>WOFM01000304.1:507099-755605 GCA_011428145.1 Ericerus pela | reverse complement strand
AAAATACCGATGCCATATAGGGATCGATACTCGAATCTGATGTCGCGAATCTGGTCGAATTCTCAACGAAACTCGAATACTTACACAGCCTGTTCCATGAAGAAAAATGCTGGAAATGTAAATAAACAGGTGAAACAACAGCCGGTATTGAACATCGGTGACCAAAAGTACGCAAATTCGTATACTCCCGATGAGAGTCCCAACACAACCAGGGAAACTGAAGAAGGCGCCTATGTCGGTCGCATAGGACGCCCCATCGAAAAATTCGATAAAAATAGACCGACAACGGTAATGAAAAACGAGTTCGTATACCAGAGTGGAAGACTTATCAGTCTTCGGTGACGCGACCATCTTGAGCTGGTTGAGGAATAGCGGTCTATCGAGCGCCCAGAACCTCAGTATCGATAAGACAGCAGGCTTCGAGAGACTAAATCGGTTGGGCCCTCTCCTAGAAATTATACGAAGGGTTGCAAAAGAAAATACCCGTATAATTATCGGCTTTGGAGAAGATTTCATCCTCAGTCCAGATGCAGACGAAGACACGATTATCTCGAAACTACGATACCTCGTCGACGAATTACTCCGAAAACGTCGAGTTGAGAAAGTAATCGTCACGACAATCTCACCAGATCCGATGAGGATGGATAATCAATTCTACAGGTCTCGACTTCGGAGATTCAACAGCCGAATTTGGAACCTCAAGTCCGACTTCAAAGACGTATATATCCTCGATATCGAAAGAATCTTTACTCGAAAGTACGAGAACGATAATAAAGATAAGATAGTCGTCCCGGGGGACAAAAGGTCTATTTATGCCGTCCCACGCCGTTATAATAAAGAAGAGACACACCTAATTGATGAAAATCTGGCGTCTTTAATTGCAGACCACGTCGATCGAAAGGACAACGAAATAAGTCCCAACGTCAACCTGATTTCAGGATACGATGATCGCGACCAATGTGATGAAATCGAACAATCACAAGAAGGTGCCCTCCAGCAAACAGACGAAGAAGATCCGTATGGAACGTTCTGCTTCCATATCATGGATGACGTTGAATCAGACCCAGAAGAGTCGATTCGAGAACAACTTCGTCGATACAAGGCCGTGGTTTCCGCCCTTTATAATAAATAGTATTATGGGCAAGGCGAGAAACGTTTACAGAACGTATATCGATCAAGGTTCACCATACAGCTGGATAACCGAGAAATTCCTTCAGTTCTTGGAAAAACACAACCCAGACCTGTATCTCATGCATGTGAATTGCCCAACGCAGAAAGTCGGATACGCCGTCGGAAAGCCCGCCATACGAGTTTATGGATCGATAAACTTACGATTCATAATGATCGATAAGCAAGGGGACGACATTGAGATGACGACGACGCTCCATATAAATAAGAGCCTCAATGCACCGATCATACTAGGTCGAGAATTCCTCTACGAACACGATGGAAGACCTAGTGTAAGATATCGATTAGTCCGATTTTGTAGATCCACGAGACAGATCGAACGGATCGAGATACTGGGAGTTCAGTTCTGTGGCCGTTGAGCCTATTCTCAACATCGGACCTACGGACGAAACTCCATTCGAAATTGAAAATAAATAGAGAGAATATTGAAGGAATTGGAGATATCGACAAAATAGCGCAAGAATTCGGTGACGTCTTGCGGGAAAAACCACGAAGCCTTCGCTGAGAGGATCGGTAGATGCGCGACATACACACACGTTTTAAATAGGTCCCAGGATACGAAGAAGATGGACGAACAAAGAGAGGAATAATTCCAAAGGCTTGGATCCCGAAAGTAAAGAACTGTTTGACGATTGGGAGAAACAGGGAATAATAAGTCCTGAGTCGAGCGAATATTTCTCACCGATAACATACACGAGGAAGGAAAATGGTGACATTCGCCCCTGCCTCGATGCTAGGAAGATAAATCAGTATATGGGCACGAGGGGAGATACAGTTCCACCGATCGAGACAATAAAATTAAGCTTGTCCGAGATGCGAGTGTTCACGAAGCTCGATGCGAGATGGGGATTCCTACAAATTCCTCTAGCTCTGGAATCCCAAAAATACATCGCCTTCCGATTCCAAGGGAAACCATACGTGTTGAACCGAATAATCTTCGGCTTGAAAGATGCGATGCAGGCCTTCGTAGCGGCCATGAGAATTGTCCTGAGAGGTCTCGATCACTGTGTTACTGTATACGTCGACGATATTCTGGTACACTCTCGAACACACGATGAACACCTGAAACACATTCGATTAGTTCTAGAGAGATTTGTAAAATATAACATGACACTTAAACTAGAAAAATGTTCATGGTTTCGAGATACTGCTCGATATTTAGGGTTCGTCATCGATGCTGATGGAATACGACCCGATCCAAAACGAGCAGAAGCGATCCACAACTTTAGAGCTCCAACGATGAAAAAAGAAGTTCAATCATTCCTCGGAGTCGCGAATTATTATCGAGGGCACGTTCCGAGATATGGAGATATAATCGCTCCATTATGTGGCCTGTTGAAGAACGAAACTACATTTGAGTGGACAAATGATCACCAACAAGCATTTGAGAAAGTAAAGTCAGAAATGGTCAAATGCTTGCTTCAGTCGCATCCGAATTGGAACCTTCCATTTTACGTAATTACGGACGCTTCTGACTTCGCCATTTCAGGGATAGTTGTCCAATTCATCGATGACAACGAAGATGAAAAACCGAAGGTGCTGTCAATGGTAAGCAGATTACTAAAAAAGTCCGAGAAGAACTATCCTACATTCGAAAAAGAAATGTTAGCGATAATATACACAATGAAAAAGAATTTGTATATGCTTACCGATCACGAGGTTCGGATACGAACTGATTGTCGATGCCTACAGTATCTCATAGGCTTAAAAGACGATGTCTCACAAAGGGTAGCGCGGTGGAGAACGTTTCTCACTAGTTTCTCGATAACTGCCACCGAACATATACCTGGCAGTAAAAACATTGCAGCAGACGCCCTGAGTAGGTATTGCTCCCCTCTCGAAGCTGTAGTCTATCGAAACGCTGATTTCCCAATTGTACTAATCTTAGTTAACGATAATAACACGATTACGATATCATCGTTAATGAACAACATGCCCAGCCTGCAAAAGAAAAGCAGAGAAATCACAGGTCAACTCGAAAGACGATCACCACGCATTGAAAAAGAAGATAGCATCGTTTATTACGTCAATCGCGACGGAGATAAAAGAATATACGCCCCTGAAGCAACCCGTGAACTATTGATCAAGTTTTATCATGAGGAATTCACCCATCCAGGATCTCGGAAAACACTTGAATTGGTGCGGCGATTCTTCGACTGGCCGGGATCAAAATACGAAATCAAACTATTCTGTTCGAGCTGTGAAATATGTAAGAAATCGAAAAATACAAATACGACACTATCGGGCCCCTTTTTATCAATATTCGCTGACAAACCTGGTCAATTATTGTCCGTCGATCTGTACGGTCCATTACCGTCAGGACGTGGGAATATAAATCGAATTTTCGTAGTTATGGACGTTTTCTCCAAGTTTACGAAGCTATACACGATAAGCAAAGCTTCGGTTAATGTTTGTATCGATAGGATGAATCGTTTTATCGAAAAATATGGCAAACCTGAAACGATCCTCTCCGATAATGGAAGCCAATTCACAACGAAGGACTGGATCGATCACTGGAAACAATTAAAAATCCAGCCTAGATTCACATCGCCATATACACCATCATCGAACCCAGTCGAGACACGAATGAAAATCATCGGTGATGTCCTTCGAATGAAATGTCCAACGCAACATGGCAATTGGTACCAACAAATAGGCGAGATTGAGCGTAGATTAAACCATATCGAACACGTCACCACAGGAATACCACCGGCAACATTGATGGAGAGAGTAAAATTCGACTATGAGGGAAGACCATTATCATTAACCGATGAAGAATATGATATGTATCTGAAAAAAGCGATACAAAACACAAAGAAAACACTTGAAAAACGAAAAAAGAATAACGAAAATAAAAATCTCACCGATCTTAAGGTTGGAGATATGATTTATACGAAAAATCATACACTTTCCGATAAAGCCGTCGGAGTATCATCGAAACTCAACCCAAAATTCGTTGGCCCTTGCGAAATAATCGAGGTGAAGGGGAACGGAAGTTATCAAGTCCGTACGCCCGATGGGAAAATCCTCCAACGGAATGTACACGAATTCAAACGATAGGACCCATCTATAATCAAAAAACAAAGTTAATCCGAAACAAATACACTTCGAAAATAAATCCCATTAACCAACGATACGAGTTGATCAAGACAAATACAAGATAATTCGATTACAAAAATAAGGTAATTCCACTTACGTAAACGTCACACCCTTCATCGCAGAGTTCAACAACCATGACATCGCGTCATTGATCGATCAACTCACCGATGATCATCAATTCATCGATGACATCGTGGTCGGGGGGGGGGAGTGGTCAGGAATCATGACCAAACAACAACGCAGACCTCACAATAATGATCAACGAAACGGAAAACAAGTGAGCGTGTGAAACACCAGTTTCTTATTCGAAAATTAATGTGGTGCTCTTTTCTATTATTATTATTAATCGTTATTTTCATCGTCAAACGAACATCGATACGTAAGTATATCAACTCAAATTCTGTAAAAAAGATAACTAAATAGTAAACTCGTAAAGTAAAAGCCTTCTCGTATTAATTTAGTCGAAATGGCCGAATAAAATCTACCCGAATCATCAATCGTGGCCGAAAGAGTTAAGGCCCGCTTCGTTAAAATATCGGCCGAGAACGAGCAGTTCCTAAAATCGTTGACGGAACAGTTGCGAATTGCGTCTCATAATCAAACGGTTATGTCAAAGGCGTTGATCGAAAGGGGAACCTTCCACGCAGCTACGGCGACAGCTATCGATGGCCAGGCTGAATTCCTCGATCGCGTCATTGCATCGGAAGATCACGAACGAGGTCAAATTCTACGTGGAATGGAAATCCTCGAAGAAATCGTAAAGTCACAAAACGAGGAGATCGAGAGGTTAAGGGTACAAGTCACCCAATTGAACACCGAATTAAATAAGGTGAGCGTTCATAATGCAAATCATTTCGCTAAAAACCTCCCCGCATGTGGTATAATCTTCCCGAAACTAGAACCAAAGTCCCCCGAAAAACCAATCAAAATAACCCTACAAAAAACGGAAGGTAAATTGTCAGTAAAGAGGAGGTCATTGACCAAAAACTCGAACAAAAACAACGCTCCAAAAAGACAAAAATTAGCCGAAATCGAAAAGGAACAAAAACCATTGAAAAACGATAATTTTCAGAGAATATCGGCCGAAAATGTCGAAGAAAAACCGAGGTCGCCATCAACAAGTAGATCAGTTTCGATAAGAGATCCGAAGGATTCCGAAAATGAAAAGGGTAAGAAATTAATAAACTATAAAATCCCAAAGAAACTGAGAAACTCTAAGGAGTTAACGGTATTTCCAGTCGAGAACACCGAAGAAACAACGATGAAACCGGAGGAAGTCGAGGAAGAGGAGGTATACGACGACTCGGCTCCCCCAGTATCAATCGAGGAGTTTCCGAAGGAGCTTCTCGAAAAAATCGAATATTGTCCGGGCACTAGCGTTCCAATGATGTCGGTCAGGGAAATGAAGGCGATAATCCCAAAGGTGTTTTGCGTAGCCTTCATTCTCGAAAAGACAATATTCGCTGGAAAAGAAAAAATGCTCTGCTTCGATACGAGCTCGACAGTCTCGTACATGAATAAAAAGGTAGTATCAGCAAGCCAACAATTATCGATGACCAGTCGAGCGACGTGGTATTGTGACTGGTCGACGCCGAAAACGATGGAGTCCAACGAGACAATCACCATGAACCTCATTAGTCGGACGGGGGTAGAATTTGAAGAGACTTTCTACCTAGTGCGCCATCCTAATCTTGACATCAATCGAATGGTACTAGGAGGATCCTTCGCGAGGAAATACCTGAGGGCGGTACGAGGTGAACCAACACGTGGTGAAATCTTCCTGGTCAAGGACGACGAAACATTTCGACACAAGTATGAACTCCCTTGAAGAGTACTATAAATATCGTATTCTTCCTCCCTCCTTCGATCAGAGGGATATAATCTTACAATCCTTGTTCTTATGTAAATATTTCATTAATAAATTTCTTCTTCTTTCTGTGCTCATACCGATTATTGATCGTTATCCCGTTTTTTTTTTTGGGGCTTGAATTAATATATTAGTTTTTTTTTACTGTTCCGTTGATTTCCATTTTGTATCGAATCGTTTCTTGTTATTATTTAAACGTAAGTTCGAATTCTTCTTTTTATTGTTCTGTTGGCTGTCTCGTTTACTTTGTTAATTATAGTCATTACCTCTCTAACTACATGTATGTGATATATTTTGTTCCTCTATTATCGAAAATTTTTTTTTTTATTATCGAATATATCGTCTTTCCGTAATCTTGCGTATTTTAATCAAAGGACCAACCTTTCCGAATATATTTTATTTCAGCTAAGTCACCAAATGTCCGAAGGCTGCGGGTGATCCCTCGTTTCGAAATTTGGGGGGGGGAGTTGTGACATCTGAATTACCCGTAGCCTTCCCTTCACGTCACCATCAACTGTATTAATATTACAATAGGGAACGGCTCACGAACTCTAAGTTTGTAATAATGATAAGGTGAACCAGAGATACGCCGATTCCCCATCGGGAATAAATTCCCGAAATCTAACAAACATAAAAACACGTCGACCGATGATTATTTAACGATATGGTGACGTGTAATAATAAGATATCGATCATCGGTGAACTATCTCTAATCTCTTTGACTGTTCACGTTTTAGGCTAATAGGTGAACAGTCAGTCTCGTTTTAGACGTGATCGTTTTTCGTTCGTCGTGAATACGAAATATTATTCACGACAAATACAGCTCTTTTATACGGCAGCAAGCCACCAATTGATTGTTTTCACCGATATTTTCGAATGTGAACGCCAATAGTAGAATTTAAATAACTCGCGATATTATTCTTTCGAACTCAAAACGAATAATCGATCGAGATGTGATGGTTCACCGAACTTCGAGAACCATGAGGCGATGTGAAGAATAACCTGCACGACCTGATTGTAGTTACCATAACTGTAAGTAATCTTTTCAATTGTAATAAAGTATACACTGTGATAATGGGTCGGCCAACTTATTTAATTCCACATACGTAAATTCGCCCGATATACTTCGTAGGCCTAGGGAGCTATCGCTGGTAGGCTGGTGGCCTAACTGTTTGAGCTGGTTTGTGGTTTCGACTCTACGATTGATCGAGACTTGTTGATATACTTCGAATCGTGATATCATTCCCCATACTCGGGATGTACGTTTGTTTTCGGACGTCACAAAGTTTAACGAATTGTAAAAGGAAATCATTCCCAAGATAACTTGAAATCTCTGTGCCATGTTTTTCTATAGTAGCTAATAGAATATCTACAAATCCATTTAAATAGTCTTCTTTTCCTGCAGCTTTCTCAAATAACGTTAGCATGATACGTTCCAGATCAAATGAAAGTTTACTTTTGTTTGTTTTATTAATGAGGTTTTCCATTTCCATAAATATTTCTTTTAATTTAGTATGATCAAAAGCTACTAAACTTTAATTCAAGGTATTCAGCAAAGTGGTAACTGCTGATACCGAATTACAATTAAATCGATTGAGACCACTCATTAATAACGTTTTATTGATATAGGAGAAAACGAAAGTATCAAGTAATATTCGCAATTTTATTGTATTTATACTAAAATTTTAGATAAAATTTTTAAAGGTATTTCTTCTTCTTTATCTATACTGAAAAATTTAACAATTGCTGTTCCTTTACGAGTATTTTTTTGCAGTATTTTTTCAAGTAAATATGTATCTGGAAAATGAGTTTTTAATAGTTCATTTGCATAAAACATTCCAGCTATTTCTACACCATCTTGATCTTCTAATATGTACATGTGTGGACTACCGGGTATCACGCATTTTATTTGAAAAATTTCCGTTGTCCAATTAGCTGTATATCCTTTTGCAAATATACTTTTATACTTCGATATTTGAACATCGTCTCCTATTTTAAAACGTCGTTTTAAGGTTTTATTAAAGTTTCTATGAGTTAATAGATATTGGAAAATTGCTTTTTCATCATTTTTATTTTTAACATCTATTGGTTTCATATTAGTTGTTCGGTGCACTGTATTATTATAAGCAGACGTCACAGGTTGCAAAAGTGATAACCAATTTTTTGAATGTTGTTGTGTAAAGTGTTGAAATAGTTTTTCTTTGATGGTACGGATAACACGTTCCACAATATTCGCTTTTAGAGAAGAGAAAGTATGAAAAAAATTGATTTTATATTTTCAATATAATGATTTGCAAGAGTCATTTACAAATTCCTTTCCTTCGTCGGCATGTATATTGCATGGTGATCCATAGGGTGATGTTTTAATGATGTCTGTTAACACGGCGCGAACGAGTACTCCAGTTTTAAGTTTTAACGGACGAGTCCATAAACATTTTGTAAAAATATCAATTACGACTAATACGTACGAATAACCTTTATTTTCTTTAGACAATTTTGTAATATCAATTAAATCTATTTGCCACGTGTCGCCAATACCTTCTAACCTGACATGATGACGTGGAAAAAATTTACAAACTGGTTGGTGTAATTCGTATGTAAGTTGTTCCATTTAAGCTATTATTTTTGCTTCTCTGAGTTCTTCTAAAATTGAAATAATTTTGTTTTCTTCTTCCACACTTGTATTTCCAACGTTTTTAGAGGCTATAAGTTTTCGTAATCGTAAAATTAAATCAGAAACGTTATTCCAATAAACATAATTAGGTTTACTAGTAACAAATTTTTTCAAGACCAGTCTATTTAAATAGTTATTTTTAAATTTAAAGGCTTCACCAAGTTTTGGTTTTTGAGAAAAGAGACGTATAATATGCTGATACTTATTTAAATTTTTATCGGCACCAGTTTGGTTTTCTAATTCTCCATTTTCATACAAGATTTTAAAATACGTTTTTTTATCATTTTCCAACATTGCGAGGATATTTTTTTTATCAGTTGTATTGTGTGTTAATAAAATCCACACATTCTTTGTTAAAGGATAAGTGCAATCTAATACAGTTATAGTTTGCGATATATCATCTTTAGTGACAGGAAGTTTTGATTTGGATAATTCATAATGTATGTTTTTGTCCAGTAAGCCTATACATGTTCAAGCCTAATCTTGTTTTATTTATGAATGGCGATGTACTATTTTGCGAGAAAGAGTACAAGTTTTTTTCATTGTTACTGCTATCAGCGTCTTTGTAATCAGTATTATACTTTTCATCATTATCAGTTGTATCTGCATTTTCATCGTCAGCATCACTAATATTTTCTTATACATTACTTCTAATAGTATTAGTACTTGCTTCTTCCGAAGTATTGGGAAACAATGCTCCTCTATAAAGTGTCGTAGATGGTGGAGAGATATTTTTCGTTTTTGGATTAAACTTAGCTACAACATTTCCCGCATTATCAATAGTTAAATTTTCTGGATCTATTTCATCATTTGTTCGTGGGGAAGTTTTCAATTTTTTTTAATATGTCGTTTTCCTTCTGTTATTGTTATTTCATCAGTTGACAACTGGTCACTCGCATTAATTGGAGAAAAAATTGTTGAAAGTTCATGTAATGGAGAAGACGGGGTTACTCGTTTACGTACAGTTCGTATGGGATGCAACGTATTACAAAAGTGAGAAATTGGACGAGATGATTGTTCAATACCAGATAACGATGTCACAATTTTTTTCAATGGTTCAGTTACAGGTTCTAGGGTTTTTCTTCGTAATTTGGATAGCTGTATTTCTTTAAATTTTGCTATGTTAACTTTTTGTTGCACGTTATCGATTAAACTTGTTAAATTTTTCTTAATGCTTATTTCAGAAGAAATGTCTCGTATTGTATCCTGCGGAGTCTTACTTTCATTTTTCATGTTCAACGACATTATTATGTTGGGGATGAAGATGGAATGAGAAAAATGTCTAGTTGTTTCCGAAATTTTCCAATATTTATATTATTTTCTTTATCAATAGTTAAAAAGCCATGTTTCTCTGTCCAACATAAATCGCACATATGACAAAAATTATCAAATGTGCAAGTCGGTGCAATATGTTCATCGTAAATGTGTCGTAAATTAATTTTGTCTTGCGCAAAAATAATAATGAAATTAGCATTATCTTTTCAATGTGAGTATAAATTTGATGCAGATAAAATACATCAATATTTCTATGTCTTCCAAAACAAAAAAAAGATAGAATTTTATTTTTGTCAGCTTTGAGACATTATACATCGTCGATAATTAATATAGAGTCGGAAGGACATTGTTCGGGAGATGGTAATGCAGATTCGTCATGTATAAATTTTGCTTCTAAGCCGGTAATATTATCGAAAATTTTTTGTAGTAATAAATACTTTTCTTGTTCCAAAGATTTCGATGATATAAAAACATGCTGATATTTTAAACCATTTGGTTGTGTTAATAGAGAAAATATCAAATTTGTTTTTCCGCAACCACTGGGTCCGCATATTATAGCTCGAATATTATTTGGTAATAAAGTACTATGTCGTGACAAAATGGATTTTTTACTACTTACATTTGCAATGGAAAGTTTTAGTTTTTGCGGGAGAAGTTGTATTTTTTTCATAATTAGTTTGCGAATATCTTATTAATACATTTACGTTTCAAAGCATCTATTTATACAAAGTTGAAAAGAAAGGTAATCAATGCAAAATTGAGACGAAGAATCTTAAGTGGAGCACTCATCATTTGCTAATAAGTAACCTGATTGAAATACTAATGAAGCACTGGTTTGAATGTTTAAGACGTAAGCAATGAATATCAAGAAATATATATATATATATATATTATGGTTGGATAGTTTGAATAAGTAGTCAACATCGTATCTGGAAAACATATTTTACAAAGTACTTAGATTGTGTTCGTGTATTTGGTTGCTTTTGCTTTGTTTGTAAGTTTTCATATTTCATTTTTTAGTATTTATTTACCCTTTTTAAATCAAAAATGTGTATACCTCGATGATCTGGAGTGGAGAACGTTGAAATCCCAGAATTGGAACATCCAATAATTAAGGAGGAGGCAGTAGGTAATCTTTTGGTGAGTATATTCGACTTAGATCCCCAATTATTTGCTAATGAAATAATTGCGGATGATATAAGCGACAATAGCGGTGGTAGCAGCTACGAAGATTATGATGTCTATGATGTCTATGATGTCTATGATGTCTACAGTAGTCTAAGTAGTCTGAATTGGTTGGAGGAGGAAGATTATTATGCCGATTCATTTCGCTTATTATTTTACAATCCGGAGGATTCTGATTACGGGACGTTATGTAACGGTCCAATTGACGAGGTATGCGATTGCGAATAAAAAAAGGTTTACATTCATTTGTAATATTTTTATTTGGTGTAAATATGATATAAAAAACAATAACAATAATAACATGTGTAAAAAGTGTATAAAAACATAACAGTAATAATAAGATGTATACAAAGTTTATAAAATTATATTTTTATGACCAAATGCTAAACTTTTTATTTTATCCGTAAAATATCGTTTAACGCATTGATCATTTATATTGAGTGTTATCTTATTTTGTTTTACTGTTCTAATTTTATGAGCAATAACATGAAACAAAGTTTGTTGTTTTATAACGTTCGTATTATTAAATAATGCGTCACAATATAAAGCGAATGTCAAATCACGCGAAACCATGTTTTTCATCACACCTTTTGCTTTTTTCATTTCTTTAGTTTCACCAGCTATGAGGATTGAATAAACCTTTGGAGCTAATGAGATATATTTTAACATTGTTTTACTTAATAATTCATCTTTAAATACACCAGGTATTTTTTTATTTAGGTTATTTTTTAACGGATGTTCATCGGGATAATCAGATAAATCAAAATAATGTGAATATTGTTGAAGGTATGGAGTAATAGTGTGATCTTGAAATGAAAAAATAAATGAATCCGTATCCATATAACATAAATTATATGGAATATTTTCAAACATTATTTTCATTTTTTCATAATAAAATTCATACATTAGAACTTTAATAACCTCGAGAATTGTCGTTCCTAAATAAATAGGAGAATTTAATCGAATTATCGGTGTATTCCAATGAGGTTTTCGCTAAAATAGACTGCTTCTTTAAAATTTGCGGCTGAGACTAATTTTTCATATTGTTGTACTGATGTACATAAATTGAAATTGATACGTTTTCTCGCATTTTCTATAGTTTTTCCAAAAATTGCATTATTCATTAATTTATATAAATTCTTTTCAAATGCTGAATTGCTTTCAATTCGTAATTTTGTATAACTGTCTATATATGATGCTAAAACTGGACCTTGTTTGAAGCTGATAATTTTATTAATTTTGTTAATTTTTAATCCGTGTTTTAAACCTAACTTTAGCATACGGTAATGCGTGTGATAGTTTTTCTTATTTTTGAGAGTACACAATAAACGTGTAAAATTACCAGTATGCCTATGTTCAGGGAAAAATGGAAAATCATTGTGCGCATCGTGTAATTCGATAGGATAATCAATATCAACATCGAAATAATAACCTATTTCCGCCGTATCTGATAAATTCATAATAAATTTGTTGGTAAACATGGGAAAATTTTCAATTTTTTTAAAATTATCAATGGGTAAGTATTGCGACATTGCCCATGAATATAATGCATTCGCATCAATATAAGCTAATGAACAAGGAGGTAGAGAGGGATTATACGTTTCTGGACATTCAGATGTATTAGCTTGCACATAACGTGTTATAGTGTTTGTAATTCCATAACGTACAGCATTTTCAAAAAAGCAATAAAAATTTGTTTCTTCCTGTGTGAATAAATGCAATTTAATTTTCGTCATTTTTTTCATAACATCGTATGCAAATCCAGGTAATGTAAGATAACGAGCGGGATCTAATTTATATACTCGTAAACATTTCTCACAAAATGTTGTGAATATATCAGCCAATGCACCTGTATCTTCTTTACAATAAATTTGCATACCTATAGTCATTAAACATTTGACATTGAAATACGTTCCATACTTCTTCAGCATGACGATATTCATCATCACTAATTTCAATACCTTTTAACGCATCAGTGAAAGCTTCTTTTGGTGGTAATTTAGTTTCTGACAATACGCAGGATCATTCAAATAATTATAAGGAAATATACCTTTTCTTTTTACTAAGTTATTTTGTTCAGGAAGTGGAAAAATTTTATCAACATACTTGAATTGTTCGGGATATAATAGGTCAACTAATTGTTGTAAAGATGCTGTTAAAAATTTATACGAATCTACAAATTTTATAGAAAAATGTTCGTTCACTTCAACGGAAAAACTTGTATATGTTTCTTGCGTATGCGGGATTACGTCTATTTTACAATTAGCAAATGATGCCTGTAGTATTAAATGAAAATCATATTTACTACCATTATGAAAAAATATCGGTAAATACCGCTGACGTTTATATTTTAAATTACAACCACTATGCACTACACCAAAAAGTTTTCCAGTTGTATGACAGTGATGAATACATTTCGCCTCATCATAATGCAATAGTTTTTTACAAATAACACACTCGCTGTGTTGCTGAAAATATTCTCTACGTTCTTCGTCACTCATAGGTGGTAATACCGCAAATTTGTTTAATTTTTTTTCTAGTATTTTTGCTAAATCCATCACATAATTTACAAAATATTGCGATGCATCTCCTCCCGAATATACATGCGAGTCAAAGAGTCTTTCTTCTTCTGCAATATGAACATAATCTTTATAATTAACGTTTGGTGGAACAGTTACTATAGTACTATAACAAATTGCCTCATGTTCTACTAAGACTTCAGCCATACTTTGTAATTGTTTCACATCACTGTCTACACTACGTTGATTAAATGTTTGCCGTGAGGGTATTATACGTTGGAAAGTAGAAGGTTGTAATATACTCTCAAAATCAGCATACACAACAAAATGTAATGATTCTTCGTATCCTCGTTCAATAAACTCAAAGGTTTCGCCTTCTTTAGCTAATACATAATAGGCTGGTTCAACTTCATTTTTCTTACAATAATTTTTATGCTCACGTAAATCATCTTCGCAATCTACTCCACGAAAATAAGCTAAACAGCGTTTACAAAATAGAACACTACCAGTATTCGTAGTATATTGTTTTCTTAGTAATGAATTTAAATCGGTAATTAGACAATAATGACTGTTTTTATGATCACTAGTTGTTTTTAATAACATTCTCTTATTCAACTGTTTCAAATTCATTACACGATCTAACAGGCTGGGTTAAATATAATAGATCAAAATGAAATCGTTTTTCTATATTGTGGCGGCTGCCACACTACATCGGCACATAATAGTACTTACTTCCTCGAACACTGTCACCCGGCACCGTGGCCGAGTGAGTACGGTGCTGCCTTTTGTGACGGTGAACAAGGGAGATTTTAGGTGTTCAGCTGGTACGGGTTTGAATCCCCGTGCTGCCTGAACACCTAAAGTGGTGACCTCAATGTGATCCGGGAGATGGAAAATTCACGCCATCTCTCGGACACTAGTCAAACTACCATCTGTAACTGTGGTGCGTCACACCGCCGTTTCTGTGCATGACGGCGCTGGTGGGTGTATGCCATGGAATGGTGATGGACGGAAGGGCATCACCACGTTCTGGTGTACGTCCCTACCTAGACGCCTCCGTATAGGAAGCCGTATTTACGCTCCGCTATACTGGGGGGGAGTGGTGTGGCGGCCGCCACACTACGTTGGCACATAATAGTACTTACTTCCTCGAACACTGTCACCTGGCACCGTGGCCGAGTGAGTACGGTGCTGCCTTTTGTGACGGTGAACGAGGGAGATTTTAGGTGTTCAGCCAGTACGGGTTTGAATCCCCGTGCCACCTGAACACCTAAATATATCAATAGTTTTAATTGGATATAGTAGATCATTTGAGTCAATTCCAAAAATATTAATAGAAACCTCGGGATTATACTTTTCAAATTTTATCACATCTTCCAATGGAGTTGGGAAATTGATTTTTGAAAAATTGAACCGTATATTATATCGTTGAGAAATATAGTCTAAAAAGTGACCACGATCATAAGTGTCTGGTAAATGTCGACAATTTCTATCATTAAGCATAAAATAACTTAATATACTATACATAAAACATTTTTCATTATGCTCATTTTTAACATTAAGAATGCAACGTGTATTGTTTAATTTTACTGGTAATGGAATGTAGGAACCAACGCGATGTAAAGAATAGGTACACACACCTACATCATAAAAACTAACACCTACAAATGTCCATTCTGATTCGGATAATATTATAGTTTCAAAATGGTTTAAAAGTTCTTGTAACATTTTGTTTCGCACAATTTCCTCGATAGGAAATGCATTGATACGAAAAAAAGTATATTATTTAGTGCGTAAGGTTATTTCAAAAGGTTCAGCCATTTCACTGATTTTATTTCCATAAGTATCAAGATTATGAACCCATCTTCGCATTTAAATAATACATTTAATTTGAACTTTTACGGCTTTTTTATCTAAAACTTCTTTTTTTATAATATCGGTAACAACGGGTAAAAATGATTCTAAATTAAAAATTAGAGATTGCGTATTAATTCGTGGAGCGCCATCTTGTTTTTTCTCTACAACAATTTACGTTGAAAATTTTTGTTTCATTGCGCTTCTCCCCCTGAAAATATCATAATTATTTTCATGACGTATAAACTATTTATCATTCATCATTGCACGTGAATGCATTAAAGTGTTTTCATGTACTCGTAATTGAGAGAGAGTAAAAAATTTTAACGAACAAATATCACAATTATAACTATGTCGTTGTTGCGACGTACCAACTAAATTACTGGAATTTGTGGCCGACATATCCACCTCATCCTTGTTAGCATCATCAATGGTCGTTGCTACGGTTGAATTAGTGTCCACACCATGTCCAGTTACACTCTGTATAATACATTCTTCTTCTTTTTCTGGAGATATGATAGAACCACTAGCAAGAGCGATATCCACAGCATCATCATGCATCATCTCCAATGTCATATTATGAACTAAATTACGTTTATGCACATAACTTCGTAAATGGTTGGATAAACCACTGGAACGAGTAAACGATTTTTGACAAATTTTACAAAAAAACTTTGTTTACATTTTAATGACTTGATTAAACGACGTCTCTACAATAGGAACACCAATACAGGCTCTATTGTATTATATAAAGTAATTTCATTTTTCAGTAAACTCCTCCTTTTATACTCATCAATTGTGTTTTCAACATATAGTTTTACTGTTACCACTATATTTCCTGCTACTGTAAAAAACAAGAAAAAAGAAAAAGAAAAGGAAAAAAGGAAAAGCAAAAAATGGTCAAACTTGCAAGTACTTTGGAAATTGCTGTTATATAACGGGGTGTATCCGTTTATACGTGTAATTATACTCAATAATGACCTCTAATATCTGGTTAAATAAAAGAAGAAAGTGCATTCGATTGCAATCTTTATAAAAAAGATTCATAGTTTTAAGTAGTAATCAACGAAAAAAAAAAAAACATGCAGCTACAACGTGAATGTCGTTTATGAAATGGAAATTTTTATTTTATATTAATAAAAAATAGGATAATTAACATAACGATTATATATCCAGTATATACTTCTCAAATACAATTACTCTTCCTTCAAATTGAAGTATTACTAAAATTTCTTATTAAAATTTCATTTAAAAAGAGCTGTAATTAACACTATTGTATTAATTGTTATATTTGCAGTAGACGTTGAGCGTAAAATTAAAGTTACAACGTATTATCGAAAATGTTATTTTTACTATTACAATGGTTGTCAGTCATTGGCGTTTTATTGTTAAGTCGGATGTTGATTTTTCTGTTTCGGCTCAAAGTGTTAATGAGTTATTAGAAACGTATCAAAAGTATTCACCGAAAGTAAAATATATCGCGAAAGATTATAAAGAAATTAAATTAGAGTTTAATGGTTTTGAATTCCGAGATCGTGTAGCTGCATTGCTGGCTACCACACAATATGCTAACTATCTCATTGTTAAAGGGGTATATATGGAGAAGTTGAATACTCCACAAAAACATGCTGTATCTCCTCCTGCTCCATTATATGAACAAGATGCGCAAATGTGGAGCGATGATGATCAACATACAGAAACATTACTATCAATTGCAGAAGAAATAGATCCTAGTTTCAAATCTCCGCAAACATCATCGAATTATCCAGTGCAAAAATATATAATAACTTCCGATCCTTGTTTTACGATTGAGCAGTATATGGAAATTGCATTCTTACCACAAACACGTAATAATGAAAGTGAGTTTATATTAGTAAGTGAAAAAAATTGTTGTTTATTATCCGGGGTTTGCGCTATATTTGCACAATCGTATAAAATTTACGCAAAACCGGGGTACGCGTTATTTTTTTCATCCGTTGATAACTGCAAAATATTTATAAACGATTTTTTTATTTTAAATGCGATGACTTTCCCACTAAAACTGATTGTACATAATAATTCTTCAGAAACATATAATATTAAACGCGGTGAATCTATTGTTCGTATGTCCGTCAAAAAATTGTCAGAGTTATTCTCAGCTAAACATCGAGTAGATGAGAAAGATTTCGAAGCTTGTAATGTTAAACAGTTACGTTTAAATTGATAATTTGCGTCATTGATTAATATTGTACGCATTATTCATTATTAAAAATTGTGTAATATTTTTAATAAAATCTCATATGATTTATATATTTTATTGTGTGCGAGTCGTTTTTTCAGTTGGTGTCGAAACTTTATTCAACCCAGGAAACATCAATGATAAATATAAATTTTTTATAAAACTAAAAAAAAGTAACGTGATAGAAAAAACTTGTTAAGTAACCACTTCAAAATGTGAAACAACTTGAAAGTAGTATGCAATGCATAACTATAAAAAAGTTGTATACAAATTAGTAATATAAAAAAGAACAAGCAATTTCACACTATTTTACATTCAATTTAGAAGAAATGAACATCTAATAAAACCAATATATAAATAATTTATGAGGTCGACTATGTAGCTATCATATCGTAATAAAAAAGTTGTTTTCCTCAAACAGCATATTATATTTCTTGGAACGCATCAAACGCAAAATGTAAAATAGAATAAATTAAAAAAATGTTCGAGTTATAAGCTCATCTCCTTTCATTTCCATTATAATCTCTCTCATAGCTCAGTTGTCTACGTCGCAGTTTTCATCACTTGGATGTTGCCGGTTCGAATCCCAGCAAAGGTAAAAAATTTATTAAATAGAAATTATCGATACCGAATAAAGATGGCGCTACTATATAGGTAACCAACATCCAACCGAAAGGGGAGAGAGATATATAATTCTGGACTTGTAAAAATTTCAAAAATATTTCCGACGTCACAGATATCTGGACTTGTAAAAATTTCAAAATAGCGAAGGACACGTGTGTTGTTGTTGTGTTGTAGTAGAAAAATGTCTCTTTATCGTATGTCAGGTTCAGTGCGTGACCCTGACACCTGACATACGATAAAAGACATTTTTATACTACGATAGTTAAAAGCGACTGATGAACAGCATTTGATGAAGAGTATATAACTGCTGGACACGGCAAGCGAAGAGTGAGTTACTAAAACACAAATTTTACTCGTTTTCTTGACCGTAACCGCCGTTTATTTTTGTTTCGTAAACACGAATAAAGGTGAAGTTGCGTCAGCAGTCGTTGCACATTAATATTACAAGTTCGTTTTATAGCCGTGGCCAGTTCGTCTTCCAAGGAAGAAGACACGTCGTATTTATGCGACTGGGTGGCGCCACGAAACAAGTTTCATAATACGTCGTCGTCTACAACGCTTGACTTGTCGTCAGTTGCATGAGCCACTCAGACAAGTGCGGGAGGGGAAGGGAAATCGCAATTGGTTCGTCATTGAGCGTAGCATCAGCTGTTCGACTAGGAGACTGTCCGATGAGGTGCGATTGTGTTATTTCCTTCGATAACGCTTCGGGGTGCGAATCTTTATTTTGATCGTGTGTAATTTTGATCGGGGAAGAATCAAGCGTGTCATCTGTTTGGAAACGACGTCGAAGGTTGGGGTGAGGCATTCGGGGGCGAGTTGTTGTTTTTAGGTAAAACAACAGTCAACTGTCGGTGCCAAATAATCATTGATGGAAGTTGAGTCATCTGAGTTGGCTTCTATATCTGTGTAGACATAGGCCGACTTTAGGCGATCGATTGATACGCGTGTGTGTCGTCCTTGTATGTCGATCTCGAACCATTTATCCGTACAATTGAGGACTTTGTATGGGCCAGAGTACGGTGGATCGAGTGCCTTACGAGGTGTATCAACGCGTAGCCATACGTTTTGAGCTGTTTTCAGATCAGCTTGGACGTATGAGGGGGAGTTTCCATGGTTGTGGGTGATTTGGGTGAACGCATTTGCACTGTCATGATGGCGTGAGGCCATTGTGTAGTGTGGTCCATCATTGTCAGACAATAACGAGGACCACTAACCGTTGGCAACGGACCCACGATATTGATGTGCACATGCTTCAAGTGATTGGTGGAGTGGAAAGCTTGGAGAGGGGCTTTGGTGTGTCTACCAATTTTAGCTTGTTGGCATGCGGTGCACTCTTTCGACCAACACAGGCAGTCAGATCGTAGGCCAGGCCAAATGAATTGATTAGTGATCAGACGGGCAGTTGTCCGACCACTCGGGTGCGAGAGCCCGTGAATCGAATTGAAGATTGTTTTCCGATATTTGGTAGGTACGAAGGGTTGTTTTTTCCCTGTGGATGTGTCGCACATTAAGTGTAACGTGTGTCCTGGTGCTCTGAACAATTTGAAGATGAGGGCAGAGTTGGGGTCTGCGAGGTATTGGGCGTGTTTCGGGTCGTGTTGTTGGCAGAGGGCCATTTCATTGTAGGGCACAACACAGGGAGAGGTAATGGCGGAGATTGAAATACACGACAAACAATCAGGGGCTATGTTGTCCTCTCCTTTGATGTAGCAAATATCTGTCGTGAACTGCGAGATATACTCAAGTTGTTTTGATGGCGTGGTGAAGCTTTCTCTCACGCCTGAAACAGGGCAGTTGTAAGGGGCTTGTGGTCTGTATAGATGGAGAAAACACGCCCTTCAACCAGGTTACAGAAGTGCTTCACTGCTGCAAAAACAATGAGTAATTCGCGGTCGTATGTCGGATATCGGGGTTTGGTGTCTGATAATTTGCGGGAGAAAAATGCCAAAGGCTCTAGCAATCTGGCACCGTGTTGATAGAGGGTAGCCCCTATTGCATGGTTAGACGCGTCGGTTGCCAAGATGAGTTGTTTGGACTCGTCAGGATGTGCCAAAAGAGCAGCATTTGCTAACGCCTGCTTGAGGTTGCGGAAGGCAGTTTTGGCAGTGTCAGTCCAAATTATCGGGGTTTTTTCACGTTTTTAATTGGAGTGGATAAGTGCAAAGAGTTTACTCTGAATGTGAGCGCATTGTTTAATTGTACGCAGGTAAAAATTCACCATTCTGAAAAAGCGCCTAAGGTCATGAACGGTTTTGGGAAGTGGGAAATTGAGTACAGCTTGGACATGTTCAGGAGTGGGTTTGATACCTGCGCTGTTGACTCGATGACCAAGAAAGGTGAGTTCATATTCGGATTTATTACCATTGACAGTGAGGCCAGCGTTGTAAATACACCGAATGACCTCGAGCAATATCGGCAATGATAAAGCCCCACTTAAATTCGCGTCAAAAGCCAAAATCTACCTGCACCAGCTTAACTCCGTAAGTACTAATTGGAGTTTGGTTTGCAGCGTAGATTTGGAGCTTAGCGTTGCATTTCCAGTCTTCAGCAGTTGGAGGTATAGCCGATATCTCCGTGCCAGTGTCAACCAGGAAGTGATGCTTGCTAAGCAGATCTTCTACAAATAGACGGACTGAGGTGAAAACAAGTGGGAGTGCCATCTTGACTGACTTGTTTACTTGTTTTCCGAACAAGTAAGGGATTTGGAATCGCAACGGTCATGATTTTGAGGTTTGTCCCACCACAAACATGGGGGGTCAGAGCAGTTGCACAATTTCCTCCCAAACTGTTGGTGATACCAACAGTAGACATCGCGTGAATGGGAGGGAGAGCAGGTATTTACCGGTCTCTTACCATTGATGACTCGTAACGTTGTCCGTGGTTTCGAACGACTGGAGCTAGAGTCACGAGAGCACAATCTGTCTCTGGACCTAGCATTGCATGAACGCAAACAGCTATGTTTGGGGAACGGAGCGGGATCTTAGGGGGGTTAACAGAACTCACCTGTTTTGAAGCAGCTGGGTAATGGTAGCTAACTCCGAGGAATTAGCCGTTAGTGTTGTCAACAGGGATGCTGCGGGAGTTGCAATAACAGAGATGGTACTTGCGATTGCCGATCGAGGATGGGTGATAACCTCAGCGCAGAACTGTCAACCGGCTGGTGCTGGTTAACCGGAAGCTCTTTGCCCAGGAGGTAACTGTTGAGGAATGGGCCTAAGTTTACAAGTGTGGAGGACTGCGGGATCACCAAGTTTATCGGCACATTCGACAAACGCATACTGGTATGCAGCGTTGAGTGGACAGCAGTCGAGGGGTTGGGCTGGTTCTCCATCCTCCTGGAAGGATTGCTGACTGTGGCCTTTACAGGCGTCAGCGGAAGAACCAGGTTGTCGAAGGATGATGGAGTTAGTATGGAGGCCATGGTGGTAATTGGGAGAAGAGGTCAAGTTTTCACTTTCCTCATCTGCAGCTGACTGCTGACTGTTTGGTACTCTTTGGGATGGCAGGTTGATACTTGCGTACCGATGTTGAGCCTGGGAAGAGGAGAGGGAAAAGTGAATAAATATGGAAATGGAAAGGGAAGTAGAAGGAGGACCTTCTCCGTTGGCTGTTGAGTGCCGACTGATTTTTGTAGACGTTGGTCGGTATTAAGTACCAACGAGCAATGAGGGAAAGGGAGGAGAAGGAGAACCTTCTCTGTTGGCTGACAAGAGCTGACTGACTAACTTCTTTGATTGTTGGCAAGTATGCCAACGTTTGAAGAAGGGGCGTGGTTTGGGAAATCAGCTGTTGAAAACCAATTGGTTGTTTGTTTCCAAGCTAGTTGGAAGCAGTGGGGAAGGAGGTGATGGGAAACGTCAACAACAAAAATATAATACTTACATCGGAGGTCACCACTTGTGGGTGTGTGTATGTGTGTATACACGACACCACACAAACACCAATAACAGTTGGTTCGTGTACAATGAGGAGTGTGTGTGGGCTGGGCCCAGTAAACAAGTTTAGCTGCACAGACAAAATGTACAGCCCTGAGCTCAAAAACAGAGTTTTTGGGTTTTACCCCACTGGCCTGCTAGGTGGTCGACGAGTGTGTAGTACACACTCGTTCGTCAACAACCACCCGTCGCCACAAATATAATTAGATTAATTGCAATAATTGATTCAAAAGTCTGAACAGTACATACCTTTTAGATGACATTTTATAATTAATACTAGTAATTTTTTATATATAGAAATACATTTGAAATCACAAATTTATTTTTTAGTTACCAATTTATAAACTTGTCAACTTATGTTACCTCATTAACACAATTTTTGGAACCAATGTTCCTTTTATATATTTATTATTTCTTTTTTCCTTTTATTTATATATTTGTATAATACACAAAACATTAATAACTTTATTGTACCCAATTTATGAGAGTTCAGGGGGTTGTTAGACAGAGTCCATGTAACTCTCAACATCTCGTACACTACCTGGCAACACTGAACTCATAATACATAACTTTCATAATCTTATTCTAGTACACACTGTTACACTGTAGTGGGGAATTCATCATTTCTCTACCCGCACCTTCAACTGTACTTTTGACTGTTTGTTAATTGTCTATTAAATGTTGTACCTATACACTCGTTTATTTTCTTTTACATGAAAATACGATTAACGGTTAAATATTATCATCATAGTTAATACAAAATTTGGGGTAAAAAAGACAAAAAAATTTTCTCCAGGTCAAATTATCTATAATTAATAATTTTTGAAAATAATAATCAATAATACTGATATTCTATGAAAATCAATAAAAACCAATTCCTTCTGTTTATCATTCTGGTTAAAGGTTTCAGCATTTTATGGGAATTGGTTATTGATTATTAGTTAGGTGAAAGTTTTTTGTTTTGGTTATCGGTTCCCAAATCAATTTTGTCAATTTGTTTCGGTTTTTAATGGTTATTGTTCTGGTTATGGTTGTGGTTACAAACCCTAGTGAAAGGAGGCCACACTCAAAATTCACGATTTGGTTGTGTTAGAGTTAAACTGAAGTATGTATTACTAGAAAAGTAAACTGAAAGAACCTAATACTGATAAAAAAGAACTAGATATGAATAGAACAAGAACAGAACTTATCTAGATATCAACATCAAACTATCGATATAATTTCGATAGTATATCGATCTTCCAGAACATTTTACAATCAACCTTTGACTATATACATACTGGACTACTAATACTGATAAAAAGCTGTGTTCAAAACAAACAGGCATATCCCTGTTCAAAATGTTAGTTCATTATCAAATTTATTAATACTTATTGTCTTTTCCTTTGACTAGGTCTCTTCTTACCACAATTATAAAATTTCAGCTAAATCAATTAAAAATTTGATTTATTGATGCATAAAAATAATCTTTTTTGTTGCTGTATGACGAATGTTTTTATCTACTTGCGAAATATTCTTACAAATATGTCTAATTCTAATTTTTACTTAGAAATTTGTAATTAATTTGGTTAAATGCGGATCAGGTAGCTCTATGTTTTTAAACAGCAAACCAGTAAACTAACATTTTGAACGGGGATACGGGTGTC
Organism: Ericerus pela; assembly: GCA_011428145.1. Taxonomy (NCBI): domain Eukaryota; kingdom Metazoa; phylum Arthropoda; class Insecta; order Hemiptera; family Coccidae; genus Ericerus; species Ericerus pela. The sequence goes on along the minus strand of WOFM01000304.1, from coordinate 731,518 downwards.
TGACTCAACTTCACCGGTTGTTCATTAGACTCTGTGTTATTCTTATCAGTATTAGCAGTCCAGTATGTATATAGTCAAAGCAATCAACCATTCAAAACTTGTTCCACCATCTTAGTTCTTTGTACTATTCATTCGTTGTATATTTGTGATACAATAAACACCTTTTTTGTCACATGTGTTCATTATTCTAATAGGTTGTAATTTACAGTCACAGAGAAAATGATTCACAGAATGAAGTAAATCAGTCAGAAAAGAGTCAATTTATGATATTATAATTACGATTCTTCATAGAAATGTATTGTACGGTATATAATTTTTTTGCCAACAGGCCAGGGAATCCATGCAACATCTCAATACTCCATTTGAGTGAATGCTCAACAATAGATGAAGAGGCAAGTTGAGTATCTAGGTTTTATATGTATAATTCTGGGTTAGAAACAAATTTTTGAACGATAAGCCTTTATGTATTTTTTTGGTTCAAGCATTTTATGGTGAGTAAAGAGTCATCCCCATTGTTGAAAACGTGAGTAAATAGTCATCCTCATGCTGGATCTTCGCAAAAAAAAAACAAAAAAAAAAACCGTAGATATCTGTGGTTTGTCTTCATAATAATTCTATTTGACCTTGATATAGGAAAAAAGTTCTGAACATTCGAGTACTTTTAAGCAAAAATTGTTTTATTTATGACAGTGCAAGGTAAAATTTCTCTGAAAAGGCTGTTCAATTGTACAGGAATGAAATACATGAATTTTCTTCCAACAATTACCAAATTTCCGGAAATTTGCTAAATAGAGGAATAAGATTTGTGATTTGTTGTTCCGCTTTTGGTAAATAATTGATTCGAATGACAAATCCTCTGTTTCCTAATGCAATTTGAACTACAAATTACGAATCATTTTCAGTCCCAAAAATGGATTCAAATCCAATTTTTTTTTACAAATCCTACCCACTCTTTATCCTTATTGTTTAACACCGCAAACACCACAGTCAATTTTTCAAACAAAATCCTCCCATTGGTGAACTCAAGCAAAACAGAGCAAAACATTGTAGTGAGATCATAAATAAAAGTAACGTAGTTGTTCACACGTTCGTCGCCATTAGCCGAATGATGTTGTTCGTAATTCCTTGTAACGAACTTTTCTGTCTTGTCTGTGTGTGTGTAAGTTGATAACGTTTCTAATAGGTCTGTTCTACTGACGTCATTGATGGGGTCTGTGACATCAGTGAGATAACGATATTGTCGTACATTATCGTTATCGAATCGTGTACGACTCCATCATTCACAATACTTGGGGGGGATTGTTTCGTTAATGTGAGGTTGAGCATAGTCGTGTAAAGATTCTGCTATTGTGCAAAAGGCTTGTTCGTGTTGCTCTTCTGTTTGTATTTCTGAAGTTTCGTCTTTTAATGTGTGTAAATCTGTTTGTGGCCATTGTTTTTTTCCTTGCATTAGCCATTCTGGTCCTGTGAACCATTTTGATTGTATTAGAGAAGATAGGTTTGATCCTCTTGATCCTATGTCTGCTGGATTTTCTTTTGTTAGTACATACTGATATGTTATGTTTGGAATTGTTATTATTTCTTTGACTCTGTTTTGTGTAAAGGGGGTAAGATTTTTCTTTGTGTAAGCCATATAAGTATGCATTTGCTGTCAGACCATTAGAAAGATTGTTTATTATTTGGTATGCGTAATGTTTCTCTAAGAAACTTTATGAGTCGTGCTCCTAGTAATGCAGCTATTAGTTCTAATTTTGGTATTGTGTGTGTTTTTGATGGTGTTAATCTGCATTTTCCTATTAGGAATTTTAGTGTGTGTATGTTGTCTGTTTTGTATCGTAAATATGCTACTGCAGAATATGCTGTTGCACAAGCGTCTACAAATATGTGAATTTCTGCTTGTTCAGGTAGAAAGGATTTTTGAAAAAATTTCCTTTGGAAACATATGTCGATACATTTACTTATGTCTGATATAATGTTTTCTGCAATAGGGATTAGAGAATTTGGTAATGGTGTGTCCCAGTCTTGTTTGTGGCTCCATAAGGTTCGTACAAAAACTTTTGTGGGAACCATTAATGGTGCGAACCATCCTAATGGATCAAAGATTGCTGAGAAGTTGCTGACAAAGGTTCTCTTAGTATGTTGATCTGGTATTTTTATTTTTGGTTGTAGATAGAGTATGTCTTTTGTGTAATCCCATTGGATTCCTAGTATTTTAATGGGTGGTTTTCAAATTGCATTGTTGGCTGTAAAGTATGTTCGTAATTTTGTGTCGTTTGTTGCCTATTGTGCTAGTTCTATGGAGATGTTGTTAAAAGTTTTATTTGATGCGTTATATAATTTTACTGCTTGTTCATGTGTTGAGACTGATGTGATTAAATTGTCTACGTAGAAGTGATTTGTTAGTATGTTGTAGAATTGAGGGATGATAGTTTGGAAGTGATAAAGTAAGCTTGTTGCTAATAGGAATGGTGATGCTATAACACCAAAGGGTACTCTTTTGAATCTGATGATAATGAGGTTGTTGTTTATTAGTAGTTTGTTTGGGTCTTTTAGATATAAGAATCTGGTAACATCACAATCTGATGGGTTAAGTTCCAGTTGTAAAAATGCTTTTCTGATGTCTGTACTTATTTCTATTGGATTAAGTCGAAATGTTATAAATAATTTTACTAAGTCAGCAAGAAGTTTTAGACCTTTGTGTATGCAATTGTTCATTGAATGATTTGATTTCTTAGTTTTGGCTGATCTGTCAAAAACTATTCTGATTGGGTGTGTGAGTTTTGTTGGGTCTATTAGGCCAAGGTGTGCTAAGTAGTGTATGGGTTCTGTTGAATGTTTATTGTTGACGTATTCTATTATGTCATTTTTAAGTAGTTCTTGAAAGTATGCATTATATTTTTCAAAAAATTCTGGTGATGTACGCATTCTTGGGAGTTGACTTTTGAGTCTGCTAAAAGCTAAAGAATAATTGTCTGGTAGTGGTGGTGGGTATATTTTCCATGGCCATCTGACTTGATATCTACGGTTGACTAATTTTATGTTTTTGTAAAATAGTTCAATTGCTTTTTGTTCTTCTTGTTACGCTGATAAGTCTGGTGTGGTTATTCCTATTGTTTCAAGTTTCCATAAGTTTTCTATATCTAGTTCTGATGAAAAGAATGTATGTTCTGATTAAGTTGATTGTTTTGTATTCATTATTTGTCCCATTATGTGGAATCCGAAGTCTGTTTCTATGAGTTGGATGGATGGAGATAAATGGGTGATTGATTTGATGAATTGCCACATGTATTCATTGTCTATTAGTATGTGTATTTTCGATGTTGTTTTTAAAGTTTGTGCAAAATGTAAATTTTTATATTCGCGGTAAGTTTGTTTGATATCGTCTATGTTTTGCGTGTCTAGTTTGTTTGATATATTTGCTACTGTTCTAGCTATGAGGTTTGTAAATTTGTGTTTAGTATGTTCTATTTCAAGTGTGACAATATTTGTGTGGAATGTTTGTAATATCTGATTTTGTATGCAAGTTAATTTTAATGAGTGTGTTCCTATTATCGGTAACTTGAGGGTTTGATTAGCTATGTTCTCAAGTATGTATGTTTTGATACTACCCGAATCGAAAAACGCGTTAATTGGGTATGTTTGTAATGTTTTTGGATTAAGTATGATTGTTGAAAATGTAAGAAATTTGTTGTTTGTTGATAGTATTGTGAATAACTTCAACTTACTTAGTATTGGTGATTGTAGTATTGTTTCTTCTGTTGGTTCTGCTGTATTGATGGTTTTTGTTTCTGGTGTCTTTTCAGTCCCTGTAATATGATGATGTTTGTTTTCTTGGTTCTGGAGGGGCTGTAAAGAAGTTATAGATTAATATTATTTTGTTCTAAGTTAATGTTTGTATTTATTTGTTCTTGCTTACGTAATGGGAATTTAGTTTGTAGGTCTATTACTCTCTCTAAGTATCTGTTCACCCCTGCTTTAGTCATCGGGTACGTTGTTTGTGGGCATAGTGCTGAATGGTGTGCGTTTGTTAGTTGGCAGTGAAACCATCTGCACGGTCTCTGTTTTTGGTTGCAATGGTCTGCTGATGCTAGAACTCCGCACTTTGGACACAAGTTAAACTGTCTGAAGTATGATCGTCTGCTTTCGAGTGTGTTATATTTACTGTTGCAGCAAAGGTAACTCCAGTGTGGCCCTTTGCAAAACATACATCTCTGTTTGGTTGGTATGGCCGGAAAACGATAGAGTTGTTCTGGGATAGTGCTATCTGTGTCTGTTTTAGAGTGATAAGCTGGAACAGAGAAATCATCAATATCATTATCTATGGAGTGTTCTGGCAAAGGTTTACCTTGGTCTATATTTGAGTGGAAATTAGGACTACTTTTAAGTTGTGTTAAATTTTCTGTTGTGTTATTGTTATTGTTAGTAGGTTTGTTATATTGTGGTCTATTGTATTGTCTATTAAAATTATTGTTTGATTTATCTCTGTAATACGTGTTGTTTTGTTGTTGGGTTTCTTGGGTTTTATGTGTTTCTTTCATTATGTCAGGTTTTTCTGTTAAGTCTCTGATTTTAAAGCTTTTAAGACAGCTTTTGAGTTTGGTTTTGAGATGTTTATTCTATTGGAGTATGAGTTTCTTGGAAAGATACGTAATAATGTTGGAAAGGTCAGGTCGTCAGTTAGTTCAAGTACAAAGTCATGTATAGTGTCTAGTAGCATGCATGTTTTATCATATGCATTACGTAAGCCTTCTTTGGTGTTTCGCGCTAAGGTTATGTTGTTTAGAGTTTGCCATAATTCTGAGCGTAATCTCGATTCATCTCCAAATTCATCGAGTAGGTATTGTAGTCTTCTGAAGTATCCTTGTTCGTTGTGACCTAAAGTTGTTAGTCTTTGTTTGATAGTGTCTGGCATAGCGTCTTCTAGTATTTTGTATTTTTGAGGTGTTATGATGTCTTTTCTTATGTGTATGTACTTTGTAAACGATGTTATGAAGTCTGGGTATGATATACGTTTTCTATTGAATTTCAGTAATTTATACTTTGGTGTTTTAAGTAAGCATGATTGAGTTGAAGTGTTTGATCCAGTGGGTATTTCCCAGACTTTTGGTATATGGAGTGTGTTCTTGTGTAGTGATGTGTTTTGTAAGTTATTCTGATGTTCTTGTTTATTTTTGACATTTGGTATTTGGTCTGTTGTTATTTAAGTTGGTTGATTTAAAATATTGTTTATAGGTTGTTTGTTTGGAGTTTGTATGTGAGTATTTGCTATTATAGTGCGTCTTTGTATTTTTGTGTTCGTATTGGTTTTAGTGTTTTTTCTCGTGGGTGTTAAGTCAAGTGGTGTTGTTTCATCTGTTATGTTCCTTGTTCTCAATTTTTTTGTTTCTATAGTTGGTGTTTGTGGTGTTTGATCATCTTTGTAAGTCCATTTCGATGATCTTTTCCTTTTAGGAGTTTGTTCAAGTATTGTTATGGATGTATCTAAGTTATTACCTGGAGGTGTGGTGGGTCTGTGTCGCTCCTCTGAGCCCGATCTGTAATGTCCATTGGAGCGGGGACTTATCATTTCCTCACTCGACGCTCTGGATACTGTTCATTTTCGTTGGCTTGGAGAGTTTGTTATGTTTGTGTCGCAATATATTTCTGGTGGTTGTCTGGATTGTATGTATTTTTGAGCAGTCTGTTGTTGTATTTGTCGAGCTGTTTGTAATTGTTCGAATTCGTTATTTATTTTTGTTAGGTAAATGGTAAGTTCCCCCTTTATGTCGTAAATTTTCTGGTAAAATTGTGTGTCTGCATCTGTTGGTAAGTTATCTAAGTCCATTAGTTGAAATTGTAGGACGCTTAGAAATATTTTTACGTCTGAGGGTTGGTATAAGGCAACGTTATAATTTTTGGCCTGTTGAATTTTGGTCTCTGCTCGTGCCATTGAGATTTCGATGTATGTTTGTTGTGGGCTTTTGTATGTTTGTTGTTTGATTGGCGTGTTGGTTTTGTAAAGTGTTTGTCTTGGTTGTTGGGATGGTATGATGTTTGGAATAGGTAATATTCCTTGTGTTACTGTTTGTTTGTTGGTAGATGTTAGTATAGCTGTTGTTGTTGGTCTATACCTTGAAGCTTGTGAATTGTCTATTGCAGTTATTGTGGAGTATGTGGGTTGGATGTTAGGGTTTGTGATTGTATGTGTAGTTCTTGTTGGTAGAGTAATCATAATTGTTTTTGGTAAGTTAAGAGTTTTTGTTTCTATATTTGTACTCGTTATGTTTGGAATGTTAGGATTGGTTTGTTGTGTGGAGGTTTGTTGGTCTGTAATATGTCTTGTTAGCGGTGATGGATGTTGGCGTGGCTGTTCTGGTAAAAGTAATGGATACGGGTTTGGATTTTTTGGTTCTGCGCTTTCTGCTTGAGTGTTTGTTCCCTCTGCTGTTTTAAGCTTTTTCTTCCCCATTTCGAGATCTTTGAAACAATTGTTGAGTTAGATATCTAATTGTAATAATGCTGCGCACATGGATATTGAAATGGTGTTCGTACTAATTTTATTTTCCAATCTCACTTGTCTATATAAAAGTACGTTAACTATGTTCATGTGTAAGGAATTCAATAAATTATGTATTTGCCTTTACTTACGTCTGTTTTGTTCTTTGGTGTTTGTTATGGACATGCATTTTCTACTTTATAGACACGAGTTTGTATTAAATGAATAATTCACGGTATGCACAAATAAATGAAAATAGACACGAATAACTATAAAAAACAACTTAATTTTACTGCGAGGACCGATACTTGCTCTGCTATCATGTTGTGAGATTATAAATAAATGTAACGTAGTTGTTCACACATTTGTCGCCATTAGCCGAATGACGTTGTTCGTAATTCCTTATAACAAACTTTTCTGTCTTGTCTATGTGCGTGTAAGTTGATAACGTTTCTAATAGGTCTGTTCTACTGATGTCATTGATGAGGTCTGCAACATCAGTGAGATAACGATATTGTTGTACATTATCGTTATCGAATCGTGTATGACTCCGTTGTTCACGATAAACATTGAAAGTACACTCGAGTTACCAATTTTTATTTCGGCATATCTTCACATTAAAAAGTACATTGAGCTTCTGGAGCTTTACTAGTCCAGTACTACATAATCAAAGTTCGAATCACAAATCCTGTTTCTCAATGCAATTCGAATCACGAATCAAAAATCAAAATTCATCCTGTGTTTTCAAAAGTGATTCGAATCACAAATCAGGAATCTTTTTCAGTCCCATTTAAGCAAAGTTTACATCAAAACAAACATACGCTGTTCGTTCGATCTTCTCCTATGTTCACTAATCACTAGGTTATGCATTATAGGCTTACGATATGTCCGTTGTTTCTCACTTGGGTGGGTAGAAAGGATTTTCATGTGATCTTCTCATAACTTTCAACATCATTTTAAAACTGACTGTGGGAAGTAGAAAAACATCAACATTTACGGATTTCCGAATTCACTGACTCTCAACTACTGCAATGGTTATATTCAATATTTCAACGTCCGTAAGTTCTTTCTCAATGAATCACATCAAGTGTATATATACATGAATACAACATATCAGAATGAGAAAAGGTATTATAAACGAATAAGTCTTACAACAAAAAATTGGAAAGAAAACAATTTTTATTATTTCATTTCAATGCCAAATCAAATGATCAACACACTGTTCTATCTACACTGAAACGCAACACACGCAGTGATGATAAAACCACATAAATTCAAGAGGAACACGGCAGTTTTTCAAAGGAATGAGAAATTTTCAATCTACACATCGAACTACGCACAAAGTATTCTCGAATTCATAATTACGTACCACGAGAGAAGCTAAAAGAAAATCAAAACTGGACTATGCAATCGATGTAATTTTTATGCTTTTAATAAATAGAGTCACTTAACATTATCACAACGTTCGAAGCAATACAACTAAATTCATATTTACCACATTTATAAGGAATTTTTTGTAAAACTTGCATCCAAATAATAACTTCTTTACTCGGGTACTTTAAACAATTACAAAGGTTAAAGTACCCACAGTTTGAAGAAAGATAAATATCTAATAACTTACGAACACATTTTCAATGTCATACTCGAATTTTCTCTGCAACATTTGAGCAAGTTTTTGAGCTCGAAGAATATTTTATTGACTATTAATTAATTTCCGGAAATAAATTTAAATCACTGAGGAATATGCAGATAGGATAAAGTAAAATACATAAAGAGTAACAAGATTGGTAACTTGTTAAGATGATTAGGAAAAGGAAAACCTGAAATATGCGATGAGGTAAACATGGAAAAAGGACGACGTAAAACGGGAAAATTAATTACAGATAAATAAGATCTCTGTGAGGCAACTATACAATGTAGGATTTGTGGATGGGATGGAAGAGGGGGGGTCAAGCATAAATTTCTTCTTGTTTTTCTCTCGTTAATAAATAAATGAATAAATTATCTATACATAAATACAGACAAAAACAATAATTAATTTATGCCGCCTTCGCACTACCCTTCAGCGACTTTATTAATCCGTCGGTAGACAGCGATTTTGGGCGTTCGATAGGTAATCCCAAAGCACGATCCCAGATCAAAGAAGCTAATACACCAAGGGCACGAGACACTCCGAACAGCACAGTGTAGTAGTTCATCTCCTTAAGTCCATAATACTGTAAAACGAAATTAATGAAATTGGAGTCAATGTTTGGCATTACAGGCTGGTTGAAAATAATTCAGAACTCTGAAAGATAGATTTAGTACCAGTCGTATTTTGGCCATGAAAACTTATTATAACGAATTTTTAAATACAAATGAGAGATTCTACACTTGAGACACAAATTAGACAATCATAGTAAATTGTTTTGACAAGCTAAACTTCAACAATATGTACTGTCAGGCCGATAACCATTTTTTTTTCTCTCGGTAGAATAAAACAAATTCTACCACAAAAGAGAAAACAGCATAATTTAATTTAATTTATTTAAAACTTATTATAAGTCGGAAAAGGGGTACGAATTCACACATCATTATGTGTCATTTTTATTTCATAGAAAGTTTTTTATCAAATCTGTTAAAATTTTTCGGTTAAAAACAATGCTGTATTTTGGTGGATCAAACATGAAATTTTTGAAAATTTGAAACGAAACTGATCTACCAGAATTATACGGAAAAGACAATTTTAAGCGAGATTAAGTTTAAATGATTCAATTCCATTACGTTTTTAGAGACTTCATCACAATCACTCTAATACCTTCAACAAAAAATGTCATCAAAACTGATGGCCTAAAATAAGAGAATTACATTTTCGAAATGCTCTGATCAGATTATTCTTTCCATCATATCAGAAATACATGCAAACACGAAATTAAATTATTAAATCAATAGATCAATCCAACCAATCATAACAAAAGTATAAGGGCTCAGGATTAACATATAACTAATATTCGTTCTTGAAATAGAAAAAAATTTTCAATGCTTGACTAGTATTCTTATCGCATTTGGGATTAAAAAAATTCATTAGGTACTAATTTTATTAAAAGTAAATTCCAAACACATCACACTAAATTTTTTTTTCGAAGAAAAATATTCAGTTAAATCGATAAATAATACAGTACGTACCTGTAATAAAGTACCGGAATGGGCATCCACATTCGGCCATGGGTTCTTAATTTTACCAGTTTCCATTAAAATAGGAGGAACAACCTTGTAAACTTGCGATACAAGCTGAAACAAATACAAAAACAAGAATTTAATGATCACTCAGATTTCCGGAAAAATAATCTAAAACTAGATGCGAATGAATAGTCTGCTTACTTAGGAAGTTTTAAAATTAAAACTCAATTCTCTCTCATAAAATCTCAATCATAATTTTATAAACAAAACATCGTAATTTCCTTGAATAGGTAGTTCATACAATTCTGCGTTTCAAAGGTTTGGGACTTTCTACCAAAGGTCGCTAACAAAAAAAAAAGGGGGAATTTTAATTTTAATTCATATTACAGCAGGAAGAAAACCCTTTTCCATCATTTGACACTAAAAAAAGGCTTATTCTGTTTCTCTAATTGAAAGAAACAGTATGTAGGGAAGCCTATGTCGGTTCTTGTTCTCACATCCCAATTTACTAAACCGAGTTCCACTTCAAAAAAATCACAAAATAATTATTCCTCGTCAATATCCTACTAGTAAACCGTGATAAAAAAGTTAGTGATCTTATTGTTACTCCCAGTCAAAACCTGATGAATTTGAAATTGTGAGCCTTCAGATTTTAATTGTGCGCTTTTGGATTTAAACTTATACATAATTTCAAAATATTAAAATTAAAATAATATTCAGCTAGTATGATACGTGAACATGACTGGCGAAAGGTTTTTCAAAGTCTAAGGTTTACGTGAATTTAAGAGGAAAATTATGATTTGTACCATCATTTCATATTAATATTTTGGCACCGCTCTTAGCTTATAAAACTAGAATTTAAAAAAATAAGTCATATGATAAACGCATTATCTTCCATGCGAAAATTCTACAAGTGGAACATTTTAAATTGCAGGAATTCATACGTATATAAGCCAGGAAGTGGATCGAAATGTTCTGCTTTACAAGTTCTGCAGTTGTTTCATAAAAATAAAAAAATTATCATCACCTACTAATATTGTTACTCGTAACTGAAAAATACAAATTATTTCATTGATTGCTGGAGTTGTACACGTGCTTGAATTTTATCGTTAAAGAGTAGCATTGTCTTTCCCCCGTACAGGTACCGAACATATTTTTGAAGAAATAATTTCACGAAAAAGTACAATTTAATGCTGCATTGTGATCGAAATCACATGAAATCCCGAAATAGATAATACCTAAATAGCCTAAAAATGCGATTCCTGCATGATATGAATATATTAAACGATAAGAGATTGTTTAAAAGACTTACTTTAAACAGAGGATCATTAGGAAGATGCTTCTGGGCAAAATCACGCTGACACGTGTAACGAGGATCAGTCTTTCGAAGCACAGCGTGTCCATAGCCAGGCACAACTTGCCCACTCTTCAACGTCTTTTGAATGAATTCTTTCAATTTTTCGTCCGTTGGCTCGGACCCGATTTCTTTTTGCAGCTTCGTTAACCAAACCAATACCTGAAAGAATTTTCCATTTAAGAACGCTTGTGAGAATAACATTACCGAGAATTCAGAACGAAGAAATTCTCCGCATAAAAAAAATCGGAGAGACAGAAAATAGGTAATATATGAAAATTTTCATTAAAGGTATTATTGCAGGGTATTGTTAAACATGACGCTGAAATAGTATATTACACATCAAGGTTCAAAAGTGAGTGATTACATGGGAGGGAGTTGGCGAAATGAGCACTAGCGAGTGAGCAATTCCCGAGTCATGTAAACTTATTTTTGAATCTTGTTGAGGAAGATATTTTGTAAATTAATGATCAGAAAGCAACAAAACGTTAAAATTCTATCATAATGATAAGTCTTTTTTAAAAATTATAAAAAATGGAATAAAACATCAACCTCCTCATTGTGTCAGATTTAAAGTTTCGTTAGAAAATATAACCTATATCTCGATGTAAACTGAACATGCTTCCATGTAAAAAAATGCTTCACGTTTTTACATGGAGGTGCATTCATTTTATATCAAGATTATATTCATCTATGATATGAGCTACTTTTCACTCGAAAAATACCAGCGTAAACATAGCCTTTCAGATTAAGTATTACATAAAAACAAATACAATCGCCTCGAGCACATCCACATTTATATTTACAAGGATTGAAAAAAACAAAAATGTTGAGATTTTTTTTTGTCAACTATGAAGAATACTGAAAAATGTATCATAGAATGATAAATAGTAAATTAAATAATTTATCCATTAAGTTAATTGATACAGTGATACTTTCAGCTACATAATGAGTTCGGTGTTTGAGAATAAGCAAGCTACTTAAGTAGGAATTATTTATGTTGAGAAGGTTAGTGGCGGTTGATCTGGAACCAAGAACCTTTTCAATGCAAGGCAGAGCACATGAGTATCGCGTTAACCGACTTATGAATAAAATAATATGTTTTCCACTAAAATTGAACTTTCGGTAAGTTTTGAAGGTATCTTGAATAGAAACATTACATGAAATACTCAAACAATGAAGGGTGGTGTTTTCCCCTTATACAATGAGCACCATTCGATATGTGTCACATAGTGTCTGTCATAAAGCAAGGTTTCTTTTTCGTTATCATTTCATTATACTTTTCTACTCAAACTTCATCTCGCAACGCAACGAAGTCTTGACACTTGAGCTTAAATTGTAGAAAATAATGGTAGGGGCTACAAAAATTAAAAATTTTACAAACCCTTATTATTTATTAGATCTAATTTTTAAATTCCCTTCTTTATGAATATCGAGTCATATTTATATATATTTTTATTTTATTAATTATGGTCTAACGAAAATTTGATTGAAGGAAAAAATATCAATTTGTTAAAAACAAATAAAATTCAAAACTTTAAAAATAGACACAAATCTGTTTTAATGAATTACATAACATGAATTTCGTAAGATGTGTTTCATATGTTGTAATAAAAATAAAGTAATATTACCTATCTCGGCTATCACATAAAGCGAAGTGTTAATCTTATTTAAATATGCTTAATTACAGATACTCTTAATTTTCCTATTAAACTAATGAGTCGAATGTTTGGTTACTGAAATTCCTCATTTTCCACTTATACTTAATTTTTAATTCTTCTTGGTTGACTGTGACAAAACTAAAAAAATAACAGAACCGAACAATACCTGAAAATATATTTTAATAAAATGAAACTTTTGAGAAAACAAATAATGCCTACCACTGTCCAATCATCTGATGTCTTATCTAAATAAATTAAGAATGTCAACAACCAACCTATTTTAACCAAGTTTTTATTTAAGTCAACATTTTTCATTCAACAGATAATCTTAATTGGAACAAAAGAATAATGAATAGATACTTATTTGTTGATAACGGCCCATAACATGCAACTAAATGTATTTCTGCTGGAAATGAGTCGAAATAAAAGGTTTCTACAAGCTACAACTGATACAACTTTTCCGAAATATTACCAAACCTCATATCTTCAAGATAGGTACATTAATTTATGAATATGAGAAACCAAGCTACTGACATGAATAATATTATAGCTAATTTTATGTAGATCAAAAAGTATAATTTACAGTATTTGACAGTACTAATGAAGTTTTTGTGAAGATAATGCATACAAAAGATACATAATATGTACATATATGATATTTCACAGGAACTTCAGCTTCAGTTTGAGTAAGATAATGAAGAAAATTGAATGCAAATTAAGATTTTTTTCTCATTGAATTCTGTTAAATCCATACAGAAATGATAACTGATAAGGATTTGCAAACTTTTCAATTTTTGTAGCCTCAACCATTATTTTTAACAATCTAAGCTTGAGTGGTCTTGTCACATACACATTTGTATCATTTAGCCAAATTGTATTATCGTTTTCGTCTCAATGTGTACGAGGTCTGTAACTTCGTATCAAAAAATGAAACAATGATACGATGATATGATAGGCCCTTTCTCAGACGATATCAGTATTCTACCCATCGCATCAAATAAGGAATAAAGAGCTACCCGGATTTTCGATACGGAACATGGAATTTTTATTTTAGTGAAAATAGGATACTTTATAGAGCACTCCAATATTTTCAAAAGAATATCATAATGTCAATACCAATTAAATTCAGAAATTATAAATTAACAAAATAATTCACTAATTTATGTTCAATACGGAAGGGAGTAATTATACCATTACCTATCAACCTACGTCCATATAACTCTAAAATTTGCACAAGAATACTTTTTCTTTCATATTATATTAATTCTCACTGGACTTCAAGAAAATTTCGGAGCTTTTATTTAGTAGGTACACTAGGAATATTTCCTCGACAAAATAAATTGTTACACTTATTTAGCTGACAAATATCGCTAACATTGTATAAAAAAATTTGAACAATATGAGTCTCGCAGAAGTTGTTGGCTTCGATTGAAGATTCCAATTAACTTATCTTCACTCTCTTGAAATTGAAGATATTCATGCAAGTGCAACAGTATAAAGTAAAACGCCCCATAAATATTTCATACGGAATAATACTATTTTCTAAACCACATGCTATAAGAATATCACTTTGATGAAAAATTTTATTGAATTCATCTCCCCAAGTCTTCGTAGCAGTCGAAACGTTTCACATAGCTTCAGAAACACAAAAATTTTGATTTTCGGCCATACACAAACGAAGGTGTAGGAAAAGAGGCACGGGCGATGGATTTCTATCATAAGATGAAGAAATGTAGTTTAATGATTTCCAGCAAAAAATCGGACAAAAATGTTTAAATATAAGATTTCCTGGACCAGGAGAATAATAAGGCGACAAGAAAAAACTAATATATTTAATTCAATAACATTAAATCTAATAAAAAAAATTATTTAGTTCGAGAGTATTTGTAACGTACCTCTTGGTTAGCTAAACCGTGTAAGGGTCCAGCGAGACCATTCATACCAGCAGCAAACGATAGGTACGGGTCCGATAAAGCTGAACCTACCAAGTGAACAGTGTGTGCCGATACGTTACCACCTTCGTGATCACTGTAAAAAATTTTCTAATGTTAAACTAATTAAATAATTTGCAGGGGGCTGCATTATTAGCAAAGTATAAACAAAATACGAATGTATACAGGGGAATTAATAATTTTCTCAGTGAATCTCAATTACCAATTAGCAGTGCACACAGTTTCGTAACTTTTTGGAGAACTAATTGCTCTGAAACGGGTTATCTCTTTCATCCAACTTTTCAAAACCTCTTGAACGCCGCAAAAAATATTATTGGTTCAACTGGGGGAAAATAATTGGAAGAATCTGAATATAATTACAATAGATGACTTTCGTGGATATTTCATTAATTTCAAGGTGAACAAATTAAAAGTTTAGGTAAACAGTTGAAAGACAATCGGAACCGCATGAAGAACTAGGATGTATTTGAGATTTTTACAGAGGGAAGGAATATAATAGCCAAGCTCTGAGCTTAATTCATTACATTCATAACAAACAGATCGACGCGAGAACTGACAAGCAAAAAGAATCTAGATTATTTTTCTTTAAGTTTAAGAAAACTAATAGAGAGGGAAGTGATGTAAGGTGATATCAAGTCTATCCATGATAACTATTAAAATCCAGATCATCACAGTTTTCAACAACTCGCATTAAAGAACTTCTAAGATGAGCAGACGCATATATATGCCATTTTCTGTCCAATTTCAATTTTTTTTTTTGCATCTATATGTTATTTCAATAGGCAGTGGCAAAACACAAAATCTTTTTTTTTTAATTATGGATTATTTTAATTACATGAAATAAATTATTTGGATAATTAAAAAGAATTTCTCATCGGAATATTAAATTTAAAATGGATAAATGTGACGAAAAAAAAGAAATTATCAGAAATTATATGAACATAGTTCGCGCGTATTTGACTTAGAGGCTGTCTACTCATACTACCGAAGTCACGAAAACGTACAAAGTTAAATAGGAGTTGTAAAAAATATTTAAAAAATTAACGAAAAGGCGTAAATTTACAAGAATTCGACCTTCTCAAGGCAAGGTTATAAGCGGCGTAAGTTCAACGGTGCAATTGACTGAATGGTGTATTAATTTCAACTTTTTCATCACAAAAACTGTTATATGCATTAGTTTTTTTTTTTTTTTTTTTTCAGGAGAAGGAAAGAAAAATTTTTTCAACACTGTAGTTACTTTTCTTTACAGAGAAATGAAGACCATGAAAGGTACTGGACAAGAAACAATATTTAAATATCTCTTCCGCTCATCGAACACAGTAAGTGTGTTTTTTCCAAAAGTGTCAAATTTTGTAATGGCTGCTATTTGAAAACCAGTTGATTGATTTCACTCAAATTTAATATAAAACCAGTCCTTTATAGTCTTCAATTACCATGAAAATTTCGAGCCAAAATCTTTTGATTTATAGGCATTATCGTGATGACAACATGGTGGGTTTGCAAAACTTTGAAAAACCCTCCCTCTAAAACTACTGAATAAATTTCAAAAATTTTAACACAAATGGGTAGCCTATGAAAGCCTTTAACGCTACACCAACTTTAATTGCCATAGATCAAACAGCGGACGGTTCACAGACTCCCAGAAAATGTCGAAATGAGTAAAAGTGGAAGTACATATATGTTACAAGCAAAAACCGAATTCGCTCAATGAGCAAAAAAATGCTCAGAATATGATCTGTCATTTAAAAATTGCTAGAATGTGAAAATTTGTACTCTGGCTGTTTTTGAGCTATATGCTGCCACTACTATAACACAAATTCGCATTGTGATATTTGATTGGAAGGAACAGAACGCATTTTGGAAGTTCTTCAATTCCACAATGTATTCTGTATGTTAAGGCCTGTTCATATGACAAAAAATAATGCTTAAAATGTAGAGATGCACTTTGAGGATGTATGTTTTTGGGATCTGCTGATAAAAATGAAATGCTATTCCATTAACACTTATGTCGTTTATGTCATTGTACCCTGTTTTCTTATGGAACAAAATAACATTTTTATTAGAGAATGGCAAAACCTTGCATCGTGAAAGCGCCTCTTTATGTCTCACACACACACACACACAAACAAATAAACAAACAAACAAGTCCTGCAGCACCACTTTACAGCATTTTGGCCGGTAATGGCCCTGAATTTTTGTTAATACTATGGAATTCTTTGTTTTAGAAGAGACAATAAACTTTTTTTTTCATGTCTGTGTGGGTAGTGGCACATACGCATCTAGGGAATAATTGGGAAAATAATAACCAAGAAATAATTTTGTGAAATAATTAACAGCTTGTACCTTTATTATAATGATACAAATACAGTTCAAAAACTATTGGGCCCATAAAAAATAAGTAAATCACTTTATTTATAGAAAATTGTAGAAGAAAATTTTTTGCTAGAATCAAATTTTCTGTAGAATCAACCCTTACTCCATAAAATCACAAAAATTATGCTGAAATATGGTCCAAAACATTTAGGGGCTGAAGGAGTATCAACTTGAAAGGTGGTAAGTGTTCGATTTTATATAGTTCAAAGTCCGATATGATAATCTTCCAAAGGGCAAAACAATCTTTCTTATTTCTTGAGAAAAAGCGGGATTACAAGGGATTACAATGTGGAAACCCAAAAAGTATGTCAATACCTGTTTTTAAAAAAAATGTCCGTCACTTTCTTCTCTGTCTCTCTCAACATATTATAATTTTATTCGTTACAATCTTGTAATAACATTGTTTTGATCATTTTAGTTGTTTTTATTGTTTTGTCATTAGTTGGTAATCATACCCAACATTTTCATTCACTTATTTCATTTCTTTATCATGCCAAATAATTTGTTCACATTTTCTCATTGTTATGTTTTTCACAATTTGTTTTTGTTCTCGTTTTGTTAATAAAATTTCAAATTAATTTGTTTTATTATGTTTTACATTAAAACCCACTTCCATTTTGCTCCATCGACACCGGGTGTATTCATCTAACCAGTATGCATCTCTATTTCGTTCATTTCTGCTAGTTGGTATTTTCCTATGGCTGCTAAAAAATTGTCATCCTCATGGAGGCTTTGAAGAAGAAAAAACGTGTCATTAGACGCAATATCATTTGTTTGCAGAATACATTGTAACCACTCACCCAGCAGAAAACACTAGACATTGAAAATCTTAGTAAATTGAAATCTGCTCTTACTGAATATGTTTCGTTAAAAACTTCGTTTGATGAAATTGTTGATGAAATGTTCATCATTGCAAATATGCTGATTTTGAAAAAGCTTTAGATGCTGAATTAACTGATAATAGTGATTTTCTACATCACTGTAAAGGAAAAATTCGTATTTTTCACAAACTTCTTTCAACAGAAGAATTTCATTGCTCAATCGTTCCTCCTTCACACAACAATTCGTTCGTTCAATCTTCAGCACCCAAACTCAAAAAAATTGAAGTACCTAGTTTCAACCGCAATATTTTAAAATGGTTAAATTTCAAAAACTTATTCAAAAATTTAGTGCACAATAATGCAGATCTATCCAATGTTCAAAAACTGAATTATTTGAAAAAAAGCTGTTACTGATAATGCAAAGGACCTAATTTGTAATTTTGAACTAAGTGATGATTCTTTTGCTCAAGCTTGGTCACTTTTGCAATCAAAATTTGATAATCCCAGATATATAATTCGTGCATTGTTTCTTAACTTGCATGATCTTGAGTCAGTTAAGGTTGAAGGCAATATTTGTCACTAGTTGATCAAGTCGATGTTATTGTTAGCGGATTGAAAAGTTCTGGGCAAATTATTGACAAATTGTTCTCTCGCTATCTAACTTATCATATCACTCGTCACCTAGATACTGAAACTGCAAAGGATTGGGATAATTCGTTAACTTCGCAAAAAGTATGACTAACTACAAAAATTTCTACAAAATCTTGTTTTTACTCCAGAAGAATGTGCTGCTGATTTCAAAGGCACTAAAAACTGTTTCAATTAGAAAAGTCAAGTTGTGAAAATTGAAAATAAACCATCGGGTAAAAAATCATTTATGGCATCTACTGCTTCTAGAGTTAAATGTGTTGTGTGTTCAGAATAGCACTATCTAAACCAGTATTCTGTTTTCGCTGCAAAATCTGTTAGTGAACATTTTGAAATAGTAAAAGGAAATTGTTTGTGGCTAAAGTGCTTTAATCCTTATCATAGTGTTTCTCAGTTTAAACGTAATAATTGATCATCGTGTAATGGTTGCCACAATATTTTATTACATAGTGAATCAAAATCAGTTAACATTTCAAATCGCTCAACTGTTAACTCAACATCTGATACTCCAATGCAAACTAACTCCTCCTCAACAGATCCTGCTCCTACTCTAAAAACTGTTTGCATTGGTACAACTCGTAAACACAAAATTGTACTAATGCCCACTGCCAATATATTTGTTATTGTAAATTGAAAATGCCATCTCACTCGCTTACTTCTTGACAGTGGTACAGAAACTTTTCTAGTGTGTCATTTATTTGCTAAACGTACTAATATAAAAATAAAGTCCATTAATGAAGTTGTCTCACTAACTGATATTACCAATAGCCCACAAATCCTAAATTCTAGCACGTCGGTGTTACTAAAATCTCATTTTTTTGGAATACTAAATCGTTATCTCAGCTGAAATTATTGATCGCATATTGTATACAATTCCAAATAAAATCACAAAACTCATCAAACTACATCCCAATCTCTAATTTGCCAAATATAAACTGTCTTACGATGATATTGACATAGTCATTAGTTCTGAATATTTTAAATTGATAATGAAGGATCAACGTCACTTTATTGACACTATTGTTCTTTGTGAATCTCACTTTGGTATGGTTATTTCGGGTATGCAGCCAAAATCTGTTTCTTTGTCAACAACATACTGTGGATTGAGTCAAATGGACATCCACAAACAACTTGAAACCTTCTTGGGGCTGAAAGACTGTAAGTTAGATGATTCCTTGACAGCTGAATTCAAAGCAATTGAAAAACATTTCGAAGAAACATACTCTTGTGAACCTTCTGGTAAATTCCTTGTTCGACTGCCTAGAAAACCTTATATTAGTCAAATAAATGGCTCATTTGGTAAAGCTTTTCGCATATATCTAAAAACAGAAAAACATTTTTCGCCACTACTAAATCATGAATACCACAAATTCATGACTGAATACAAAGAGCTTAATTACATGAGGAAACTATCGAAAGAAGAGATCACCGAAAATGCTTACTACATCGTTCATCACATAATCCAAAAGACTGGTAGCACCACCACAAAATTTTGTGTTGTATTTAATGCTTTGTCAATTGACAACTTGTTACCTTTTCTGAATGATCATTTAATGATTGGGCCTAAACTATAAGCTGAACTTTTTGATATTATTATTTGTTTTTGAAAACACTCTATCGCCTTCTGTGCTGATAATGTAAAAATGTACAGACAAATTTCAATTCACCCTGATGATTGTAAATATCAGAGAATTTTGTATCGGCTCAACCCAAATGAACTCATCGAACACTACGAACTAAATACAGTAACTTACGGAGCAAGTCTAGCGTCGTATATAGCCACAAAATGCCTCCGAATTATTGCAAAGGAAATCAAACACAAAAATCTAACTGTGTCAACTGCCATCCAGCATGATTTCTACATGGATGATCTCATGACTGAAGCTGATTCTCTTGAAAAAGCTATCAATTTTCAACAAAATCTTCAATCCATTTTAGAATCAACCAGTTTCCCCCTTTGCAAATACCACAGTAATTCACCTGAATTCCAAGCTAGTCTCAATCCTTCAATAGATGAACAAACAGAAGAAAATGAATCGTTCGTACTCATGCTTGGTTTAATGTGGTTCTCTCGTAATGATTACTTCCGCGTCGTATTGGATGAAAATTCCTTACCATCTCGTATAACAAAACTCATTGTCTTATTCGATATTTCGCGTATCTTTGATGTTCTTGGTATACTAACACCATATACTATTTGTGGAAAACTCTTACTCCAAGAACTCTGACGGCAGGGTATCCATTGGGATGACCCATTATCGAATGAATTATGTAATAAATTTGTCAAATACCATAACGATTTAACTTTACTTAAAAATATCAGTTTAACTCACTCTTACTATGTATTAAATTGTGACGTCAGTCAAAAATTAATAGGTTTTTGTGATGCTTCATTACAATCATATTGTGCTGTAGTATATTTATGGTCTGTCAAAAAGCTAATAATCAAAGTGTGTTGTTTGTGCAAAATCTCATGTTGCGCCAATGAAAAAAGAATTAACCATCCCTCGCCTTGAATTGTCAGCCGCACTATTACTTTCAAAATTAATCAAATGCATAGCTTAGAAATTAAAATTTAACATGTTTAATCTCTTATGATTTTCAGATTTGTCAATTGTTCTTAGTTGGTTAAAACTACCTTATTCAATAAAACAATTTGTTACTAATAGAGTCACCAAAATAAATGAGTTGGTCCAACTTAAAAGCTGGCACCATATTATTGGTGAGTCAAATCCAGCAGACCTTGGCACTAGAGGATTGTCTGCCTCAAATTTCATCAAGAATCACACGTGGTTATTTGGACTTGATTGTATCATTTTGCTAATTGATAGTTGTAATGATGTAGATATAGATATTTATAACCTCCCCAAAATTTGTAAAACTAAAGTAAACTTTTTACTTCTTGAATCATCAATTCTGACTTGTTACTCTTTGTATGAGAAACTTATCAATACAATAGCTTATGTCTGGAGATCTGAAGATTTTATAACAATATTTGTAAAGTAAAATCGAAACGTAATTTTAACCCCTTGCCAGACATAGAAGAACAAAATTTAGCCTTAAATTCATTGATTAAAGTACATCAAAATAGCTTCTTCTCTTATAATATCAATTGCCTTTCAAATAAAAAACCAGTTAAAAAAGGTCGTAGTATTTTTTCACTTAACCCATTCATCGACAATAATGGTCTTATTCAAAATGCTAATTTGTCTTATAATAAACATTTTTCCATAATTTTAAATGCTAAATGCTTTGACTATACAGAATTAACATGGACTGCTATTTGATTGAAAAATACGTACAAAATTTCATTATCAATTGCCAAGACATAGGAGGAAAAAGTTAGTCGGGTTGGGTTGATAATGATTTCAATGTTCTTTGCGCAGTAATTTTGTTTAAAATAGAAAGTATGAAAATTTAATTTAATACCATAGAAAATGCTTAAATATAATTAATTCAGTTCAACCTCAAATTTCAGCAATATTTTACTGTTTTACAAATCCTTATCATACCCAACCCGACTAACTTCATCTTACATCTTCTAACGTCATTCTTATCACAAATAGCAGTCCATGTTAATTCTGTATAGTCAAAGGCTAAATGTAACTTTGTACGCCCATTCATTTGTTCGCTTCATGAGAAACATTTTCATTGCTCAAAAAGAATAATTTTATTGTATCTTAGAAGTATGTATTATTTTGTATGTGGTATTACCAATGTAGTCAAGAAAGTTATTTGCGAGTGTACATTATGCATTCGTCTTCATGCTGTAACTTCTTATCAAATTATGGGTTAGCTACCAAAATAACTTATCAAAATTTCACGTCCTTTTACACATATTGGCGTCGATCTAACTGGCCATTTCACTGTCAAATGTTTAAGTCATCGTATTACAAAACATAACAAGGCATATGCTGCATTTTTTGTTTGTTTCAGCACAAGAGCAGTGCATATCAAACTCGTCTTTGAACTATCAACTGACAAATTCATTGCTGCACTCAATCAATTTGTTTCTCATCGAGGGTTGCCAAACACAATCTTCAATGATAATGCAACCAACTTTTTAGGTACGAGTCACTGGTTGTCAAAAATTGATCTTAAACATTGGTCAAATGAATGTCGAATCGAATGGAAATTCATTATACCTCAATCACCGCATCATGGTGGTATTTGGGAATCAGCTATCAAGTCTAGAAAATTGTTGCTGGTCAAGGCCTTAAAAAATGTTATAGTCACCTTCGAAGAACTCTCCACTCTATTGTGCCAAGTGGAAGCCATACTAAACTCAAGACCTTTGTGCTATCAATGTGGAATTGATCAACAAGTTATTGTTTTAACTACTGGTCACTTCTTAATTGTTGATTCATCTTCTAGCTGTCCATACTGGTGATTTGTCCATAGATATACCACCTGATAAACGATTCAACGAATTCAATTCAATCATACAATCATATTGGAATACTTGGTCACATACACATCTTAATGATCTTCAACGTCTCAACAAGTTGCAAAATTGATCAGAAAACCTTAACATCGGTGATGTAGTACTCGTAAAAGAAGATAATATTGCACCCTTGCAATGGCCAATAGGGGTTGTATTTAAAGCCTATACCAATTCCAAAGGCTTAAGTCGAAATTATTCTATATGTGTTAATAATAAGTTAATTGATCGAAATTATAACCGTTTAATACGTCTCATTTTGTCCGAATCCTTTATCAAACCACCTACATAGCATTAATCTTAAACCTTTCTCGAAGATTTTTTTAGTATTTTTATTTGAACTTTTATTTTTTTGAACATGTTATTTTATTTTTATTTTTTCTTTCAACCCGGGGGAGTGTTTTGATCATTTTAGTTGTTTTTATTATTTTGGTTGGTAATCATACCTAACATTTTCGTTCACTGATTTCATTTCTTTATCATGCCAAATAATTCGTTCACGTTTTTTCATTGTTATGTTGTTCATAATTCGTTTTTGTTCTCGTTTTGTTAATACAATTTCGAATTAATTTGTTTTATTATGTTTTACATTAAAACCCACTTCCAAACATCACCGTGAATATACCAAATAAATTCGCCCACTTGAGAAAGTACCCGATAAAAAATTTTTAGATTTTCCATTTCTATTTCGAAAAAAAATTTTTTGTCGTCTCGATTATTATTTTTCGAGGAAAGGACCAAATCAACTACAACGGCCTCCTCATAAATCGTAATAACTCTATTGCAATCATTCCAGGAAACATAATAGAACAGTTGAATAATTTAAGCGTTCTATTACTCATGATAAACGTGCGTAAAACAACCGAATGATAAACTCTTTTTTTTTCAACTTTGCTCTACAAGGTCAATGATAGATAATGACGTTACCGAATTATGAAT
This sequence comes from Ericerus pela, assembly GCA_011428145.1. Lineage (NCBI taxonomy): Eukaryota > Metazoa > Arthropoda > Insecta > Hemiptera > Coccidae > Ericerus > Ericerus pela. The sequence goes on along the minus strand of WOFM01000304.1, from coordinate 707,695 downwards.
GGATGACTTCGGTGGCATAATGTAATCTTATTTTGCATAATTAACGGAACTACACGTTCAACATGTTAGGCGATCAGATAAATTGTAAAATTGTCATTTATTACCTACGATCATTCTTTCCCTCCTCCCCAAGTACACAACATTTTCTGAAAAATAAATTTAACTCTGACAAATCATTTCTGCAATATAGGTTAAGTAACTGACACGTGACTCGTACTCATATAAAGTGGATCAAAATACTTGAATAAAATATTTCTTTACCTGTGTATTGTTAAGTATAATCGCATAAGTTCGGTAAACTCGTGACTATCGAAACCCAACATCTGCGAAAAATTAGCACTCCAATCTTTGTCTGTGTCTATAGCGCCTATACCTTTTCCATCATGGTAGGTATTTCGATAAATGGTGGCTGCTACCACCGGTAACTTGGCAATCAAATCGATACTGTCTTCATATACGTACTGTAAATAAAAATTATATAAGATTAATATCGTAAAAGTCAGACACTTAATCGATATTAATTAATTGAGAAATAAAACGAAAAACAACATTATTGACAAAAAATAATTCCGATGACAGGCCAGTCGAAAGGTAGATTTCCTTTAGACCTGATCGAATTTCAAATTATGTAAAACGTGGAAAATCTTTTAACTTGTTTTCGAATGGTGGCTATTTGAATTTCAAATTTGTAGACAATTAGGGCAGGAAGTAAATCTTTACAGACAGGAACAAAATTTGGCGAGTGCATATTTTAAATCTACATATAAGTCATGTTCAAAGATGGGCCAAATCGGCCCATTACTTTCTGAATAACGACTTTTTGAAGTATTCATTATACATACTATTTATGCACACATATCAAAAAACCTACAATGAATGGAACTCGCAATACGCATAATTTGAAATTTGGTTTATTCTAGGCGAAAGCTACCTTTCCGACTGACGAGTCATCGGCATTGGATTAACTTTGGGGGAGGGTGTTTTTGAGGTCTAGGGACCATTGAAATTTTCCCGAAATTGTGACATGCCCCTCTCCACGATAGATAAAATATATTAACAAAATGTTGATCAATCGACATTTAAACCATATTGAATTTTTCCCAACTTTCTCGAAATTTTCGTATTCGAGACCAGTGCAAGACTCTAATTCATCCTACGGAATAGTTATTCTCGATTTTCTCCTCCAACGGAATTAATTTCGCCCGTCATCACTGAACGCGTCAGAAACCAAATCACACTTTTTCATCCTTGTCATTTAAATAAGGATGATTTTAAGCGGAGGAAAACTTTTTCTGAAGTTTAATACTGTTTGTACTTTAAACTACCAACCGCTCAAATTCAACATGTTTTATTCTGTTCAAAAAATGCGAAAACTTATTGATGGGATCCAACCCTTCATGAATGTTTTGTTTACTGGGTGAACAAAATAAGGAGAAGGGGGCGGAAATGAATAAGAATTGAGGAAAAATTTTCTGACTTTTCAGAAATCATATTGTTTGCATTCAGACACTGGTACAGCAATATTTAAACACAGGGCCGACTTTTTAAAATAAATAAATAAAAAAAATAAAAAAAAATTCCCTGGAATTCGCATAAAAAAACGTAAAAATTGATAACTTTCAGAATAACCCGTAACCGAACTTTATTATCAGAATTTCTTTCATATTAATACCATTTTTATCAGTATACGATAAAAATACGTTTTCCACTTGAAAAATTTTTTTTACTCTCATCAAAATAGGACACTTGAAGGTGGTGAATGCGAGTTCAATTAGATTATCTGTTGCATCAACAACCATCATTTGATCTACAACTACTGTCCAGTAATAATCAACGACGAAGATTCACGCGATTTTGACTGTTCCAAAAATAATTCACCTGTACAAAATCTCGAAACCACAGTATTTAAAAGATTGCGAAGCAGAAATGTCGATTGACGAAACGTTTCAAATGATACAAGTCAGAGAAAAGATAATGGTACGACGAAGGACGAGTGCATGACACGAAAGAAAAATTAAATTCTTTCCATGCCAAAGAAAAAAATTAACCTGTTTTTCCACAACTCGTCATCAAGAACAACCTCTTTAAAGTACGGAATATAATACACAAAAATTCGTGAAACTACGAGGAAGTAAACAACAAAAGTTGGCTGAAAAACTTGACCCAAGCAAGCAGTTCATGTAGGAGAATTAACTGAACTCGGTTCATTCATTCCTCATATTAAAATATTGTGATGTAGTTTGTCAGAAACCTGGAATAGAATTTATTTCAGTCTTAGTGAAATTTATTGCAAAGATGCAACAGATCAGTCATAAATTTCTCATAAAATAATGAAGTTATTTTTCTCCTCCCAAAACCAGAAGCTATAACTTCCACAATAGTCAATTCGAGTCACACTGAGAAACAGGATTTGTGATTCGAATCATTCATTGAGAATCAGCCAAACAAAGAATCACGAATTCTATTTCTTTAGTCGGGAAATTCCCAGGAAATTTCCAGAGATCTCAGGCAAATTTGGCACTTGCTGAAAAAATTTATTTTGAATTTCATCCCTGGAAAACTAAACAGCTTCGTCAAATAATTTTTTCCTCTAAATTTCCGAAATAAAACGGGTTTTCATCAAAAAGTTCTAAAAGTTCACTACTTGTTTCCCATATCAAGGTCAAACAGAATTATTTAGCATTTGATTCTGAAGATTCGTGATTTATAGAAAAAGATTCGTGCGAATCACTTTAAACTTATGGACTAAAATTATTCGTGAATCCAGAATGAAATCACGTCCCATTGAGTGATTCGTGATTTGAATCATTTTTTCGAGGATTCTCTCCATTCTTGGTGCAATTTGAATACAAGCGCCTGCGATGATTCAAAGATGATGTTTTTTCGGGTGTTTCGGATTGCGTCCGTAAACAACTACACATGAAAAGTACCCAAGAGAATAAAATATCACTTGTGGCAGTTTTCAAATTAGATCACTTCAAAAAAATAATTTAATTTTGAGATCTAGACGACCATTTTTTAGATATTTTAGATTCTTAGATTATCTATAATATCTTAAGTAAAGTGCTCAAATCAGATAATCAAATCATACAAATTTTGTCTTTTTACTCATTTTTTAATTCTTAAATGGTGGAAAAAGATGATGGGCAAGAAATTAGAAAGCAATCTGAAAAATTATGAAACTATCTAATTAATTAGATCATGATATAGATCAAATAGTTACACTGATCTACAGATCACGATCTAGATTGCAATATTGCCAAGATCTCTAGATTTTAATCTAGATTGCCTTGATTGATCTATCACCCCACACCGTAATGACATAATAATGAAACATTTCATTTTCACAGATGAAACACAAAACAGAATTGGCTGAAGAAAAATAACAAACTTGGAGATTGTAATAGGGTTTCTGGTGCATTTTGTGCAAAAACCCTAAAAAGGCACTAAAAGTAACAATAAGGAAACAGAGATAATTTGTAATTGGAATTTAAGATGGAACTAGATGGTGTTCCAAACTCTCCACAATCACCCATTCATAGACATTTCCAATTGGTTAAAAAGGGCAATAACATGTGATATTAGGTATCTAAATTTCATTTCTGTTTTAATAATTAAATATTGAATTCCTTAAGTTTTTTCTCGTAAGTTAGACAAATCAAATCTACATGAATTTGAAAAAAAATTATTGCCATCACTAAACTATAAATATGTGGGGACTCTCCCATATGAGGTATAGGGGCTCGGACCCCTCAACAACAGTTGCCGCCCCAAAGGTCAGGCAAATTATTCGTCTACGTGACATAAAACACACAAAGTACGTTCGATCGTAATTACCTGCAAGTACATGCAGGTAATGTACGAGTACCAAATTGTGACACAATGAAACAATGTCACGATCCGTACAAGAACTGGCCAACCATCTCTTGTTTCGGTAGGGGATGATGCAACATGGCCGCCCTCACAGACATACGTATATTCTTACATGTGTCTTTGTGTGCGTGTAAATAAGCCATATATAAACCACCCGAACCGGCTCTAAAATCGCCAGTGTTTGCCTGGGTTTTGGCTTACCCATACTTATGTATGAAGTGGCTGAACACGCTTAAATTCTGTAGAATTTCCTTCTGGTGAGAATATCTCTCACGACAAGGTATTCCACAAAATATATTAAATTTGGCTTTGATTTTGCTGTATTTTGCATGTGATCTTACAAATTTTTGTAAATGATCACCTATTTCTGCCAGATGTAAGCCACTTTAATCTTAAATCCTAATTGGGATCTAAAGTCAAAGTAATCATCCACTGGTGGTCCATTTGTGAAACATATTCATTTTAGGATTATGTATACTGTTTTTTAGCATTAATAACATACACATTGTAAGCTTTTAAAAGCAGCTGTACAAAAACCATAAATGATGGAAAGCTGAAATTTTTAGCAGACACATTTTATCATCATTCCCCTAAGGACCAGGACATTAATAACTTAGAGGATATTTTATTTCTAAGGTCAAATTTTACATTAATGGGTATTCTCCCTGAAGATCGGATGTGGCATTTGCAGCTTTATACATAACTATAAGGACAAACTAACAAGGTAAAAGCATGGTAAGTATATAACCGTAATTCTTTTTAAAGAAAATTTGGCTTTTCATTGGACATACTAAATTAAATAAAACACTAAAGAATAAATGAGACTAAGAAGAATAATCTTGAGCCCTCTTAAGTTGAGATAATAAAAGAAGAAAAAATTCTCAATTTCACTGATTTTGGGCTTTTTCATAGGTTGATTTTTTGTTTGTCCACACAGTTGAACTATTTTTCTGAGGCACCTTCCTTATTGTGATGTTAAAAACAAAATCATCCAGTAAAAATTGGTTTTAAAATTTTTGAATTAATAAAAATTTTTCTCAGTTTTACGACTTTATTTTTTATTAAGTACTTTGTATAGTTTTTATTGTATTTGTACTTTACTGCACAAACTATACTCTGTTCTCTCTAAGAGATGCGCAACATTAGAATCACCTATAGACATGGCAGCTGGTTAGGGAGAGGGGAAATGGTATCGATGCACACTGTTATACAAAGAAAAGCCTCATTTAGCAGAGTAAAAAAATATCATGTTTCGAGCAGAAAAATGTGAATATGGTTTATGATGTTACATAATTCTTGTTTTCAGCATGAACAGAGTATAGTAACTGTACTCGTTAAAATAACCCTTCTCTATATAATCCAAACATTGTTAAAATTGCTGGCTAATGTAAATTGCAAATTATATTATATTATGCAAGTAAAAAAACAAAAAAAAAAAACACAAAAACATTAACGAAACAAAACAAAATTGAAACCAAAACCAAATGATTTTTCAAATTTACAATCTAAACAAAAACTGAAATGAAAAAATTTTTATAACTGAAACAAAAACTGATAAGTGAAACAGGTCTTCCCACTGAAATCAGAAACCGATAACTGATTAAACGTTTTGGTTCACACCCATAGTATTGGATGTTCCCACCAGTGGAAATTAGGCTTTGAATCAAGTAATTTTTATGGGCTTTTTATTGGAGTTACTAATGCAATAAAATGTAACATATTTCTTTTACTCTGCGGATACTAAAATCAGATTTGGTGTCACCAGTTATCAATAATCAAGGTGTTTGCTTTTCCAAAGCAAGTCCTCCCTTAATCACATTTTATCAATCTTCATTATGGCATCATGATAGTGATATTGTTTCGTACCAGGGTTGTCGAGTACAAATCCACACATACAGGTTTTTTCATTTTTTTTTTAAATTTTCATTTCAAAGTTTTTGTTATAGGATTTTGATGAGAGGAATTTTAAATTTTTAATTAAACCGAAAAAAAAAAATTCTTTGCTCCATGAGTGAGTACTAATGTTTGTACCTCGTGACTATTGAACAAAAACTGTGACCTGTACATTGGTAAAAATGAAAGGGAATACATTAGCTCTCGCTGCAAAAATCACAGTAGTATCTAAATCACTGACTGTATAAATTCATGTCACGCACTATTTTTTGCAACCAGTTTTCAAGCAATTCTTTATGCCCCAGTTTTCTCAGAAAATACTCAATTAATAGACACCATACTCTGACCAGACAAGGTCCGATATGAAGACTCTAAAAAAAATTTCTTCAGCAATTTTTTCTTCTCCGGTTTCTTTGGAAACTACTGAACTAATATGCAACAAACTTCTATGACACCTGCAGCTGTATAAGAACAATCTATTGTAAAAATTTCAGCCTAATCTCTTTCGTTATTTTTCAAAATTCTGGAAAAACCACTTCTCCAGGATTTTTCTGTTTTCCAGTTTTCTTCAAAACTACTGAACAAACACGCACCAAAATTCTTTCAGAAAAACTCCCATATAAGGACAATCTCTCGTTAAAATTTCAGCACTATCCATTTCCTAATTTTCTCAAAACCATTAACACAAAATTTGAGTGATACATACTTACGCACATAAAATAATTGGATCAACATGGGAAAATGCTGTCAATCGTTTTCTTTTTTATCATGCCCACCCCTACGCCTTTAACCTGTCAATTTGAATACTTCGTCTGCAAGAAAACTGGGTAAAAATATGGGAGCACTATGACATCACAGTTCTATCTTTTGAAAAAAAAGTTAATTAAAATCAGAGCAGATATAGAGGGCGAAACGTTATACTAGAACATCATCCTGTTGTTGAAGTCAGTTAACAGCAGGCTGAAACTGTAATGTTAACAAAAATGATTTTTCCAGAATTTTACATGAACATTTTCGTGATTTTTCATGAAAAATTATACCTTTCAATTTTTCAATGGTAGGGATGGGGTGTATACTTCAGAAAACTTTTAAGTATCAAATCGAGGGAGCACCGTATGAAAAGAATACAAGGCGCTGCTTATGATTACAAAGTTTGATAGAAATGTGTATACATTTGTATATATAAAAAGTAACTCGAAAAGAATGCAATCAGCAAGCCGACTTCTGATGACCCACATCCTGTCTCGAACTTTTTTCATGCCTTGACATTTTCTATATTTCAAATTAATTTTTCTTGGCTTCTATTGATCCGACTTTAACGAGATTTGAAGCTATATTTTTCATTTTTTTTGTCCTAGGAGATACACTAATATATGAAAATACTTTTCGATACTTTAATGGATCAAATAAAGCAGTCTTCAGGACACATAATTTGCTATAACCTCAAAATGGCATTTTTGACATATTATCTTACTCTTGGGCACCATAGAAATAGAGGCATATGTTAATGCTCCTTTCATAGAGGCGAAAAAAAAGCGATCCGATTAGCATCTCGACCGGACGAGATGTCACCTATACAGCCAAAAAAATCAATTGGCAAATCCGAATATTTTTAACAAGCAGATTAGACAAAAGTATGTTTTCACTAGGCTATGAGTTTGTTTTTTTTTTTTTGTCGGCAAATTTGAACATTTAACCTCCACTGAAAAATTCTTTCGGGACGTCACAGGATCCAATGGGAATATTTATTAAAAAATAACCATCCTTATCTTTTCCTTTCACTTCTCAACAGATTTTCACAATTTCGCAAACGATAATTATTTTTCTTGGTAATTCTTTTCTGCTAATAGGAAATAAACTATACATACGACGAAGCTTAAGAAAAAATACTAACGTACCATTTGATTCAAATTTCAATGAAGACCGAGAGTCTCCCAACATGATGAATGCAAATTTTAATCAAATCCTTGTATGGAAGAACAAATATACCATTTTAAAACCCATATCTTCTATTCAATTTGGACTCCCACAAACGAAACTTACGAGGTAATGAATTTAATAATTAGTACACTGTTATATTTACGTAGTTCCATCTTATATTATTGAATTTCCGAAAAGCAAACCGAAGGAAATATAAAAATCGATTGTATTGTTATCTTCAACCAATTCTGGCAAGAATAAAACCTGAACGGGTTCAGAGAATTTCTCTATACTCAATGCAAATGAAATGTGCCTTTTTTGTTGAGACACAAAACAGAAAATGAGTGCTTTGATAAACCATCAATCACGAACACGACTTACGAAGAACGTACTTACCTCCCAGAATTTCGATTTATGAACACCATCGGAATAAGCTTTCGCGAATTTACTTTCCGAATTGAGAGCGGTGACGGCGCAGCTAAACTGTGACATAGGATGCAAATTTGCCGGAAAGTTATTCAGCATGGTGACGACATGCGATGGCAATGCGGCGCGATTAGCAAACTCTTGCGATAAAACCTTCACCTGCGTAACACGATTTACAAAAATACTGTAAGTAATCACACTGAAGCGACTAAACACCAAATTGATAAGAAAAAACAAAAAAAAAAAAGTCGAAACAGTTCTTACTTGAGCTTCGGTGGGAATTTCACCAGTCGCTAGCAGCCAAAATAAACCTTCTGGCAGTGGTTCTTCGCCACCTTTCGCCTTTGGCAGTAGTTTTTGGCATTCCGGAATGGAGTAACCGCGGAAACGGATTCCCTCATCGGGATCTAATACTGAAGTTTCGCACACCAAACCTTTGATACCGCGCATACCACCGTACATCTGTGAAACGGGTCAGACAACAAAAATTAGTAGCCTTATATTTCTGTGCTAAGTGAAGGGTTGCAAGATACAACTTGACAAAGGAAACACTTGAAGTCACTGTCCTAGATAAGTAATAGTATACTTTGTATAGATGAGTTACTCAATGTTATTATTTATACAAGAATATAATAGGCAGGCAGAAGACGAGCGTCTCGTGAAATGAAGTTTTTTCAGTGGGGTTACATATTATGACGTCATGATTAAGGTTCAGTAGGACTTAGAAAATTTTACAAGTCATTATACGTAAGCATCTGTTTCTTTAATTAATTAATTCATTAAATTTCGTATTTTAGTTCCTTCCCCTTGAATAAATTATTAACGAAATAAGAACTTGATTAGTGTTCTTTGAAATAATCACTACAACTGTGAAAAAATTTGAAGGAATTCAAAATTATCGAGAGGATTTGCAAGAGAACAGTCATTCGTAGAAAGCTGAAATTTTGCAAAAACATCGATTATGTTAGTTGAAGATTCTGTGAAAATTTGGCTGAAATTGTACATTTGATTTTTGAAATATTATTGAAATTCTGTTCAGATTGAGCCATTCAAATGTCAAATATTATAAGAATTCAATCCAGTTGCGGAATTACATCCATATCTCGAGAACCAAACATACAATGTCAGCCAAATTTACATATAATCTTCAACTAACATACTTCAATGTCTCTCACAATTTCATTTTTCCACAATGAATGGTTCTCTCGATATTCTTCTCGATAGTCTTGAATTCCCCCAAATTTTTTCTCATTTTCAATGATAGTCATCAGGAACAATAATCAAGTTCATATTTCACAATAGTTGGTGATAAAATTTAATAACTAAAAAATCAACAATTTATTCAAAAAACTAAAATACAAAATTTGATGAATTAATAATCAATTAAAGAAACTAATATACTTACTTATAATGACTAGTAAAATTTTCAAAATCCAACTGAAAATCAATCATGACATAATAATACCTGCTGAAAAATCTTCATTTCCCAAGACACTCGTGACAGAAGCGCACACTGCAACATTTAGTGCTAGATAGACACTCTTCATCTTATCAACCATGTTAACTCTTCCTTTCGACTTGTTATAAAATAATACCAATTCTGGTTTTTGCTGTGTATCCATATTTGAAATGAGTGCTGGAGTTATTTCTAATGCCGTTGTTAAAACTAGTAGAAATTGTCTCCATTTTGCCTCATAAGATAAAAGAGTTAGGTTTGTTCGAAAACCAAATATAGTCGGGTATGTAGGGTGTATCTTTTCAAGAAATTCTATTGGAACAAACTTCCAATTTTTGCAAATCTTGCCAACGAAACTGAGGTTCTCGCAGGTTAATTCCTCGGCCAGATTCAAAGAGGAATACCAATTAATATCAGTACACATTATTCTTGCCTGTTGACTGAATATGTAAATCAAACAAAATGAAATCAAGATATGATAAAGTAAACAACAACAACACTAATTCCACTCTGATTACCGAAGGAGTCATTAAAATAGTGGAGTTTAAAACCAAGAAGAAATTTTTCAAAAAAGATATTTTAGGAATAAAAACTATTACTAAGTATGTTTTTCTTCTATATTTTCTATATTCTAATTTAAAATGGAAAATTTTTTAATGAAAAATGCCCTTAATGTATTGAGATAGCAGCTTAAACAAAAACATTTTCTCACTGGATAGAATCTCCATAACTGGATCTTCAAACTGAGTTTTATTACACACAACATCAAGCCGTATCTCTGAGAACAGAGCATCAGTGCAAATCAATTAGAATACTAGTAGTCTGCATAATACAGTCGTTTGGTGCTCGTCCATATACAACTGAAAGTTTGTATGTTCGAGACCAGTCACAGTTCACATTAATGAAAAAAAAGCAGCATGTTCTGTTTTGGTTTTATCTCTTACTGTGAACCTACCATTCATTAATGTGGACCAGTAATAGCCGAGTAGAGTACGGTTAATAATGAGGTTGAAATGGAATAAATATGTACAATAGGTTTCACAATTGAAATATGGTAGTCCAGAACAAAACAGAAAAATTCTACATCACAAAACTCAAGCTTCTACCTTGGAGGGGGGCTGCTCAAATGTCCCATTACTTTAATTTTTTTAATTTTCTTAGCTAATTAAGTACCTACATGCAATTCAATAAAAAATACCTCAGTATGAAAATAATGTACACAAAATTTGGAACAAAAGTTTTCAAACACACTTTTCTCAGACTGAGGATGAGTTACGGGGTCATAAATTAGGATATTTTTTCAAAATCACAATGGTCTCATTATTTTTGTATTTTTGGGACGCTAAAAATTAACACAGACATAAATGTGACGAAAAAAATTAGCATACATGAAAAAACATGTAATTCTATTATATTAATTTCGTCATTACATAATTTCTTTCTCATTACCATATGCACAAAAGAACGAGTTTTACATGCATGTATGGTGAATGTAAAAAAACAAATTTTTGGCCTGTAAAAACGTTATTTTGTAAAAAAAAACTTCAATTTGCCACTCTAATGTCTCAAATGATTCTTCAGAATCTAATTAAGCTAGAGAGCTGCGGTTAGTAATAACCAAAAGTAGATAAAATTTATTAAATTTCCGTTAATTTTCTAGTTATCTTTAGCTATTTGACAACAAACAAACAGAAAAAAATGCAAATTAATAGGAGATTTGTCATTTTTTGGAATCTGGAAACCTCTCCTGTTTCCATCAATGATTCCTCAGTCATTATTTATGCTAGAGAGCTGGAGATGGTACCACGCAAAAGAAAAGAGAAATTTACCTGAATTTACTTTTCATTTTAATTTTTTGATCGTTTTTAACTATTTGAAAAAAAAGGAACAAAAAAAACGCAAATTAATGAAAAATTGTTTTTGTTAAAATCCAGAAACCTCTCTTCTTACACTCAATGATTCCTCAGTCTCTCTCTATTTAAACTAGAAAGCTGAGATTGGTATGGCTGGGAAGAGGAAAAAATTTACTTGAAACTATTTTCCTTATAATTTCTTAATCATTCTTAGTTGTTTAAAAACAGACAAACAAAAAAACGCAAAATAATGGAAAACTTGCAATTTTTGCTTCTTTTTAGATATAATTTCCAAATATTTTTTCCTTTGTGAGTTTTTGTTTATTGGAAGGGAATTTGTCGCTATATATTTTTTTGTATATTAGTTGCAAAAAGTATGGTGTGCGACAAATGCTTGTGCTCTCTTAACAACATTTAGATGGGTACGCGTCCTATATTATATTGAATACTCAGAAAAATGAATAGACATGGAATATTATGTATTCTATAGAATACGTAATAATGGAAAATCTCTGTATGCTAATTACTTTGACAATCTTCAAGTCCCAGTTCATCGTCAGTTTCCAAATAATACAAACATAATAAGATTATAACGATTATGAAAAAATACCTTTTTACACTACTATGTATCTCAGCTCCGATGATAAATTATGGAAAAAATGTATAAAACCTTTATTGTTCTAAATTTTATAAACATTACTTTTCTATGTATATATTTTCATTGCATATTTCTTAATTATCAAGGAAAATTTAAAAATAATAAAAGTAGTCAAATATTTCAGATCTCCTGATAAAGGCACATGGTACACATGGGGACAGAGAATTTTTATCAACTATTCAAGACCTCAACCCCACCAGAATTCAGAAGAAAAACGTTTTGTGTACATAATTTTTTTTTTAAACTCCAATTTTACTCTGCTAGAATACCATAAATGCAACGATACGTTTTTGATGCCATGCCCTCCACGAGATTCCAGAATGGATAACTTTTCCATTAATTTTAGGTCAAAGTATTTGGACCCTAATTCTGGTATTTTTTAAATCATTTAATCAGTCAATAAAGTTTATTTGGAGTCATTTAAAATTTTTAAATGAACTCGCAGTGCCAATTTGAATGTGGTTGAATCCATATCTATTGAAAATATTAATAAATTGGAACAAATGGGAAACGTAATTCGGTAAATAAGAAAATATTATAATTCATTTCATTTGAAATTCGTTACAAGGTTGTTCTGATCTTTTCTTCTGAAGCGGTAAGAAGGTGTTACTCTAGTTTTTTATTTTCTACATTTCGACGAAATTTTAAATTAATTTCTAGTTTCCATTATTTACAAGCTGTTTGAAGTAAAAACTATAGTTTCCTACACTACAATAGAGAGGCAAAATACATTTATCTGTTTTATCAGATTTAAGCTTAAGATAGAGATAGAAGATTAGAAGCAAAACTAAAAATGGTAGACAAAATCAAAAATTTTAAGAATCCCTTTTATTACTTTGATCATATTCCATTTTTAAAAATAATTTAAAAGTTTTTGCTCATTCATTAAAATAGTTCTAAAATTCCTGCTTTTGGAATTTTTTAAAAATAGAATACCCTAATGAATTTATGTTTAGATTATGGTATCTCCACCCTTTTAATTAGTTCATCATCCAATGATTTTCTATCTTCAAAAGACACTTTTACGTCCTTAGGGCTATTTCTGTATTTTCTAATACCTTCTTGAATCCAATTTTGCGAGAAAAAGGATTACCATAACTTAACAGGAAGATTGCATAAAATATTTTTAGGCGTATAATTGATATCCTTTCTGGACAGTTTTTCAAGTATCTTTTTGCATTTCTTCGTATTAGTTATATGGTTACCTATAAGCTTCGCAATTATAAACTCATTAATAAAATACGTAGGTACCTAATTTTAAAAAAAAATTATGGCTTGTAAATCGTATGCTTGTACTAATAAAACTGATATAAATAAATTTATATTGTAGTCATGTATTATCATTCGTCAACTGAAGTTCTTAACTTCTTACCGCTATTCTTGGGCTTAGTACTTATCAAAATGTCAACATTCCCTATCAAAAAATGGCGACAATCATCGTTCGAATCGCGACCGAAATAATTTTAGGCTGCGGGCATGACATGAGCGTTGAGTTCCGAGCATCGAGCGTTGCCGTGTAAAAATACTCACCTCCACCCTCAGAATCAAAAATTTATGATAATGAGCGTGAGCGTAAGCCTTAACTATCAAGGCCGTGTCCGCAGCCTTACCCATTTTGAAATATCGTCTTTTTCTTTCGTGCCCAAGACGCGTTCAAAATGAACAACTAACGCAATCATGTATGTAAGGTGAGTTAAAATTTTATCCCAAGATTTACCCGATTCAGAAGGAACGATTTCTCCGAATGTCGGGATAAATAATTAAAACACTATAAATTGTTATTATATTTTACGTCGTTATCAAAATAATACTGCATCAACGAATAAAAATTTTTAGGCTAATTTTTCACCAACTATTTACTGAGATAGAACTAGGGCTTGTAACCACAACCATAACCAGAAATAACCACTAAAAACCGTAACAAATTGACAACATTGATTTGGGAACTGATAACCAAAACAAAAAAATTTCTCCTAACCAATAACCAATAACCAATAACCAGTTCCCATAAAATGCCGAAACAACTGACCAGAACAATAACCAAAAAGAATCAGTTTTTATTGGTTTTCATGAAATATCAGTATTATTGATTGTTTTTTTTCAACAAAAATTACTAATCATTTCCTGGAAAATTATTAATTATAGATAATTTGACCTGGAGAAAATTTTTTTCGTCTATTTTACCCCAAATTTTGTCTTAACCAATAACCAGAAAAGTTGCTTTGGTTAATCAGAACAATAACTGGTAACCAAATAATTATATTTTTAACCAATCACTAGTAACCAGAACCCAATATAGATTGTTATTGGTTCCCAGTAACCAATAATCCCAAAAATGTTTTAATTACAAGCCCTAGATAGAACTTACCCTACCCAGGTAAAACAACCAAATCATTCTGAACGATTTGGGTGATTAACCGGGTAAAACAACCAGTTCATTCTGAACGGTTGGAGTGTTTCGGTTGTTACCCGGGCGCTCATTCTGAACGCACCCTTACTCCGTATGTTATCACGGTTTTACGCACAATCGAGAGTTGCGTTTAGAGATGCTCAACCAATCAACAAAATGCTCTGAACGTTTCGGCTGATATTATGTACAAAATAAGGGAAAAATTGAAGACGATATCAGCATCATTTCTAATTCGACCATTCCCAGTCCAGTATATTCATAAATTGTGCATAGTCGAAGTGTTCAGTTGGTGTTCCATGCGCAACTGAAAAATTCAAGCTGGAAGACCTTTGACCATCGGGGATTCGGCTTACCCTCTCTCCACATCAATATCAATAATAAAATTCAGACGCTGGGTAAAATGATTACGTAGCCAGAGCTCAAAAAAAAAAATAGTAAATAAAAAATTACGACACGAACCATATCTACAGTAACTTCGCCAACTACGGTTGAACCATATTCTTTACGGAACGACTTGACACGATCTTGTTCCTTTGGAATTTTTTCGGCTAAGACTGCTTTTAGGTCGGTCGATGAATCGCTTAGACTACGAATAACCGTCGATAGCATTGGCAACATCTACAACAGAAAGGAAAAATACGGATGAGTCACAGGAAAAAGTGATAAATATTATTCCACGAAGACGTGGATTGATTTTCCTTGAAATTAAAACTGGAAAAATTGTAATTTATATATTAACAAGTGGCTTTTATATATGTACGATATATGGAGAAGAGTGAACCGATAAAATTCGTCAATGGCGTCAGTTCAAGTGATTTGGCTCATCAGATGATTCAGTTTGTTCGAAAATGAAGATAAAGTGTTGATTACAATACATGTAGATTTTACAACTGAAATTCAAAAATAAATATTTATTTCAGCTCCCCCCATCAGTTGACATTAACAAATATTTTCATCAATTAATAGATAGTTATTTTTTTCTCATTGTGGCAATCAGATAACTGCAGAATTAATAAAATGAATTTAGTTGACAATGATGAAAGTCAAATTTTCAAAAGGAAAATCTTAGTAAAAACCAGGCAAAAAAAAAAAAAAAAAATCGATTATGACCTACATGGCCTATGTGTATAGGTAGTTTTACAAGCTTTATATGGCAAATAGGTACAAAGACTATCATTGAATAAAAAATTTTTGTTAATAAAGAACGGATAAAATCAAAGTAGCATATTACACCTAGCTGCATATACAAAGACATACGTAGATGCGTGAAATACACGAGAGTTGAATTTTAACTCATTCTTGCGTAAACGCTAAAGCTTCCAAGACAAAAAGTAACCTGTATGTACTCCACTACCCAAAACACAAAAACCCCAAGAGGACAAAACATTATAATAGTTTTTAAGATTTTTTTAAAAAATTTACTTATTACGCTTGGTGCGGTATTAGCCCCCACGATTGGGGTGAGTACGTTTTTCGTTTCAAGATCTCAGGAAAATTTTGACAACAAGAACTCAAATTTATATTTATATATTCCATTTTCTTGTTCCCACGGTACAAGTTGCAATGTTCGTCCGATAATCACGAAATTTGGTACGAACATTTTTACTGAGTCAAGGACCAGACTTAATGATTTTTGTGCGGATTGACCAGACGGTTCTTCCAGTACCACCATTTTTGTTTTTATTTTGGCTATAAAATGCTCAATTTTGCATCAATAGCCACGAAATTCGAAACAATTATTTATCATAATTTAATGTAATACGCTACCAATTTTGGCGTGGATCAGCCGGATGGTAATTCTGGTATCGTTATGTTTTTTTAATATGTGTCACGAAAAGCGCAACTTTGGAAAAATATGTACGAAATTTGAAACAATTATTTATTATATTTTATAGTAGCATACTGCTGAACTTTTCTTTTCACAAAAATTAACCACATGCTCCATACCATTAATGCATATAAACTTACAGACAATTAATGTGACCATCAAAATTCATAATTCATTTTCTCGAATACTTACTTTTTCTAGCGAGGTTTGCTGCGCTAGAGTTTTTCTTTTTATGGTTGCCAAAAGAAAAGCTTGAACACCTCAACCTCTTCGCAAGTCTAACATCTCATTTTAAAAGACTGAAAATTCGAGTATTGGACGTATTTTATATTATTAGGCGCTTTTTGTATGATAGATTACTACGATGAAAACGAAATACACCTAAGTTCAGGTTCAAATCAACAGTGTGAGTTATACATCGAGGGCGCCAGAGCGCGCTAGATTTCACACAACGTTGTACACTTATGAAAACAGCGTACCCATTTTCAAAAAATTCATATTCACCTAAACTTATTTGAAAAATAAAATTAAAATACAACTTTTAGAGATAAGTCAGTACAAAACCACAGTAGATAATAACAACCTGCTAATTGTTTTCCTCGCTACCATGATAAATTGAACACACTCCCAACTTCTGTCGTAATTATAACGCTTGTCTTGTGATAATTTTTTCTTTCCAAGGCAAAACATCCTCTTTAATGGACTATAATATTTTTTTATTTCATAAGACACGACCAAAATTTATACAATTTTCTTATGCATTCTATTACAAAAGAATTAATCGAATAGGATGATTGTTTCAAATGTACTTTCCTTCTCGACCGACCCAAATCGATCGAGTTCAATCAATCGACCCTTATCAATCGAGTTCAAGTTCAAATTTTTTTCTTTTCACATGTTCGACAGCGAACACATGGAATTTCGAATGGCAGTTAATTAAAAACCAGTTTCCTAAAAGTATTCATAATTAGCCAGGAACAGAAACGTAACTAGTTCATGAGTGAAGGACAATGGCATCAGTTCAAGGAAATGGAAAAAAAAATCTGTTAAAGAAGATCTTAATACAATTTTTACCGAAGAAAATATTCGAATACAAAATGATCAGAAAAAAATGAAAATTGCATAAAAAATTTGACGAAAAAATTAAAGCATCTTAATTTTCCAAATAGTATTCTAAAAGCGAAAAAAATAAAAGAATTTCTAAAATTTTCGAAAGTGAAAATTCCTTAAAATCTAATCTATCTACCCAAAATGACAAGAATTTTGTTCAAGGCGAAACAAATACTTATTTTTCAAAAATTCTACGAACTAAAAATCATTCGCGAACATTATGGAAGGCTTATTATTTGAGGAGAAATTTCCAGGCCCTGAAAGAAATCTAAAAATTTTTCTGAAAATTTTGCATCAAAAACGCAAGAATTTTTTGAGAATACTAGGAGACATCAGTTGAAAAACAAATACGCTACGCACTTGCAACTTTTCTTTCTTTCAACCAATGTGCAAATTTATACTTCTTTAACGATTCGTAATTTCACGAATTAAACACAGTGATTCCCAAAAATATTCCATAACCTGTTTTATCGAAGTGCAGTTTTCCTACAATACTTCTGTTCTCCTTCCTATTTTTTCATTTTATTTCATTTCATTTTTTGACAATAATTTATAGTTCCCTTTACTATTTAATTTCCTTCGAGTAAAACAAAAAGCTCATTTGTTCACAAAAAAATGAAAAAAATAGGAAAAAAAACTAACAAAGCAACAACGCAAGAAAAAATAGGTTTTCTTTTGAAAGACCAACCGGAAAATCGGAAAAAAAATTAAAATTTGAAAAATGTATAAAAAAATTACTTTTAAAATAAACTGTCCGGGGAATTCAAAATGAATCATTGTACTGTCAAGGAATAAATTTTATTGCTAGAAGAATTTAATTTAATCAAATATAGAAAGGTTATAGAAATGTTAATGAATGATTGCTTCGCAAATAAAATAACATCAAGCTTGCTTTCCAGCAAGCTTCTTTGGTTCATCTGGAATTTATTGTCTCTTCTTAGCAATAGTTTAAGATTTACTCAAATCACCTCTACCCATGAACCGTCAAGTCGATTGAAACAAAATTTGGCAGAATGTTAGTATAAATATATTCAATGTCTGTTCTAAATTCCGTGATTATTTCTCGGAAATTACGCGTTTTAAAGCCATTAAATGCCAAAAACATAATCGGATATACCGGACGTATTATACGGCTAATCAGCACCAAAAATATTAGACCTTATTTATCCAAATCTAAATACGTGTACTAAATTTCGTGACTATTAGATACAAATTGCGACTAACCTCAACCTCGTAACATAGAAATGTGTAGATGTGCATATATATACATAATATAAATTTTTTTTAGTGTGGCGCAAAGTTAAAGAAAACTAGACCAATTTTCATGACTGGGGTGTCAAAAGAAAAGTCTCACTATGTAGATGTGCCATCTAAAAAGAAAAAGTGCATAGCCCTCTAACAGGAACGTAGTGGATTTTTAACCCTCACACTCAACATTTTTTTAGGCATTTTTTCCTTCCCTGTGTCATCCCCTACTTGAGATATGATGTGCCAAAAAGCTACAAAATTGAAATGTAGGTGTGGTGTTATAGCTGTACACAATGCACAGTAAAATAAACAGTTTAAAAATAAAATGAGGGAAAAGAATCAAAACAGAGGCGGGGAGCGAGGAAGGGTTTATGTATATGAGTTGGCTACTCTCAGCAGATGGTATGTACCAAGAAAGGTTTCAAGACTCAGTGGAAGTCTGTAGCCTCCCCTCGTGCAATTTTTTATCCCTCACTTTTTTATTGTTTATAAGCTGAAGGAAAAAAAAAGAAAAAGATAAAGAAAAAACCGCGCTATCTCTAAGTCTCTCTCTTTCTCACTGGGGTCTTCTCTTAGGAGGATTATAAGACTCAAATTAAATTGGTACACTGAGACGGAGCCTGTAGAAAACAACTAGTCAATTTTAATAAGCAGATTTTCTTCGAAAACTTACTTTAAAAATATGCAAGTGTTACAGTAGCTGTACTCATGAAGGACTGACACGTAAACATGAAAATATCTAAAGAATAGTAAAACAACAAATTTTTCATTAATTTTTTTTTTCTTTCATTCATTTTCAAATCACCAAGGATGATTGAAAAATTATGTGGACATTAGATTCTAGTAAATTTTCTCCTCTTCCTAGCGTTACGCAGAGGAATCATTGTGTGAAAGAGGAAAGGTTTCTGGATTCCAAAGGCGACAAGTTTTTTTCTTTAATTTTCCTTTCGTTCATTTGTTTATTTCCAAACTGCTAAAGATGATAGAAGAATTATATGGATTGTAGATGTATACAAATTTTTTCCACTTTCCAATGATACCAAACTTAGCTCTTCAGCTTAAATAGCGGCTGAGAAATCGTTGAATGAAAAAGGAAAGGTTTAGAGATACTACAAAAAGCCTAAATTTCCATTATTTGCATTTTTTTTCATTAGTTCATATTTCCAAATAGCTAAAAAGATGATAGAAAATTACATGGAAATTTTGTAAATATTATTCTCTTTTCAGCAACACGAACGCCAGATCACTAACTTAAATAGAGGCTGAACAATCATTAAATGAAATATAAAAGCTTTCTTTCAAAATTGAAATATTGTGTTCAACTGACAAGAAGCAGATACATAACAACGTAAGTACACACAAAAACACATCAATGAGAGTTACGATCTGATGTCTGATTCAGAGAGCTAGGATGATTACATATCAATAATTTGAAATTAGTATGATAAAAATATTTGTAGAACTTCATCAGTTTTGGAGATGTATGGTTTCCTGAATTAAAAACATTGACAAATAATGTAACAGAAGACATTTCCAACTTTTCAACATTTCTAGTATTTTTGTGATAAATATAAGGATTGTGACGATAGATAAAATTTTTAAATAATCGTGAATCGGGAAACTAGTACGTTGAAGTCCTCAAATTTTAAATTTGAAGCTTCCCAAACATCTCAATGATAAATTATAGACATGGTGAAGGGGAAATTCTATCATTTTAATATTTCAAAACTTCCAAATTAATTATATTTTTTTATATTACGCTTTAATTGCAATTACTACGTAAATAAATGTGATGTAGTTCTTGTACTAACATCTGATGGCCTTAAAATCGGGTTTGGTTTTTACCAGTATCATTCATCAACGTGCTGGCTTTCTTAGATCTCAACACAATTTTGGTCCTGTAACTTCAACCATCACTACATCATCATAATGTTAACGTAATTCTTCATGCGAGGTGCTTTACGTTCAAATTCTAAAATTCTATCAGAGACGGAATTTATTTATTTATTTTTTTTTTCAAATGAAAAATTTGTTGTATCTTTTACAAACTTGTTTTTAACCTTAACTTATTAAAACATAATAGTGTCGTAAAACCGGTAGGTATTACTCTCTGGTGCAGCCAATGTATAAAATAACGGAAAAATCGTATAATTTGATATTTCATAACAGACCAACTTCTAAAATTGAAAATCGTACTCAAGAAAATAAGAGGTACTAAATTTTCAATGCTGCATTAAAATATCGACTAATTCAAAACACAATATCCATTAACATAATACTAGATTTGTTCGAACATAAGTCCTATCCTATACTATACTTAATACGAGCAATAATTGTTTGTATGTATATATGTAACCGTGTTCTTAAGAACTAACCAACAATGTTATTGAACTTTACAGGAACGGGGTTTTTGATTACAAAAAAACGACTTAGGTAGGTCACAAGTTTGAGAAAATTCGTTGAACAGAAATATGAGCATCTCAATTTATCCATTAGCGCAGTAAGCAATAACAACGAATGATGAAAAATTCGCTTAGCTAAAAGTAACGGATAGGTAAGGTTTTATTAGCGAATTTTGGTAGGCCTAGGCTGCGTATGATCATTATGATTTATGGCGAGTGAAGTAATGAGTTTATGTTGCAATCTTTAATATAATTCTCGAGAATCGAGATATGCTATAAAAATGTTTATGAAATTCCCCAGCCTGAATTAAATTAACAAAATTTTTTCCAATTTCCGCATCCGGTGAACCAAGTATGAATTACAAATGGAGGCAATAATTGGTAAACTAGTCTATAATATCAATGAAAATAAAAAACCGTTTCTTTCGAAAGAACTACAATCTGAACTTGAACTGTTCGAACTGAATCCAAACATTTAAAACAGTCAATCCTTAGAATGCACACAATATTTTGGTTTCTTCCGGAACGAGGAAAACTTTTTAATCACAATAAAATTTTGCTGGGTCAAAGGCTTAAAGAATAAATACAAAAAAAGACTATGAAAGAATTTGGCAGAGCCAAGGCAACATTTAACTTTCAATAATAAAATTGACTAAAGATATACGAAAAACATTTTCGAACAAAAAAATACGAGAAACAAAATTATTTTACACGTAAATGACACAAACACATCGCAAACACTTATTTAC
Source organism: Ericerus pela (assembly GCA_011428145.1). Taxonomy (NCBI): domain Eukaryota; kingdom Metazoa; phylum Arthropoda; class Insecta; order Hemiptera; family Coccidae; genus Ericerus; species Ericerus pela. The sequence goes on along the minus strand of WOFM01000304.1, from coordinate 685,869 downwards.
GACGAAGGTCAGGGCAAAAATCGAGGAAAAAAATCACTGTCATGTGAAAAACCATTTTATTTAAAATTGAACTAACGAGGTGATTAACGTGATGAATGTTTTGTAAAATAATTTGGATTCTCTGCAAATGACTTTTTCTGAAATTTTGCAAACGTGCAAGAATAAGGAGTCGATGCAAAATTTCAATAGTAGATGTTTTAGTGCCAGTATATCGCTGATGTATAATCCTAAAAGCGAAACTTTAATGCATTTTGCTCTCCATATAATCTACAAATCACCGACAATAACAGTGGAATCATACTATTAAAAAATCTGGGGAGTTTCTGATGAACATAATCCTCTTGCAGAGAAACTTAGTAAAAGCTGGACTTCAAAACAATCCGAAAAAATAATTCTATTCCTCGATGAAAAATTATAATTTTATAATTTCCAATAAATAATCACTAAACGATGTCGAAATAATTGAAAAACTTCAACAAGGGGAAAAACTACGAAGAAAGGGTCATCTGTCAGAGCCCCTTTCATACTACACAAACGTAACGTGAAAAGTATCCCCACTTTAACAACGTAATTTTCAATAACAAAAGCCCATTGCCAAATCATCTTTTCAAAAGGCAAGTAAAATCTTTGAGTGTACAAAATGTTTTTGATTACCTTTCAAAACGTGAGCATAAATACAAAATTTAATAAATTTTTTTTTTATCTTTATCATTGAAAATTATGAGGAAGGTGGAAAAATTAAAATAATGATATCTTTTCGACTGATTTTTGTATCTCTATCTCTACATCTACATTTTACAAAAAATAGAATAGACTTCAAAAAAAAAAGCAATAAAAAATTCATTAAAAAGTGATAAATAATTCTTTTAGAATTTCTTCAGCAAGATCTAGGTCTAGGGACTAGAATTATTGCAGTCGGCGCTAATTAAAAAGTTTTGTCACAAAATTGGAAGGAATTGACACAGGTATACGACATATGTGGTAAAGGAAAAGAGCGCCGATTACCATAATTCCAATCCCTAGAGCCTATACCTACATCTTGCTGGAAAAATTTTAAAATAATTATTTTTCACTTTTTGGCGCATTTTTTATTGCGTTTTTTTTTTTTTTTTAAGTTGGTTCCATTTTAAAAAAAAATTTTTTTCAACGACTTCTCGTTCCTACCGTTAGTAGCAATATTACTTTGAAACTAGCAATTTGTTTATCTAAAGATAATTCCAAAATTACCTCATTGATTATGAAAAAAATTTAATGGGAGCACCACGGGATCATCCTCTATCATTAAAAAAAAAGTTCATCAAAATTGGTGCCCAGTTTGAGAAATTATGCTGGAACATTAAAAAAACAAACAAACAAAAAAAAAACACACGGACCGAATTAATGACATCTTTTTTTTTCGAACTACGTTAAAAATACTGCAGACTAAAAACTGTAGAAATTTACAAGAGATTTTCCCGAAAAAGGCTGATTGTTAAGGAAGTCCGTAGCCGCACTGGGGGTAAAGTTACTAATTATTACCATTTGTGAAAACAGAAAACGGACAAAACATTTCTTGAACCGAGCGAAAAGGAGCAGAAAAGAGAACCTGAAAAAAACTTCTAATTCTCTCTTTTTTCATCGCCTAACGACTATTGGTTGGTGTGAATATGATTCTATCTGTCTCACTCCTTTTCACTGTTTTTTTCATCGAGTTTCATTTGGGTCTACAAGAAAAGGGGTTGAAACAATTATGACACTGTGCGAGTAACAGCTTGTACTTAATAAAAATAAAACGAACCAATATTCTCCATCAAAATTATAATATTTGAAATGAACTTGGTTCGAATAATTTCAAACCTGACAAAAATCAGAGACCACTCAATTCGCAATAGAATACTCGAGGAGCATGAACATTTTCAAAACACAAACCATCTGAGATCATCAAAACTTATTGGGAAGTCCAGTACTAAAGAATTTTGCTCTGGTGGCAGAAATTAGAAATTCTGAAAGGATGATCACTGATTATGCATGTTTGATAACTGTTCTTAGAAACAAACCGGCATTTATGAAAGCAAGTATTTGATTTGAGAAGAGAAATTTTTCAGGACTAAAGTATGATTTTGTTTTATTATCCGTACTAGTAAGTTATAAAAATGACAGTTGTATAAAAAATAACTCCAGAAGAAAGATACGGATACTTCGTTTTATAGGAAATAGAACGTAAAAATATGTAAACAATCTCCATAAACATCTTTTCAGAAGTGATAGCACTTAATAAGCACTAGAAAAACTAAATATTTTATGAGGACGCAACAGATCTAGTCTTGGGATTTTTAGCATTTTAAATCCCCCTTCTCTTTAAAAAAATATATGAATATTTTAGTAACTAGGAAATTAAGGCGAAAAATTTTTCTTTTTTTTTCATTTTTGCTTATCAATAAACCATTGAATGACCGTATTTTTCAAGACAGATTAATCGAAACAGTCTTTTCAAACATTTCAAAGACTTAAATTTTGAAAGTTTTGTCCACATTTACGAGAGCGGTTGAGACTTTTTCAATAATAAATAGCTAAATTTTTTCAAACGGCAAAACTTCCCTTTCCATGAAAACTCAATATTTTTTGAGGCAAAAATGGTTAAAAACATAACTTGAACTTCACCCCGTACCCGCACATAAAAATTTTCCAGCCTCATATACTGCGCTTCCAAAGGGGAAAGGGTCAAACATATGACTGCTTTAGTTTTCTGAATAACTAAGTGACGCCCCATAAAAAATACATATATATGTATAAAAATAATGTCTATAAAATTTGATATAAAAAAGTTTCAATAATTTTTTTTCATAACTATCAAAAGGACTGCTGGGAAATATAGATTTGTATTTTTTTTTTTTTTTTTTTCAAAATCATAATAATATGCAATACTTATTTAGTTACTGGAAAGATGGAAATGATTATAGAGATTAACATGGTCAAAAAAATTAGCATATTGATACTTTCCATTAGTATGCAGTCTTCACATCATACTTCATGCTTTATCATACATGGTAACCCCAATAATAGAAAAGAATCATCAGAAAAATAATGAAAAAAATTAAAATTTTTTCATGATTTTTTTCATTGCTTACTTCCATAATCTGGGACTCAATGTATATACAAACCTAAAATAAGTTTCGGCTAAAAACGAGTTTTTAAAAAATATCCTTTTATAATTTAGAAAAAATAAACTAAAATTCCAATTCCAGATGAGATTCTCACACGGGGTATTGTGTATGAAAAAGTATGTTGCTACCATGACGTCATAGTGACGAATGCAGAAATTGGACAAAACTTACCTATATTAAAAAAGTTAGGACGTTGATAAGTGATAACCTATAGACACCAAACTCGACTCTGGCGCCCCAAGATGTTAGTACAAGAAGTACATCACATTTAGTTGCGTTAGTAACTGCAAGAATGGGTCATCCTCACGTTTATATTCATTTTAAGTTTCCCAATAAGAAAAAATGCAAATTATTTTGACTAAAAAAAATACCCCCTTTATCATTATGCATTTTAGGGCTTATAAAAGTTATGAAAAAATTGTATTCAACCTTATTACCCTATTGTCTTGAATTTTGTGGACATTATTATCGTACTGGAATATTTTTTATTGTAAATCCCGTTTTTCAAAAGAAAACTCGAAAAAACTGAATTAAGTTGCACGTTCGAGCTCTCCTTCGCGAAAGTACAAGGTAATAGTGATGGACCAATTTTATAACTTATTCAGGAGGCCGTCCTATTATATTTCAGGTATAAAACCGTTTTGTTACCTTTAATTCCATTCCAAGCTTATTTTGAAGTTTACCTACTTTACCTGCTTACTACATAAAAAAATGTAAAATCAAATAACTCATTTGCTGAAATTCGCGTTTCATTCCTTTTAACGAACAAATTTGGTACCGTTCACTAAAGGAAAAATTGGGACCTATAAATAGCAAAAAATTAAGATATTAACGTTTCAATTATAATTTACCCCAAGTGGTTAGCATTACCGCAGACCGCCAGAAAGAAGCTAAAAATACAATTTAAAAACAGAAAAATCGACTGTTGTGAAATTTTTACAGCATTTAAGTCGAGTTAGTTAATCTTTTTCGACTCGGTTGCAGAATTTATTTTTAAAATTTAAACATTTAAAATTTTATGCAGCAAATAAAGCTGTTGAGATAAATTTAAAAAATTCTGTTTTAAATTAGTCATAATATTCAAATTTAGTTTTCTCTAGCCTACTGCCTACTTCATAAGTTGAAAGGGGAAAATTTCATAATACGTATATAAGTCGAAAGTTCCACCAAAAATAATGGTTTTTTTAAGTGTATAAAACATTGCAGATTTAGTTTTGAAATTGCAAAACTTGTTATCACAATATTATTACACCAGCAAGCGTTAAAGTCGGAAAATAGAATAATGCAATTTTTAATTATTTTTTGAACTATTAACGCTTAGTACATATGATAATAGCAAAAGCAAGACCAATACTAGGGTAGGTAGTTTTCGTTTTAGTATGCAAAAAAGTTAGTCAATATCAATTTTACTCAACACAAGTATGGTCGATAGAAATGACAGAAAAACCAACACGCAGCCATCTGTTACCCCATGATAACGCACAACTTCATGCTACAGCATTACTACAAAGTCATTATCTGCTTCTTGAAGTAGGATGTTACCGATTATGTAGCCCCAATATCGGTCCTCGTAACTTAACAACTTTCAGTTCTTTTTATAAATTTTTTCAGAGATAACGCTTAGTCGAAGATGAAAAAGTATATTAGACAATAGTATTTGATTAGATTAACCAAATTGGATGGTAATTTAGAAAAATATCATACATGATTTTCTCGAACAACTGGATAAATATATAGGTAAATATAGGAGAAGGAAACATGTAAAATCTTACGTACCTTTTCATTCTTCAATTTTAGATTTTGTGTCTTCTTTTGATTTTTTGTTTCAAAGTTAAATACGGTGAGTCAGTTTTTGATTGAAAATTACACTGTATCGCATACAAATTTACCTGCCATGCACTTTCCATACAAATAAAACAGCGAGGCATTATTCCAAACATCAGAAAAACACAGCGCCAGTAACAAAGTATGATCTTGTTCACTATCTGATGTCTTGATAAGGCAACAAATTGCACCAAAACTTTTAGTACACTATTTTATTTGTACGGAAAAATTACGGAATGACAATTTTTAAGAAATAGATGGGCTATTGACTGTACAAACTGACCGAGAACTTCCAACCGATAATCGCATAAAGGCAAGGGCGTAGCCAAGGGGGACAAATGGAGGATTGCCCCGGGACTAAATTTGTATTTATTTTTTTGCTTGTAACTTTTAAAATTTGGGAAAAATTTCAATAATAAATATGCCACAGTCGGTTCAATAGATGCTGTATTTTTCAAATTTTCTAAATTTCGAAAGTTACAAGCAAAAAAAAAAGTCATCAAATAATTTTTTTGCCCGCCTCTTGAAGAAATCCTAGCTACATCTCTGCATAAGGGTTGCATAATCGGGGTTCTACTATACCTGCCATATCACGTTAGTTATTAATGGAAGATAATCAAAGCCAAATGATACAGATCTACTCCCTTATATCCTCAGAATATCAGAATTGAAATTATCCAGTTTTATCCAGTTTCCATTAATTTTAGGTCAGATGGCTATTTCGGAGTCATATAAACAGATAATTCACTCATACCAAGTTTTCTACAATATTAGAAAAACATACGTTTACGGCGATTATTAGTTAGATAAACCTCATTTATATTAATTCTTTATGAGATTAAATAAAAAAAATTGGTCTTGAAAATATTTTTATCAAGTTCATTATTACACTACGTACCAATAAATAAAGGGAAAAATCTTTTATATTGAAGAATTATTTTTTCAAACAATGGAGTTCGATTTATTCATCATAGCGTAATTAGTAATATAATTATAAAACTGTAGATAACCTCTACAAAGATTACGCCAAAACACCCGCTTCGACTTTCACTATATATCAGTGAAGGTCGAATCAAGTCATGCTGCACTTTGCGGGCACATTTAACAGAAGAAAATCACAGAGTTATCTCAAAATTCAAAATTTTTTATGTAAGTTTGTTAGTTGATAATTGCGAATGATTGGATAATTTCAGCTGCCACTTTTAATGCATTATGAAAGAGGTATTACAAAGCATCATACTGAATACACTAATACTGTGTATTGTTTAACGCAGAAATGTACAATGGCTTAATTTCTCTAGGTTCAACAGAGATCAGAAAATTCAAAAGTTCCCACAAACGAATATCTAAAATCATCCAAAATATAACAATTGCTAGCCGATATTATAGAGAAAATTGTTTAGAATTCGTAACGAAAGGGTTGGATTTAAAATTCAAACTAAAAACAATTTATATGAAAAGGGAAGCATTGCTAGAAGAAGGGAATCATCGGGAAGAATTTATAAATTTAGACGTATATACCTATAAAAGAACAAGATTTTCTGGGAGATGCCTGAAATGTTACTTACTAACCAAGGTTATTAATACAGGGCACATTCTAAAAATTGAAAAAAATAGCACAATAAAATTAGGTAAGTTGAATTTCAGAAATATTTTCAACTTCACTATTTTTTTGAAAGTGGTAATGAATAATAATATTTTAAAATGCTGCGAAAATTTTTGTTGTATAGTAATTTTTCATCGAAATTACAAAAACCAAAAAGCAAAACAAAAATTCAAAGATAAGAGACAATACTGACAGAAAAAATTTCAAAAACCACGCTTTCATTTAAAAAGCATAAAAATAGAAAATAATTTTTAACGTTTCCATGCTGTTAAAATTTGAAAAATTTTGTGAATGATAGAACTAAAAATGTGGGGTGCTTGGAGAAATATTTTAAAATATGGGGTATTACTTTTTATTTATCTATTATTATTAGGTTACAATAGTTATGAACTGATGAGCACCAAAGTATCTGATTAAATACATACAACATACAACCGTTGACTAAATGTTTAGTCAACGCATACAACATACCAACTAGTTATTTATTTTGAGCGCCCCACACTTTTATTTATATATCATTCACAAAATTTTTTAGTAGGTTTTCTTTAGAAAATCTATCTATTACGCTTGGTGCAGTATTAGCCCCCAGGGTTGAGGATGTATACGTTTTCCGTTATTCGACTTCAGGAAAATTTTGGAACCAATAACTCAAATTCGTATATATATATTCCATTTTCTTGTTTCCAACGTACAGGTCGCAATTTTTGTCCGATAATCACCAAATGTGGTGCGAAAATTTGTCTTAAGCCAAAGACCAGACGTATAAATTTTGATGCGGATTGGACGGATGGTACTTCTTGTACCACCATTTTTGTTCTTATTTCGGCTACAAAATGTTCAGTTTTGCACCAATAGTCACGAAATTCGAAATAAATATTATTATAAATTATAGTAATACGCTGCTAATTTTGGTGCGGACGGTATTTCCGGTAAAACTTTTTTTTCCTCTTTTTTTTATATTTTGCATGAACTTATTTTTTTATAAAAATCAACCATATATTCATGTTTTCTGTTTTTTATTTTATAACTTTATCGCATTTATTTGATTTTATTTGAAACTACAGGATTATTTACCATACTTTAACATCTGATTTAATTTTTCATTTCAAGAAAAAATGCTTTTAAATTTCACAATCTCTAATATTTCTTCAGCAGCTAACAAATTTCATACAATCATAACATACCATTTACGCATATGAACTTACAGACAATTAAGGTCCATCAAAATTCATAATTCATTTTTCTCGAAAACCCACTTTTTCTAGCGAAGTTTGCTGCACTTGAATTTTTCAAAAAAATTATTTTTGATTTTTAGCGCATTTTAAATGAAAGCACGGTTTTCAAAAGTTTTTTAAAAATATATTTTATTTTACTATTTTTCGTTTCTGTATCTAGTCATTTTAAATTACATTGTTAAAAACCTCTATTTTTTGGGTGATGTGCTAGAGTTCAACAGCACTAAGACGAAAATAAAACTGACTACCTGTTTCTTTTTTTTGTTTATTACAACTTCATATTCTTTTTTTTTCTGATCAACCTAGTTTTCTCCAGGCTATTTTTTTTATCTTTCAGTTCTTTATTTTTTCCCCTTTTTTTATTTCAATGATACCAGAGAAATATATATATATTATTTTATAGAGACTTTTAATTAAATTTTGGTCCACTTTCCATTATTCAATCAATTTCAAATTTTACATACTTGTATTGCCATCAAGTATACATAAGTTTACCACGTTTCAGGTCGACTGAATTATCCGAAGTGGATGAAAAATTGATTCTATGATTTGATTCGAACCATCGACAATATATACTATCTATTCAGTCAACGATTCGAGCAGACGAACAGACAGGATAAGCTAAATAACAGGCCGGTAAAAATTGGCTCAAGTTGAGGTAGAAGTTCTCTTCGGTACATTCAAAATTTTGAAAGAATTTTCGGCAATATCTTCGGAAGCGCACGAAAGTATCCAAAGTAAATTTTAAAAGTCAAGAATTCGATTCAAAATTCTAAGACATTAATTGAATGAGATAAATTGAAATATTAATCGAATTGGCTTGCCGAATTTTCTTCCGAAATAGCAGCAAAGTACTCTTAAAAAGAGTAGATAAAATATTCACGCGAGAACTTAAATAACTGTTGTATAACTGCTCAACTTCTATATATACAGCACGTACCACACGGTTTCATTATATTTCTCCTCTGATTCTATGTACAAAATAATTCCTCGAAAATACCATTAATAATAGTTTGCGTTAAAAACGCGTTTTTAAAAGATAAGCTTTTATTTTTCATTTTTTTGGCTTTGGCTTTATGCAAAATAAATATCATTATTTCGTTGCGGAAGGTTGGCTGTAATATTGGTATATTTTAAAATCGCATTAGTGAGTAGAATAAAAGCTTATAAAAAGAGAAATCATACCTAAAGAAATATTCTCGAAAACTTTCAATTTTCCAGATTTTGCAGTCTCATAACCTTGTAAATTTTAAAAATAGGTGGCAAATCAATTTAAAATGGTGTACTGAAGTTGATAGGGCTTTTTCTTTTCACACGATCAGACACAAACCTACTCCACAAGAAGAATGATTTTCAAACTACAAAAAGGATTCCATCCCAAATCTTTCGAGATTTGGCTGAAACGAACGAGGACATGCAAACCGAAAGAACGTTTTTTCAAGGTGTTTTCTTCAAAGGAAACTTTATTAGCCGTTCACACTCACGTTTGTCAATTCGAGAAATTCTGGGTTTTTTTGAAGATAAGAAAATGAAATACAATATTATTCGATCTTCTTCAATATTTCGAGAAGAGAAATTGCATGCTTTTATAGAAATGTAGTAAAAATGAAGCTTATAATTATAGTGTTTACACAACACAAGTCACTCGATGTTTCAAATGTAGCACTCGATACTTTCCCGGAACACAGTAAATGGAAAATTTTATAAACTGCGACTCTTTACGACGAAAAGAATATGACTATAAGTACATGGTAAGATAAACTAAAAATAATTTAGCAGGCAAAAGTTCTCATTTCTCATATATATTTTCCTTGAAACAACAGGAGTATGAGTTTAATGAGAGAATGCAGAAGTATAAAGATTTAAGAAATTAAGAGGTCCTTTTCAGTGATTCTGTGAAAAGAAAATTTTTTTAAATTAAATAAAATATAAAATGTTTTGAATAAATTTTCATCGATGAATTAAAAATAAAATGTGAGATTTTAAATTTATGGAAATGATACGGCGAATTTTTGACGGACAGTTTCTTAAAAAAACAAAAATTTAGGAAAATAAGATTCATAGATATCAAGACTAACACGTGACATATTTCCTAATTTGACTGTTCAAGAAAAAATTAATTAATTTATACGAAAGAAAAAACCGAATAATAATTTCCATCGCGTTGAATTAAATTCGAAGTCGTAATTTACCTGGTTAGAGAAAAATTTTGGAAATTTTCAGGAGTTAACGATGGAAAAGACCGGGACGTCGCGTCGAATGCCTCAATTATTTGAAGAAAATAAAAAATATAAAATAAGAGCCAAGGGGAAAACAATCAATAATAATCTTTCACGAAAGATTATAGGCACCTGAGAAGGAATGATGAACTGAGAAAGCCGAAGCATTCAGAAACAGAAAAATTACATAATTTCAATAGACTTGGGTAATTTAATCAAAATTTTAAACGAGAGGGAGGGGGAATCTTGACCAGTGAACAGTGATGAAAACTGTGTGTAAATTTATTTTATTTAGAGGTAGTCTGAAGAGACTGCGTGGCTCGTGAGAAAATATACACGACACTGGTTGTAAAGCATAAAAGGAAAGAAAGAAACAAAACTTCAAAAAAAAAAAAAAATACTAAAAATAATTTTTTTACAATTTCTCCAGCAAGATCTAGGTCTAGGGACTGGAATTATAGAAGCTGGCGCTAAATAAAAAGTTTTGTAGTAAAATTGTAAGGAAGTGACATCGGTATAAAGTCTACATGGTAAAAGAAAAGAGCACTGACTTCAATAAGTCCAGTCCCCAGACTTAGATCTTGCTGGAGAATTTAAACGAATTGTTTTTCACTTCTTAGTGCATTTCATATTGCTTTTTTTTGTCGGTTTTATTTTTTGAAAAAAAATTTTTTCAATGACTTTTTGTTTCGAGCGTTAGCGGCAATATTACTTTAAAACTAATAGTTTTTTTTATTTAGAGATAACTACAAAATTCCCTCATCGGTTCTAAGAAAAATTTAATGGGACCACCATGGGATCATTCTTCATCATTTAAAAAAAATTTCATCAAAGTCAGTGCTCAGTTGGGGAAATTATGCGGGAACAAACAAAAAAAAACACATATAATTATGTATACAGATCGAATCGATAACCTCATTTTTTTTTTCGAAGCCTGTTAAACATATATAAAAGGTAAGAAGGGAAGAAAAATTGCTTTTTAATTTTTGTTATATAACAGGAAAAATGACGTCATAATTTTAAACTTGAAATTCATGTTCTATGAGAAGAAAAAAGGGATATAAAAGAGAAAAATAGAATAGTAACACGGAAAATGGTCATATAAAAAAATATTTGATTTTCAAGGATAAGACATGTACGTGTCAAAAAGTTGCAATAATAATGAGCAGAAATTAAGCGCCCTTTCCCAGACGAGTTTTATTTGGTTCAAATTTTATTGCAACAGCGTGAAAATTAATCGCAACTATTTATTTAACGCTAATGAGATACTGGCTTCAAATATTTGTAGGATTTTGCAATTTTAAATTGAACAGTTAATAATTACTCTATAATTCCCATAAGATTTGGGTATTTTTACTATTAAATATCCAATTTTTTTTCCCCGAGACACTTGATTTTTTTCCACTTGTAAATTCCACATAAACTAAAATTTAATCGAAAAAAGGTTTTTTCTTTTTACAGAAAAATACGTTTGAAGAGCTCTTTCTCCCTCCGGTTTCTTCAAGTTTAACATCAGATCTTCACCTTCAGGAGGATATAAAAATTGAAAAAGTAATAGAAAATCAGCCTACAGTAAAATGATACCACTTTGACCATCATCTCACGAGTGACAAACGAAAAAATGTACAATGGTCAATCGCAGCACGCACTGTGTTATCGCAAAGGATCTCGTTTCTGATCCGACTCCATCAGTCAGCACTCACTTCCACGTTGACGAAACGTCAGCGAAACATTCAAGTTTCAACGAGACAATGACTTTTTCGCAACACTGTATGCTGCGGTACGAAATTCTGTGACGTGTGCAACTGGGAAGGTCAGGCAACAACCGTACAGCAGTACACACATAACATGACATGCGAGTACAAATATAAATTTCCGATCACTTTTCAGTCATCGCACTCATTTCACACCATTAAAAAATGATTTTTATACAGATAAATTCTGTTGGAGACGAAACAATAAGATTTTCTTCCAAAAAAATGATGAACATAAAACTCTCAAGTCTCCAGTTCTTCAGTTCGACGCTCGATCCATTCATTCGATGGATGACATCAATGAAATACTTGTTTTTCACCCAAAACAGGCCACTCTGCGATAGTAATTAGTGATACTCATGCACCTGGATACACCACACAAGCACACACGAATCCAGAGAAATTCCCGACGCATCGATGGAGAGCCAACAGGAAGACATCGTTGAACCACGTTTTCGTTTCATAACGCGATTAACGCTGCTCTTACCCCTCTGCCCTTGACAATGATTACAATGTGTGTAGAATTAATTTATCTCATGCATTATAATATACGTCTGCATTCGGCGACGTGAGACTACGATTCGTAGTAAAATGTAACAACGAAAAGAAATAAATAAAAATTAAGATGAATATTTAAAAAAAAAAAGTTTAAATTGAAACCTTGACACGATTTCTAATCGAGAAAAACTCACTGTCCTGTTCCTCACATCGTTGTTGTTAAGTCGGATCTATGCTCTAAAACACACCAAACGTTGACCTGACATAACGGATTGTGTTTTCCTTCAGCATATTTTCTTTGAACGACAGTCGCGAAAACAATTTGAATACTCTTTCACAATTTGTGTGAACCTATTAACCTTAATTTTATTTTTTTATAAATGGGCACACGTTCAGACTAGCTTTTTCATTCATATCCCGAGTGTACGTGAAACAAAAATCTTGCGAAAGGATTACTTCACGAACAAATACGTTTGCTTTGGTCAACAAAATAGGCGGCCAAAATTATATGCGAATAGGCCGACGCCACAGTGCCAAGGGTATACACGGTATAAAACCTTCACTATAAAAATAACTAACATTTTGATTTTCGAGAAAAAAAAATTGAAGAGGCGCCAAAATATTACGGCGGAACACGCGAATAATTAATGGTAACGAATGAACAATGGTGATTACGATCTGCAATCAAAATGTTTCAAAAACACGATAAATGAAAACCAGTTCTTTTTTTCTTCAAATTTTTCAATTCATACACGTCAGCATTCAACTATTTACGTGTCACCTGATACATTGCCTACGTGAACTTTTCTACAAAAAACAAAATAAAAGATGAAGGAGAAAACGTCTTGCATAGGAGGAACTAAAAAACGAACAGACTCACATTACAAGAAATTACGAACTAGAAAAGATCGAAGTAGCTTTGGAATGATGGAAAAATTAGGTCTAAAATAGCGTAAGGTAAACAGATTTCAATGAGTTTTTTTGAAATTTCTCTCGAAATTCACTACTGCCGGCCAACGCGGAGTATTAATCTGTAATATCAATTATAATTTAATGAAAAATGAAAATTCTGCCAAATCTCAACGTTTAGAAATGCGAGGCAAATATGAATTAACATTTCAGGAAAAAAATCGATAATAACATTCTGAAATATTTCAGGCTGTGATTCGTAATAATTTAAGAAAGAAGGAACAAAAGTATTACTGCATTCAATGATGTACCTAGATATCATCCACTAGAAAGGCAGAGAAGGAAAAAAAAAAAACTCAAACTCAGAGAAATACGTTAAAAAATCATCAAAAATAGTCCATCAGTCAGATTGCAGAGCAGAGCACATACATTTGGAGGACATTGTCAAAAATATTTATATTTTCTGAACCCAAATTTCGGATGAATGAAAACGGAATGCAATGAAGTAGAATGGGAAAAAAATGAGGACAGATTAGCAAATTGCAACAATAATCAAGATTGCTTTTTCTCATTCTGCTTAAATTTCTAAGAATAGTAAAACATTTGGTCCTGCCAAGCTGACCCCGAGTGACAACGAATGTGTAACATCGAAAATTTTTTATCGAGGCATAAATTTAAAACTTATTTAGCTTACAAGGATGAAATAAATTCATTCATCAAAATTGCAAATATTTCTGAAAACTTATTGCTTAGGGTCGTTCCTCTGCGACTGCGTTCACTCACAATCGACTTCAAATGCAAATTACCAATAGGTATACGAGAATATGATTTAAAGAGGAGACACGTTATGTACATAACATGATCAGTCCAGCCCACGGATAAAGGTTACCAAAGCCAGTATGATTTTTCCTTCTTCAGATAGTCTTCAGTTAATTAATCAGTTTCTGCTAAATATTTTCACCCTTAGTCAAAAATTACAAATTGAAAAAAAAAAAAAAAAGAAAAAAAAAAAGAAAGAAAAAAAGAAAACTTTTCGAAATTGTTTAACGTAAATTATTTAACTGATTATAATTCATAAATTTCTGTTGAAGTCAAAACGGGCTGTCACACAGTTATCGACTATATCGTATGATAACACAACGCTCACAGTGACTGAAAATAAAATTGTGACCTACATTGAAATAATTTGGATTTTTGAACGTCGCACAAACGCGTACGCTAGCATAGAATAATACCGGCGAGATTCCGCGCGGTTATTCGAAAGTCAATCCAATAACAAATTCAAGATTGAACTTCAGAACGTTATGAATGTTCATTGTTCCAAGAGGAAATCAAATAAAGCGGTTACGAAATCGACCACAAATTCGACGGTTGCTACTACAGCACAACTGAATGGCATATCAACTAGGGGCGATTTCACTCTAAAAAAACTTCGAAGTTTTAAACTATAGAAGATTAATTAATCAACGGGGATTGTTATTGACTCTTCAAAACGCCATAGAAAATGGAGAAATAGAGGAGAAAACTAAAGCAAAAAGCAATTCTTAACACACGAACAAGAACTACTCGTTTGCACGCTACTAATTAAATACATGTTGTTAATAAAAATTATAATTATTGCACATTACCTGATTATGCTCACATAATCGTAAACTGGTAACACGGTATAAAGCCATTTTACGACGAGAAATTAGTAAACCGTTCACGACTAAACCACAACTTTGGCAAAAAGGAGGCGAAACTTAACTTACAACTTATAAGTCACACACGACAGGACTACACGAGTCTTACACTACACATATAAACAATACAAATTTTGAAGATTGGCCAGCACCAGCAACATTAACGATTTAAGCCAACATCGGAGCGAAAACCTACCTTAACGCTTAACGTAACCGACGGATAGAGGGCGAATTGCGAACAGGAACAAGTGAAGCCAACTTCCATTATAATTGTCTTTTTTTATTGCGAAGCGTCAGTGCTGACATTTGGTCAATGAAAAAAAAAAAAACAGTATTTTTTGTCCTTCACAAAAATTCAGTCATTTCATGCTCGTGTGTCATTGACATTGCCCATTGAACGCTGGTAGGAATAATTTTAATGTGATAAGCGAGGGGGGAATTTCTAATTTCCTATTAGTTGAAACTTGAAGTACGCGGCAAGCAATAGGAATGAAGTTCATGATCATGGTCAATATTCAATATTATATTATTCGACGATCATTTGATTCGTTGTACTCAGCAGCTGATTTCTGGATCAATTAGACGTTCAATGCACTCCAAGCTGTTTAAGTTCCCCAAAGAAATTCTAAGGAGTGTGTAGTGGTGTAGAGGGAGTAATTGACAAATTGAAGAACTTTTTTTTTTACTTTTCGTTTCCAGTAGATAAACCTTGTAGGTAGTTACACGAAAAACTGAGAATAGAAATTCTTCTTTATCGACGTAACTAATCATACTCCAACCAATCCCTTAATACACATGCCATATTTCAACATATAGCATAATGAATTTGGAAACTGTTAAAACACTACGTCCATAAATTGTGAATTCAAACTCGACTGTTTTACGACCGCACGATTAAAATGAATTCACTAATGTTTTCCGTTTAGAGATTTTACTGGCGGGCAAATAGGTCGGGAACTTGTAAAACGAAATGAAAAGGAAGAAAAACAGGCCTAAATTATGATTTTCTCCGAGAGAATAGTTACCTATCACAATAATAAACAAAAAAAATAAAAAATACATAAATAAATAATATTAGATATTAATAAAAAAAAAATGGTGATGATGGCAAAATGTGCTATAATCGATTTTTGAGATTATACATCAAATGGTTTCAATCAATCGTGTTGTTTGACATAATTTGCTGCAGTAATCAGAATAAATGTAATTTCTGTTTTTGCAGACATTATGAGAATACTCAGTAATGCAAAATTCATCAACTATACAAAAATAGTGATTGACATTAAATATTTTTTGTGTTGCCAGAAAATTTTGAAGGAGAGCTAAAAAGAAATAAACAGTTCATTAGTAAATATTTTGAAACTGTATGGTTTTTAATATGAAGTAATATAATCTATTTTCGCCAGTTTTTTAAGACAAATTCAGGAACTATAGAAGTTTGATGTAAGAAATAAGACATAAATAGTAGTCAAGGTTTTCAAAATTTTGAATACCTTTAAAAGTCCCCAAGAAAATTTTTCATGTTTTTACTTTTATTTAAGGAATAAAAAAAATTTCACATTTTTCAGAAAAGTTGGAAATTTCATTTGAAAGGTAAAATCTTTGATGGGTAAAATCTTAGCTGCTGATAGGTGGCAGGTGAATCTTTGAACGTTAGATCTTTAGGGTGTACCTCTCGTTGATGTATCTTTATGTATGTATGTGCGTGGTTGCATATGTGCCTCACATCAATTGAATACAACATTTCAATTATGGAAAAAATCTCTCTTGTTTCACTCAGTGGTTCATCAGCTTCGAGTTAAGTCAGAAAGCTGGCGTTGTTATTAGAAATAGGATAAAATTTACAAAATTTCCACATAATTTTCTAATCATTTTTAGAAAATTGAAAATGAACAAACAAAAAACATGCAAATTAATGGAAAATTTGCAATTTTTTGGAATCTGAAAACTTTTGCTCTTTCATCAATTACTTAGCCTCTATTTACTAAGACAGAGAGCTGACGTTAGTATCGCTGGAAATAGCTGAAAATTTGTGTAAATCTACAATCCCCATAATTTTTGATCATAATATTAGATAATCTCAGCCAGGGAGGCTGCTAAAGAGAAAAAAAAGGCGTGAGTTATGCTGGGGCATACTCATAAAGGATTGATGTGTAAACATAAGATAGTGCAACGTGTTGCACACACACACAACAATACAATTACATGTCATATATCACACACCGACATGAGTTATGATTATAAGAGTTACAGTTACGAGAATCTAACGATTGTAATTCTCATTTAGCCCCTACCATAGACATCAAATTCTAAGATGTTCACACCAGTGTTGGATAGGCTATTTTTTTCCTACCAGGAAAATCTATAAATGGCGCCAAATTTTTCTCCTTGCAAGGGCGCCCAGTTTTGAAATTATCCCCTTTACCAAAACAATGTCTTTACTGGTATAAGAAAAAAATAGTCATAGTCCTTAATGACGAGCAGTTTTTTTTTTTTCTTAATTGTACTCGAGGTATTGAAATTTTTTTTATTTTAAAGGCAACGGGCGCCAAAAACTTCTCGGGGGAAAAGCGCACCGGGAAACTCTCAGTAGCCCAGTGGGCCTATCCAACACTGGTTCACACTTCAAAAATGGTATCCATTTTAATAATGGGGATGGCAGTCACCACCTTCGCAACCTTCATATTCATCTATGTTTACTTGATTTGACAAAGTTGGGAGAATTTTACAAAATATTCATACTTTATTTGAAATTAGGATTTTTGCGTTGACACATTTAGTGCAGTTTTGGTTTTGTAAATTTGAGTCAAGGTTTTGGTATTTTTCATTCAAATAAGAATTTGTTTTTATTTTTATCTGGAAATGAGAAATTCTTAGATTCTAGAGGACTTATGGATAGGTCTGATGCTTGTGCGTATTTTGTGTAGTGGTTGGTTATGAATTACAAAAAACAAGAATTAGAACGATGTTACTGAAGACAAATGTACTAAATTAGAGTTAATTTTATTTGATACCAAAAATTTTTAAAAATCAAAAGTTTAGATTTAATATATTTCATGGTGAAGGAGGGAATCATCCAGTTTTTTATTAATAAACCCTTCTATTGCAGTCACTAACGCGACAAAATGTGATGTAGTTCTTGTACTATTACTTAAGGGCGCTAAAATTGAGTTTTGTTGTTATCAGTTATCTCTTATGAAGGTATTTTTCTTTCAACAACTCAAGTTACTTCTTCCCTCTCCAATCATATTTATAGCGTCGTGGTAGTAAGAACTAACAATAAGACTATAGAATCAAGGGGTGTAGTGTTTGAGTTCCCGCAACATAAGGTTTTTCTCTGTTTTAATATGTTTTTTTTTGGACTTTTGGACATGGGACTTAAGTTGGGAGAGTTTTACTCATCTTATAAAAGGGTATTTAAAAAATTCCTTTTTACCTAATTTATTAAATAAAATTGTTGTATTGGTGCAACATAAAAATTATAATTTACTCTCACGTTAAAACACCAAAAAATTCTAGGACAGCGAGTAACAACAGGAATTAGAATCTCCAGATTTTCAACAGAGGCAAAGTTTGTAAGAAGTACGGGAGATAGGACTCCCAAAACCTGGTGAAAAAATTGTCATATTCCAACCGATGAAACAGAACACAATAATGCTATATACAAACAAAAATACTCAGAAGTTTTATAACCTTCCTATTGCTTCCTAAATGTAAAAGCCACACGCGCTTACTCCAATTTTGCCCGATACAGGAGAAAAATATCTCTGCCGCGCATCAATCGCGTGTGTATTTTCCAGAAGTGTCAATTTTTTTAATAACTTCCATTCGAAAACCAGTTGATCTATTTTGCTCAAATTCAATATCAAACCAGTCCCTAATAGTCTCCAACTGCCATGAAAATTTTAAGCTAAAATTTTCTAATTTACGAGAGTTATCGTGATGATAACAGAGTAGGTTTGCCAAACTTTGAGAATCCCTCTTTCTGGAATTGGCGGATAAATTTCAAAAATTTTAACAAAAGTGTGTAGCTCATGAAAGCTTCTAACACTACCCCAAGTTTCATTGCCAAAGGGCAAACAGCAGAGGCTCCACAGACTCTCAAAAAATGCCAAAATGAGCAAAAAGTGGAAATATATATATATATATATATACCGGGTGATTCAATTTAACACGCACCATAGGAAAATCCCTTTGGTGCTTGTTAAAATGACTCACACGGGTTAAATGATACAGATGAGGTGAAAATAAATGCACCATTTAGCTTCTAAATTTGTGGTTAAATAAAGGGATAGAATTAATTAATTAAAATTTTTTAACATTATTTCAATATTTAAAATTCTTGTTAAAAATAGTTAAATTTTAATAAATATACATTTTACAAAAATCTAATTACATTTCAAACAGTTGTTGTAATATTGTATTTTATTTTCTAATTAGCGATAAATTTCTTTGATTTTGTATTTTTTTGTTTTGTCTTTTAATTACATTCATTGATAACAATATTTATTTCCATTATTTTCTCGGTGGTACATTTATTTTCATCTCATCTGTATCATTTAACCTGTTTGAGTCATTTTAACGCGCACCATAGGGGATTTTCCTATGATGCGTGTTAAACTGAATCACCCGGTATATATATAGTGAACAGAAGAATTAGAGTAACCAATACATTCGTGATCTAAGGATCAGAATCGGCGCTTTTCCACAGGCCCCGCCATTGCACTGAATGCACTAGTTGAAAAATACGCTAAAAGAACGAACAAACCTAGAAACAGTTAGAGGCTTTTCCGCTAATGATGAGACAACATGAGTCAATAAAAAGGTAATGTGACTTGAAAACTAGTGGAATAGGTTCCCAAAAGTATTTAGGTACATATGATCTTTCTTATCATGTCGAATATAATTGATACAACTATTTTTATAATTACCTCTGATATTAAACATAGATGCCATGTATAATGTATTGCTGTATTTGTATTTCTGAACGTAGGTTGGCGACTTATAAGTCTATGAAAGGAGCTTCGTTTACAAAACGTTTAACAATACAAAACGTAAGCACTGAAAATCAAATATACAATTTATTCATCATAGCTAAAATTCAATGAATTGAATGACGATAATATGAACACGTATCCTTGAGGATCTAAAGTTAACCATGTTTTTTGAAAAATCAAAAAGATTAACCTGATATTTTCAACAAAAAAAAATTTATCCAAATAAAAGAAAATTACACAATTTACAGGAAAGTAGAATACATCCGATAAGATTCTAGATGATTAGATGAATTATTCTTTAATTCTTCAAAAAATAATTATACAAAAATATTTTCATGTTGAAAGATTCACAAAACAAAAACAAAGATTTCAGCGACGCTGACAAGTTCATACTAATACATATTGAAATAATATGCAAAAAGTAATCGAATACTTTGTTTTTAGTCAATTTTTTCAAGAGTACTCATACACCGACTGATATTTCTTATTATGTAAGTACCATTCATTTTAAGTTTGATAATATAAAAGGAGAAAACTTAGGCGATTACTTATTGGTCGAAGATGTTACTTAACCTAACTACAAAGTTTTAAAACCAGAACTCTTCAATGTTTAGGTCGAAGCACTCATTTATCAAAGTCTAAAGAGAAAAAAAACAAGACACTTTATGACTTGAATTGCCATCAAAACAAGCAAAAATAAATCGAATACATTGGTGGCGACATTAGCTTACAAACCAATGTATCTCATCGATTCGGGCACAATTCACCTAATCTTTCTTGGTTTTTTCAGTGCTTTGCTTTGTCGATGCGAACAATAGCGACCAAAACGATAGCCAAATAGACAGAATTACAAGATTAATCACAACGAAAGTCCAGTTGCCATACACCATGGCATCTGTCACGTTCAAGGCGATAAGGTTCTGCAGAGCTTCAACAGACTTGATTAAAATTTCTTTGCTAGATAATTCGTCAAATGTAAATGCTGTGAACCCCAAAGTGATGAAATACATTATAACCAAAGGATGGAAAAACAGCCAGATAACTTTTTTATACCACCTGTAAAATATAACAGAGAATGAATTTTTTTAAATAGAAGTCTAATTGATTGAGAACTGATTGAAAGACCAACCTATTGTTTGCAGCTGATATGCATAAACTTGGAAGAACGTAAATGAGGGCAGTGATGTAACCGAAGGAAAAATTGTGCATTGAAACACAAAGCAAAAACGTTCCTAATTCGTTCAAACATACCACATTCAGTAAAATCCAGTTTCCTTTTTTGGTGTATCTGGATGAAGATTAATACGTTTTTTAGAAGTACGAATATTAATTTTTTTTACTTCGAAAATATAGGAGGAAACAAACTTGTTCATGATGATAGCAAATACTAAAGCGGATATAACAGAAATTCCGATATATGAGCAGAGCAAAGATACTTCAGACGACCAAGGTAATTTTTTGACGAAATAATTTCCAACAGCCATTATAAATGCTCCCACAGCGTGTGTGCTCAGCATGATCGCACTGACAATCATTATATTTAAATTTTTGGGAGCCTATAAATGAAAAAAATTAAATGATATTTCTCTTCCGATTATAACTCAACTTTTCAGCGGCGGGTTAACAAACTTTCAAAGAATTCTTTATTTTTTTCCCTTCATTATCCATATGAAGTTTTAACCACGTAGCAAATGACTTCAAATACAGTGCACTCACAGCTAAAGCAAGACTGGGCATATAAAATCCTAGAAGAAAAACAATATTACTCTCAAGGAATTTTCATTGATATTAAAGCTTGATAAACTTTTTTTACCTATAGAAATATATCTGTCCGTCGACGGTAGTAAATAAAAGAAGTAAGACTGATGAAATCTTTCCAACAAATTGTTCAAACTTCTGAATAATCCTTCCATAACTCTGTGATTTAAATGACAGATGGTTAAGTTTAGCTTCCCTTCACGAAAACGTTTTATATCATCATTTTATTTCCTTCTTACCTGCCCATATGATAGAAAGTGTGACCTCCTCGGCCAACTTTAGAATGACCTTCGATGGTGACTGCTTCAATACCAAATCTGGAATGAACTCGTGTTTAAAAATACAAGAAAAAGGATAACAAACTTAGACAAAATATTATGAAAATACCGATGAAACAAGCCATGATTTCCGTCCGGTACTCCAGTCGCCTGCGACGCTATCATTTCTAACATGGTACGTATTTTATGGTTCCATGTAGAATATCTGGCACCTTTCTAAAATGATTATAAATTAAAAATATACGGACGAATAATTGTTTCAAAGTTCGAATTTATGGAACTTAAATCTCCTACTTTCGAATCTTTGTTGAAAAATGTATTTAATACGCCTTCCTTCGAACAAATTCTGTGTACCAAGTTGACAAGATCTAAATTCGGGACCTGTCCATTCAAACCGGCTAATTTTACGTCGATATGACTAATACGAGGAGAATGAATTTCTAAATTTAATGCAGCCTGTATTGAACCACTATGTTCTTCAACCAGACCGTGTTCAACCACACCTGAAATTATAATGTAATGAGAATATCTACAGAAAATGATTGCGACTCGAAAGTGAAAAGTTTTTCACCTTTCACTCCAGACAAAGTTCCATGGTAAGCATCCAGCCATGCTTGAACACCCAGCTGTTCATGTTCGCTCACTAAAAATATTATATCCTTAGCCCAATATTTCTGTCCTGTCAACAATTCGATTCAAGTCAAACACAAATCTACTTTAATCATTACGACTAATAATTAAAGTTGCTCACGTCTAAAAAATTTGGCTAAGGAAAACATCAAAGCCAAGCCTGGTAATGTTGAAGCATAAACACTAGAAGGAGGTCTGTAGGGAACAGATAAAACCAACGCTTCCAAACTTGCACTTCGTGGAGCTCGGAGAATGCCGTATACATTTGACCCGACAAACTTCTGTGAATTTGAGAGATAGATAAAAATTCATACATATAATGACAGACAGATTTTCAAATGCTGTAAAATCGTATTACCACATCATCCTTCAACGGGTTATTTAAGGTGAAATTTTGAATGTATGCTTCCAAGTACAGTTCATGAAATTTGTCACGAATCCATTCATCGGGAATACTGTACGGATTCTTTTGAGCTTCAGCAAGAATTTCAGCGTAGATAGCTTGAGCGTCTTCTGAATAATCACTTTGAACCAGTCCAGGCAGTAAAGCATTTTCGGAAAAGTAAGTGTCTAAAAGTTACATCCGGATTTGTAAGTAAAATATTGTATGGAATTCACAATTTTACTAATGATGATCACATACTAGCACTGAAATTGTCGTGGGCTAAAAAACAAAGCCAAGTAACCGAACAAAAAACCATTAAAACGCATATTCGGGCATGATACTTGACGATAAACGTCTTTTTTGTGCTTTCGTCGCTCGTGGGGTCGGTTAAAAGACCCATTCTTCGAGCACTACACAATTTTTCGGAATGGAATCAAAGAATTTGAAACTAAAACAA
Source organism: Ericerus pela (assembly GCA_011428145.1). NCBI lineage: Eukaryota > Metazoa > Arthropoda > Insecta > Hemiptera > Coccidae > Ericerus > Ericerus pela. Next base: position 662,494 of record WOFM01000304.1, on the reverse strand, counting down.
GAACATAATTATTATATAGCATTAAGCTTTCATCTGCGCTGGGCTATGCTAGGGAAATAATACTATGGCGGAGATGGCTGGATATTATAAGTTTTTGTTTGAACTGAAAATAATAATAAATGCATGCTTACAGGTAATAATAAAAACTGAAGATTTTAACGAGACCGACGCAATTTTACAAGTTAGACCGAGAAGCCGGTAAGCGGCTCTGTTGAGCAATTAACAAAAATTGAATTCATGCAGAAAATAAAATTTCATGATGATAGATAGGTTATAAGTATATTCAACGGATTTTTTAGCGACCTTTCGAAATAGATACACGTGGCAAACCAGATAATAATAATAATAAAATTAAAAAATAACGAAATTAAAGAACTCTCACATTCTTATAACAGCGTTTAATAATTTAACTTTAATAGTTTTCATTTTTGTTCAGATGTCGTGATAGCGTTAACCGTTTCATTTTTTATTTTTACTGATAACAAAAAGTCAAATTTATTTGGGCTGCTTCGTTCTAAGCCGATCGATGTCTCGCTTGGCAGTAATGTACAAACGGTTGAATAAATTCTTTTCTACAGGCGAATAAAAATTTTTTTTCTCATGTTTGGGGTACCTATTTTAGAAACATTTTCACATTATTTAACATCAACGATCAAATTTAAAATATTTTTTTGTTAAAAAAAATGAAGCAAAGGCGCAATACTCTTGGCTTAAGAACTTGAAGGAAAATTTTCAAAAAATAAAAATATTCACAATGATATCGGTGTATTATTGTACACACATGATTCGACGCTAAATTGTTCTCGTTGATTTTTTTCACGCAAAAATAATCTTGTGCTTAGCCCAAAAATATATCCATGTTAATATTTTCAACTTTTTGGTGAAAATGGCAGATTTTTGAAGGGCGGTAAACGATGACAATTTCTTTTTTCAGAAGTGAAAAATGATCGAAACAATTGTTGAAAAAGGCTGAAAGTGTGAAAACCTGACTCATCCAATTTCTCGTATCAAAATAAAATAGGCCTAATCTATTTTGACCAATTTGTAGCACTGGTTTCACATATTCAACATTTTTTCCAAAAGTTCACAGGAAAATAGAAGTTTGAAGAAAACAAAAATTAAAAATAACTCGAGCAATAATGTCTCAATTAGTATAAAAATCGGTAAGGACTTCTCTCATATCATGTTTTAAAGGTGCAATGTGAACCAACTTACCTAAATTGGGGGTTTTTTCAAGTCACATGTTCTAATACTCAATTTTATACCGGGGCTAGGGAATATTGACAGCAATTTTCGGACCAATCATCAGATTATGATTGAAATTAGTAGAATTGTTTTCCATAATAATTTAAAAACATACCTACAATAAATTTCCGGACGGCTGCTAGAAAGAAAATGGAGCAGAGAGCCTAAAATCAAAATTACCAATAACTGAAGAACAAATTCTGCCAAATAATATCAAAACGAATGAGGATGAGGCTCATCAACATTATAAAATGAAATGTATCTATGCACCAAATTTCATTTCTCTTAAAAGAAAATTGCACCCTATCATCCCCATGTTATGTTAAGAAGAAACTGCTGAAATAGTGGCACAAAATTGGAAGTGAAATGTGCGATTCATTAAGGTTAAATTTTATAGAATTGATCTAGAACATACATCTAGGTACACTCTAAATTTCAGGCTTCCTAAATGAAAATTATAGATGAGTAAATATATTTGCATCAACTGAAACATTTTTTTGTACATACATATGAAATTCTGATCCGACAAAAAAATGTTACAAGTATTTTCCACATAGAAAATACCCATCTTTCGTTTCCTACTATCCGCTTTTCGGAGGAGAGGAAAAAAAACAAAAAAACAATTATTAATGAAAAACCCTAATTTCGAATTATTTTCTTTCGGGTAATAAACTATTTACGGGATTTACGGTAAATTGTTTTTAAGAAGATTTTATTAGTTTATTTTTCTACCACAGCTAAGAATTATTCTCATCAAAATCGATTGAAAGAATTTTTATGCTAAGTAAATATTAACAATATCACTCAAAAATAATGAATAATTTATATTATAAAAACTCGAAACTTCAATTTTATTCATTTATATAATTGAAAAAGTAACAAGTTTGTACGCCCATGAGTAAATAAACCACAAAAAACTATCGATAGTTATCCATATCTTTAACAAAAATATTGACCTATCGATGTCTTATCGCTAAAAACTGCTTTTCCAGAGATTTTTTGTCTTTCAGTTTTCTTGAGAACCAATCTGGTAAGCACCAATACCAAAGTCCAAACTTCTTTCAGACCTGCTCCCATACGACAAGACGTACTTCTTTAGCAAAAATTTCAGTCCTAACTGTTTTGTGAAACATTTAAAGTTGAACGCTATATTTCGATTGTAAATGCTTACTTCCCATTTTAAATATTATTAAACACCTCCATTTCTCATACGTTTATCGAGAATATTTTCAACCGAAAATTCTTGACCTGTTCCTTCTTCCATCCATTTCCATTCCGCTAACAACTGGGAACAATTTTGAAAAATTTGCGCTTCGTTTCTGAAGAAATTGATACAGATATAATTATTATTGCGTTGGATTTCAATCGACAAGAATCGAATAAAAAGTAGATTTTAATTTGGTGTCGTGCCAGTAAATTATTCCTCGTAAATTTGAATGACTCCAAAACAAGGGCCTGCGAAGCGTATAAAATGAACTCAAACCCCGAAGGCTATAACTGTATGTTCTAATGAACTACCCTGAAAAACAAGAGCCAGTACAACATTGATTTTGATAAAAAATCTTAGCGCAGGAGCACATGTTCTAGAATACGTAATCAAAGTACATACAAATAATAATCATCATTGAAAAGAGCGTTTCACCAATCACTTCTACTTGATCGCAAACTAGAAAGTAGAAATAAATCTTCAAACTACCAATTGAGGCACGAGGCTGCACTAGTAGCGTCATCAGTGTAACCCTCATACTTGTATACGACTGATAGGAAACTTCTCAAATCAAGTCAGCTTTAACTTAGATTTTACTCGAACTACTATCATCTTTTGATGTCTATTGCGCATGTAGCCATCGTGATAAAGCTGACGACATTACTAAATTTTATTTTACAACATTGAGTCAGTTTTACTTTTAAATGAAGAATTGGTATGTTCATTCGAGTTTGCGCATGGCCTAATGATATTTTTTCGGGTACCAAGAATAAGCTGACTGAAATACACTAAACTTTAGGGCAGTTCGACAACAAAGAGACAATTCCATAATACATGCTTTGGAAGGCCTGTCTTGCACATATTCTTTTGAAAAATAAATTTTAAAATAAAGTTGCAAAATTATTTGGCATTATTACTTTTTCATGATACTACAGGAGGTTCAAAGAATTACAATGAGCTGAAGATAGGATCATCTATTTTATTTTGCAGATGAAGTACATTAACAATAATAAATAAAACATATCAAATTGAAAAAATTAACTAAAGAGGTTGAAAGATGAAAACGAAATGACATTTCAATAAGAAAACGAATAACGTACTGAAATCAAAATAAATTAAATGCGAAACCGTACAAGACGAGACAGCAATTTGTAATAATAGAATGAGTTAAATAAGATTCTCGGAATGATTTAAGGGCATTATTAAAAACTTTTTTCAACTCGCTTTGTAGGCTACATACAAACATTTATGTTTGATATGTTGTGAATACAAATTTCCACAAGGTGAGTGACGAAATAATTGAAAGATTCAATTAGAATAACATGAAGAGATACACAAACAACAAAAATGAATAGAAACGAAATACAAAGATCTTAAAATTACAGGAAAAAAAAAAAAAAAAAAAAAAAAACAAAAAAAAACAAACACCAAAATAGGGAAGTAACAATTTCAAAAAATCAAAAGACTAAAATATGTTCAAAGTTAACATTATCATCTTTGAATCACTCGACAAAAGATACTTTCAGTATTCGTTAAAATTCATAAACCAAACACAAAAAGTCTCGCTTTTGCGATTACAGTTGCTGCTTAGGTAATTCTTCCTGTAATTGTAAAACGTGCTCAACAGGTTGAGGACGTCCATCCTCACCAATTCTGCATGGTTGAATAATTCCCTCCCTAGGAATAGAGGATTGATCGTAGATAATTTAAATTCATCAATATGCTTTAACTTTTGCAAAATACTCACCTGTGTAGCTTGTCCATAGCATGGACCAGTTTCATTACTTCTACTTCCTTTTGCTCCTCAGTCATAGATTCTAGAGCAGTGTTGGTTCGCTTTGGCTCGACACAACCGACAACAGGATTTATTCTATTAATGAAAGTAGACTCAACAATATATACCACAACCCATTACAATATATTTGAGTTGGTAAAAAAAGATTACACTCACTGATCCTTATATTCTCGAAACTCCTCCGTTTCGCTGTTCTCACTATCTGACGAGTACTCAGGATTCGCGACTGCTTCAGCCAACAAATTACGAGACGCGAACATACCAGCAGCATTTCCAAAACCAGTGTACTTTATCATTCTACCAACTGTGATCATCAAACCTCTCATTAAAAATGAAAAACAGGGATCAGACACCAAGAAAGAAAAGAACTCTCACCATTTTTTTTGCAGAGTACAAACAAAAATTCAGCCACTGCGTCACGTAATTTAGTATTGATACCAGTCAATAAGCGACACAACTTATTTCTTATGGTTTCTCCATCATCCGGCTTGCTTTTTACATTTCGCAAAGGAGGTAATACTCGATTTCGAACATGTTTCCTCAACACTCTATGGTTTCGAGCACCTTCAATGAGAACCATGAGTACAGGTGACAGTGCTTCGAACGATTTACTCTCACCACTGGACAATTTGTTGTCCAAAAAATTAACTATAACGTCAATCGCCTCCCAGTTGTACTCAACTTCTTCTTGAGGCATTAACATTTCGTAACTGCTGACGGGTAAATTTGTTAATAAATTAATTATTTGTCTATGTAACGTTTCTTCCAAATGCGGAGGCGTAGAAGACAGCAATAATTCGCGTAGAATGGTAATCAATCGGTCGGCTCGCTCATCATCTTCTTCTGTACCAACTGGTAACACTTTTATCGTGAGATTAAACAATACTTTCAGTATTTCACAAGATAATTCAACGGCATTATCCTAGAAAAGATGAAAAACCAAATACTTATACTTCAAGAATGAATAACTAAATCTGTCTGGGAACAAAATTATTTCTTACATCCAAATATGGAAAGTACTGCAACTGATTATCGTGAGAGTACCCTCCTCCTTCTTTTAAAATGAAATCCAAAGCCTCCATGAGATACGTTAACGCATGAAGTTCTTCTTTCAACCTAGGTCTGAACAAAAGAGAAATAATAATAACATAATACTGAATTAATAAATAGTGATTATCATAAAAGAAAGTTTATCGAACTCATGTTTCTAAAGAGGGAAGGAACCTAGAATAAACCAAAAAAAAGGGCGCTTTAGTACCAGCCAGGGTGGACTGAAACATTTAATATTGAACACATTTTAATAGCTTTCAAACGCAAAACCAACTCCATTAGAAAAAGTAGGTTTTTGAAAATTACAAAATTAGTCACTAAAAATTATTATTAAATTCTGTAACTGTTGAAATAAAATTACTCAATTATAAATTCTGTAACTGTTGAAATAAAATTACTCAATTAAAAATAATAATCTTCAAAATCTAAACAAAAATTAACTTCAGGAAACAACTTCTTACCCATCCGCACCAGAATTGCTAGTACGATGCGATATATTATAGTTGATATTTATTGCAAATTTCTCAGTTATGGGTTCAAAATCAAGAATTTTATAGCCAAAATAATACCCGAAATAGCAGAACAGTAAATACTGTCTAGCTGATCTGCATCAAAATCAGTAAGGTGTCAGAATAATTCATAATAAATATTTGTTCTGATTTACATTTCTGTAGGTCTAAAATTAGACATTTCATAGCCAAAATAAAAATAAAAATAGTGTTATTGTAAGTACCCTACAGTCGATCCATATCAAAATTAATAGCAATTTATAATAAATTATAATAAATAGTTATTTTGAATTTCGTAGCTATTGATTGAAAAAAAAAAAAAAAAAAATAGCAATACCGAAAATATCATACAGTCGATCTGTAACAAAATCAATAGGTCAGGCTGTTGGCTAGTACTATAGTTCATTTCAAATTTCATGACTATCAGACAAAAACTTCATCATATGTACAATAATGAAAACTTCTAAAATCAGTAATTTTGAAACTAATAGGCGGATTCGGCCAATCTTTGAACTTGACGGAGATATGAACCCGAAATATCCACTTGCTAAATTTCGCCCTGATCTGTTAGAAAATACGCCCTCCAGTTCGTTAACAAATTTTTTTATATCCTATATAATACAATACGTATATAAATTTGTGGAGAGATGATTGATCGGAAAAACTATAAAGAAATTTTCCCGAAGTCGTAACATACCACCCTGTGCAATAGATAGATTTTCCGAAATCTACCGAAAAAATGAATATCTTGAAAAATTTAATCCACGAAATAAATAAAATAAATCGATAAAATTACAAACATATTTGTCTTTGAAGTTTGGAATAATAAAATCGAGCCAAATAATTTGAAAATGACTGGAAATTCTGATTTTGAAATAAGAAAAACTGTACCAATTTAAAGTTTGAATTCAATTAATTATGTGCAAAGAAGTACAGCTGCATCTGTCGTTAATCTTCTAGATTTTTTTCAACCAAAAGTGTATATTTACTGATCTGGGTCTCGCCCACATTGCTTTAAAAAATGAAATTTTTTTTATAAAGACTCAACAACCAGAGTTATTGAACTCCTTCCAATAAATCTCACAGTTAGCGGAAAATTTGAAGAGTACTAGCTTTTAATACAAACCTTATATCTGGCGACAGAGCTGATAAAATAAAAAGCAATTTCACGTCGAAATATTTAACTGAATGATGTAAATTCGTATCAGGATGCATTCGAAGTCTTCGCACGACACCATCCAAGGTTCCATTATTACAGCAGATAGTCTGAACTTTAGTGCTGTTGAATGCGAGATTGCACAAACATTTCAACGCTTCGATTATAACTGAAATAAGCGCAAAATGAATCTATGAAATTTCACTTAATTTCCTCCGTTTGAGATTTTGGTTTTATTACTCGTAAAATCCTTCACAGATCCAATTTTATCGACATTTGGACCAATTAGAGCAGCAAACTTCAGAAGTAAATTGATTTTTTCTTCATTAACAAATTTGTCAATATTTGTTTTGTCTCGACTGAAGAACAGAGCATATATAAAAAAGATTAGAATGAAATATTGCCATAAATACCGGAGCGTATATCGACTTACCTCAACATTCGAACGCATTTCAAACAGAGTTCATGAACACTTTCGCTCCTTGGATCAAGCAGTAGTTTGAATAAAACAATCCAAAAACGATCGTGAACATTGTCTTTCTCCAAGTTTTGAAACGAATAACATTCTTTATACTACAGAAAATAGAAAAACTGAATAATGAGAATCATAATTATGAAACTCATGGGGGCAATAAAGTAGATTAAAACCTCATCGATAAAGACAGTCAGAACAGTTTTGGCATCATCTAAGTCACCAGCTTCGATACGAATGAGCGAAACATTATCCATTATAATTTTTCGCAAATCAGACGTTTAAGCAGTAATTTAACTGAAAAAATAATTAAAATTAATATTTAATTTGGAAAGTATTATATGTACAAACGAATGGAATAATTCATCAAAGTTTACAAATTACTAAGGAAACTCGAATTATAAAAAAATAGGAGAAACTAAATTCATATCATATAAATTACACAAGAAAAACAGAAATGAATTTTTAAAATATTTTCGATACAACTAACTTTTTAGCTATAACATTTTTATTAATTATTTGTAGGGAAAGAATATTATTTTCAATTTCACTCAATGAAAGTATAAAACAAATTAATCAGAAAATTGGGCGGTTTGCTTTTTGTTATTGTCAGGAGCGCGCTCAGAACAAAAAAACCCGGTTAAATCTTACCTCCTCGATAATTTACTTGGTTGGCTTTTTCATATTATTTCGATTAATTCTTACGAGCTACATCTAAAAAGCATTCGGAAAAAATTTACAATGATAACCTCCAATGCTATAATTTGAAGTTCACTATGCAGTTACGAAATATTCCTGAACGTTGGTCCCCGCTGCAAATCGTTTTGACGTGATATAATGTAATAAAAGAACAAAAAATGTTGAGGTCCAAAAGACCCCCAGTGTAGCCTTCAAGAGCCAGAATTATCAGGAAGGACTGGATAGAAACAATCTTCATCTTTCATTAATGTGAAGAAAAAAAGGTGCTCTGTTCTTATCACACTTTTTGTCCACTTTCTAAATTCTTCAAATCAGCCACCTAAAGGCAAAAAATCACATTCATGAATCCCAATTCAACCTGGCATATAAATAAAACATGTTTAACTCAAAAGAATCAAAACTGAAATGAAATTAAAGAATTTTTCTCTTTTTTTCTTCCTCCAATAATTTTACCTATGCATCGTGAATGAATTAGAATAATCCATGTAAGCTAGATAGTTAGGTTTAAATATGACGAATTATTGCATTATGTAAGTACCTATGTTAAAAAAGGTTAAACTGGGAAACAAGCATAAAATAACACACGTAATTTCGATTGATGGAATCAAATAGTTTCTTTTAGTGATCCGAAGAAAATTAGTAACATGTTGATTCCAATTCATCTATTCATTAATGATTCTCAATTTTTTACTACGAATAAGTAATTCAAATACTTATAAAAAAGAAAAAGACATACCGAGTAAAATTACAGAAGAGAAGATGCACAGAATTCGTTTTAATCAAAAGAATAACAATATGAGGGTGAGAACCATTGATTTTACAGTATAATTGTTAATAACAATACTCCTACTAAGTGCAATTTAAGACAAGAAGGTTCCCCTACTAAACTTATACAAGCTACGTCGCTAGATGATGTGGCAACAGGGTTTTCGCTTTATTTTTACATGATTTATTTTTTATTTTTTTTGGGGGGTTTGTTTTATTTGTCATGAAAAGTGACCCTAGGGTGACACCATTAATATCAACTATGAATAAAAACTGGAAATAAAAAAATACGAATAATCGAGAAATTTCAAAAGTATTTTCAAAAAGAAAACAGGCATAAATCCTAAAAATAAGCAAGAACTTTTCATTTTTGATAAGGTTTCTAAGAATTGGGACACACGCATATATTCCTTTCAGAAGCCCGGTTTTTCTTTGCGCGGAGTGGAAAAAATTTGATTTCAAAGTTGTAAATGACACCTTCAAAATGGTGGACGTGTTAGAAAGTAGAAAATTAGATATGATGGATGTTAATTTGATAGCTTTTAAGGATAGACGAGAATGTAGTTCTTTAAACACCATCTTTACAATTAACATCAAGTATGAAGGATACCGAATCATTCTGAAGGACGAACAACAAGAAATTTAAAGTTTCTATGCATTAATTACAAGTAATCGGAAATAACGGAAGGTAGGTACTTCAAAAAAACTACGTCAAATCACTATTATTGCAATTCTATACGGGCAGAATGACGAATACTCCAAAAAACCAAAAAAAAAGGGCAACATCTACTAGTTAAAAACTATAACGATTCTATTATTTTAAAAATCTGGCAACTTACAAAAGAACAGTCTTCATGCTTGAGAGAGCGAATAAAATCATGAACATAGAAAATTACAACTTTAAGCTTACAAAAAATCCCGTGTATCAATCAGATCACCAAAACTTGATAATAATACGTCGGATCGTGATTACTGATTAGCTAAACAGCAACGCATAACACTGGTTTGCTCGTATGAATTTCACTCAGGAGCTGAATTGTAAAACAAGAAAACAAAATTTTGTAAAACTAAAATCGAACTGTCTCGAGACTTCGTAAGAAAACAATTTTGAATATAAAGACTAAAGTTCCAACGCGCGAGAATATAAAATAATAGTGGTTATAATTACCCTTTTTATTTACGGCGAAGTAAAATTCTATTTCATCATTTTACTTTTTTTCGATCAATAAAAAGTTTGGTATCGTTGACTTTTTTCTCAGATCAAAGTGCAAATGAAATGAAAGATCGAAGCCGAATCAAAGTTGTGAAGGTTGAAATTCGCACAGTGATCGAAAACGTAAGCGCAGATGGAGTTTTCAACCAGCATATTCAAGTTGATTACGGCCGATTAGAACATCAAACGAAAGGTATCGACCTGCAATAATAAATGTACTATATTTCCCCAGTTTTAGTTGCTTTTAACAAAAGCTGTACGGATATGGGCAAACTGCGAGTACTGAGTAGTAGTCATTTCGTACTAATACGAAGCATCTCAAGTGTCGTACAAATTACATTGACAAGTTATAAATAAAATTGAGAGATTGAAACCCAAGAAACTGTTGCCGTTTGCAGAGCTGCACTCAAGTTCAATGCTCTCATCAATTATAAATTTCTATTATCTGTTAAAACCTTTTTTCAATTCAAAAGTATTAGTTCTGTTTGATTTTGAGTGAATTCTGTAACTACGAAGGGCGACGAAAAGTTTTTACTTCGGCAACTGAACTGAAACATTAGCATAATACTACGCTAACAGAACTGATTACCGAACCATCCAAATAGCGAAAATCTTTGTTTTTGATCTTTGTCTTTGGTCCAGCAAACAAGTCGGTCTCGTATTCTACTTCTACAAACAAAAAAATTCTTCAAATCTTCAAGTACTACAAATACCACTAAACCAAATTATCTATAAATTAATATTGGAATTATATAATACAGGGTATACACAACGTGTTTATTGTATCACTTTACACAACTGTTACATAAAATACTGTAACAGAACTAACTAAGATGGCGAAGTAGTCTTACGCCTATATTATTCACAGATGTCACTTTAACATCCCTTCAATAAGATTTCACTTTAAACAAGATTTTGCACAATTTCGTACTTATAAATGTGGGAACATTGTATAGTTCCAATGTAAAAATAAAATGTTACCACTTCCTTAAATACAAAATTGTGCCAAAAGTCCATTCTTTTGTAATGGTTCTCGAAGATACTAGTGTCTCGCCGTAAATTCGTTTCTAGGACAAGTCATGTGATTTGTGTTTGTGTGTCATGTTTCTGTGTATTTGGTTTGTGTCTATGTGGGTGCATGTCTTGGTTAATGTAATTTTCGTAGTTTACGTTTCTTTCAGTTCTTTACTTTTTTACTCTACTATTCAAGTACTCTTAAATTTTATTGAGTCCTTATCATTTAACTACAACTTATTTCCCAATTTTAATTCGAAAAAATTTATAGTCAACCAGGAAAAAATGGTTAGTTAATCGTGACCTGGCTAATCCTGCAATAAAGGAAGAAGATGAATGGAACAGATTTTGGATAGGAAATCTCTGTTTAGAAATAACCAAGTGAGTTTGTTTATTGAATGTATGCCTCCGTTCCAACCACTTGAAAATCTGTGCCTTTGTATTGAGGTGAGGTTCAGATGAAAATTACAATTTTTGTTATTACTGCCAAATGGTGCACTTGCTGCTTTAAGATGATTTGACGTTAAATTAATTTTGATTCGTCGGCGTTAAATTAATTGTTCAGCGACGAATTGAAGATAATTCATCTACCTACGAATTTTCTTCGATACGTCGCCTTGAAATTAATTATGATTCCGCGACAAATTGAAGGATAGTCCATCAATATAACATCGATATAATGTTGATAGGTTCTAAACTTGTTTTATTCATTTACTAGAATCTTTACCTAAGTTCTTATTTCTCATTATATTAACTTTCTCATAATATTCACTGATATCATTCTAACACTCCCTCTTATTACTGTGAAAGTAAATAAAGTTGACACATTATCTAAAGTAACCGATGTGTAATTCAAAATGTGGACAACCATCACTCTACATTGGAAAAGGATAAGATTGTCATCCCAGTTGACAAAATAGGGTATCGATTCAATTTTTGAAATAAACATTTTTCTTATCACGTTATTGTTTTTTTGAAAATACTCTTGCAACCTTTGAAGATATATATATGATGGAGATGACACATGGGTAGTTTCAGTGTCTTACCTATGGAAAGTGCTTCTACAAACAAGTGTACTTTCAAGTGAAGTTGATTTGGTTGACAATTCTAGTTGTCTCTATGGTTCCAATTCTGCTTTTCTCTGCAGCTCTACTTCTGGTTGTTGTTTTTCTCCATTATTGGAGGTATCAGCCTCTTTAGGTGAATCAACTCCATTAACTGAAGAGGCAACAGTATGGTTATTATCAGACACTACTTGGATATCTAATGATGCTGAAGTGGCTGAGTTGATGATGATATTATACTCTCCTTTAGCACTTTTCAAGTACTGGCATTATAACAGATTATCTGCTAAATGCAACAAAACAAAAAATTTAACAGCTACTGGTCTTGTATTTCTTCATCTTAAAATTCAAAACAACTTACATTCATCATCATGTTGAAAAAGAATACAGTTTTCATGAAAGAAAAACTCTCCAGTGCGAGTGAGTATCTAATACTATATTATAAGTCATTTTGATTTAAACTTTTCAAATAATGAAACTTTTAATAAAGTTAACATTCAACTTCATTAAATTCACAAATTTCATCCAAATTAGTGATAAAAAATAATTTTAGATGAATGGATTTAGAAAAAAAATGGTTGTCAACCACGACCTAAGAACAATCAATTGTCACCCTAAGCAATTCAGAAATGGGAGGGGCTAACTGTACAAAATAGTGAACTTTTTGATCATCTGACCCGATAACCAGGTTGCACAACTGACAACCAGGGTTAAGTTGCTGAATGCACTCCATGATACTAGCATTGAAATATTAATATATCAATATCTTTGTCAGATATTGATATATTTTGAAATTTTTCAAGTAATTGGAATTCAGATTTTAAAAAGAAATTATGGATGAAAATTGGAAAACTAAGTATTCTTATAAAGTACTGCTGTGCCAGTTTTTTTTTTTTTTTTTTTGTCTATCTCTGAAAATATTTGGGAAGCACAAGAGAATCTAGACTCTACCAATTTAATTGAGGAATTTGAAACTAAACGAAAACAGAGATCTCAAATTAAAAAGAAATAGAAAAAAAAATCAGATTGAAATGAATCTGGAGATTTGTTGCTAAATGAATCAAAAAAACAAAATGGAAGTAATCTGCACTCTGGTTCCTGTGACAATCAGATCATTCCAAAGCAAAAGTTATGAAAAGAAATTTAAATTTTGGTAATATATCTTTTGGTCGTTAGTTTAGACTTTTATAAATGACTGTGATGAATTTTTTATAGTAGTTTTTAAACCTGCCACTTAATTTGTGCTTCATTTTTCAAGAGGATACATGTGCTGGAGGTTTTAAATATAACCTAAAACTAGATAAAATTATTGGTATTAATGATAAAGGAGAATGTGCCAATCTATTGCCCTCAATGATGTGGTACCTAATTATTTACTGTGTAAATTTAATTCATTTCGGAGTCTATCAGAATGGAGCAATAATTCACATTTTCTGTCACTTCAAATTTGATTTTTCCTTGTTAATTTATTCCACTACCTGAGGGATTTAATTTTATAAAGATTTCATGTACTCGCACTATGTTTTTACAAATTTGATTTTTTATTCTACTATTGGATATCTGTTTTTAGGGGCAAATCTTTAAAAACAATGTAACAAATGTCAGTTTTCTACAGAAAAGACTGCCATGAAGCTGACTTGGTGCTTGCTTGTTTGGTTGAGGCTAGATATCCAGAATTGGTCATCAAATTCTAAAAACAGAATGACCAGCCAACTAGTATTTTACCAGTCTATTTGGTAATTTTATGAGCCAACCAGACACATTTAGCTAAAGAAATGTCCAACACTCCATATGAGCTGTGGTTTAAAAATATGTGAAAGATAGAGAAGGAGTAATTTCATTTATGTGTTCTGCGCATCTAAAACTGTGCATATTTCATTGTGAAAACCAATATCTCCCTATCAATATACACATACTATCAAGCTACAACTGTAATAAACACCGATTACAAAATATTTTATCAATGTTCTATCTTTGACGTGTTTTGATCCAGTCTTGGACATGTCTTTAGCTGTAAGTCTCTGGGGCCAACTGGTAAGGGCTGAAAAAAAATAATGGTCCAGGTAATTACCAGTTTTTTTTTTCAAGGCAAAGTTTAATTACCCATCCTCAAAGCTCCAACAAAGCCACTAAAATACACATTGTATTACAAAAACACCATACTAAAAATTATTTTCCTCCCTCTACATGCGAAATTCATTTCTTAATTTATGAGATCCTCCCACAAATGAATCCTCAATAGGACACTATAACTTATTATTAAAAAAAATTAAAATAAAACTTGACAAAATATCTATATTTTCAACATGGTAAAAAAGTTTCATATTTTTTAAACTTTTTAGTAATGTCAAATGCAACTAATAAGTCAAAAGAAATCTCTCTAATTAGATTGAAGTTGTGTAAAAATAAATTGAAATTAGATTTTTGAATTGGTCACCAGTAATTTTTTTGGATCTAGTTGGTAACTCTATCTAAGAGTTTTTATCGAAGTGATCAAAGACATATAGAAAGACAAGTTAATTCACTCTGATAAAAAAAAGTGTTACATAATCAAGTTGGGAAAATTTATCCTGGTAGATGGTGTATGCACTAATATGAGCTCTGTTTGATAGGACTACACCAACTTACACCAACCTACACTAGGAGGGTGATTCCACAAATGCAGGAATGTTATGGAACTTTGCACCAAGTTTTACTTGAATATTTGTGGAATATCCCTTACGATGTAGGTTGGTGTAAGTTAGTGTAATCCTATCAAACAGAGCTATGGATTCATTAGGACAGATTTTTATTATTGCTTCAAAGGAAAATTCATGAAATCTAAGGTATCGAAAGCAATTATATAAAGACTGTAAGTGATAGAAAGTTGAAATTTTCAGGAGACATCTGCATTTGTTATCTCAAGATTCACTGAAATTTTAGTTGAAAACATATGTTAATTTTTCAAGATATTACTGAAATTTTGATTGAAATCATATGTTCATTTTTTGAGATAACACTGAAATTCTGTTGATATCCCCCAACCTGATTGAATTCTTATCATTAAAATAATAGAATTTTAGTGATATCTCAAGAAATAAATGTACAATTTCAGCCAAAATTTCAGAGAATTTTTCAAATAACCTATTTAGATATCTCTAGAAAGTTTTAGGAAACGGTTATTGGTCTAGAAAGATGTACAAAGATGTTTCAAAATGGTGAAAAAATGAAGGGTAAATGTGGTACATAATAAAGTTTTGTATAAAATTTTGATAAAATCAATTGAAAACAAATCCTTAACAATTGACGCATTGCTAGCGGGAGTGTTTTTACCTATCCTATTATATGATGTTTTTGAAACTGAAAATATATGGGAGTGAACTAAGTTGTCTTATCTATACAACTTTGAAAGTGATGGTTTTTGCTTTTTTTTTTTGTGAAGATCCAACATGAGGAGGACTCTTTACTCACATTTTTGACAATGCGGATGAATGCTGACCAGGATTAAGAAATGGAAATAGAAACCATATTTTTTTCCCTGGAAATCAAAATAAATGGAAACACTAAAATTTTGAAAAGGAATAAGAAATAATTAAGCAATTAGTTTCAAGACCTATAATGGAAATGTAATGGAAACCGAATGATGAATTGTTTCCATTTTCATTTCACAACTGATTAATTATTGATCCGGGAGAAAAAATTATAAAAAATATCTGTACGTTTTCTAAATTATCAAAAAAAATTTATGTTGTCAGTGGAATATCGAAAAAATATCGATATTTTTTATTAAACATCAAAAAAATATCTTTGACCATATACTAGATAGACACTTTATGTCAATGGAAAATTGAAGCACACATAAATGATGTCACAATACGGCAAATGGATGTTAAATCCCATAAGGATTTTTTGAAGAAAGAAATCAAAAAAGTTTATTTTTTCTTCTAAAATTAATTTTTTAATAATAAAAAAAAGAAAATATGATTATGTATAAATTTTCCAAAAAAAAAACTCCAACCTGGCCAAAATCAACTTCAAAAACCTGGAAATAACAGCAGTATAACCTGAGTAAAATAACTTCTTCCCCTAATGTGACGTCACACTCTGTATGTATTAGTGCTTCAATGGGAAGCCTTGTACAAGATTGTACATGGCGTGTCTATCTAGTATATTGTCAAAGAAAAATATCAATATATCGATATTTGGACAAGATCTGGAAAATTATAAATATAGGAAAATTTTGTTTTTTTATGAAAATGGAAATGGAATCTGAAATAGAAACAGAATCAAATATTTCAGTAAAACCAGGAAACCTAATGGAAATGGAAACCAAAATGATGGAAAAGGAAACAAAAAATAGCTAACGTTATGATAAACTTCAGAAACCCAAGTAAACAAAACCAAATAAAAAAAAGTTGTGTTTCTCAATGGCCACTACTAACTCACATTTTTGGTAGCGAAATTATGTTTTTTAACTGCTGAAACAAGGCAGGCAACAGGGCACAAATGGTTTGTTTTACAAAAGAAAAAAAACACTCTTCATATAGACCATCTTTTAAAAACGTGAGTAAACTGTCATCCTCACTTTGGATCTTTGCAAAAAAGAGTAGCATCCATTATACATACAATCTTTCTATGTTCTGCAGCTGTGATAAAAGTGTTTCATGTCTCTTCGAATGCTGGTTGATCAATGCTTTGTGTGAAATCATCATAATCGCTGAAAAGTATTTCTTGTTTGTACTTTTGTGTTATTTGTGCCCCTTGGGATTTTTGTAAAGGAATGAGATGAGCTCCTTTCAATAATTCACTGAAATAGAAATAAATATGTTAGACTATGTCTTAAACTTGAAAATTAAAGCAGAGACTTTACTCAAAAGGAATAATACACTGATAACCTCTAATACATTAACTTTTCATAAAATACAAGATTTGGAGAGGGGCTTAAACCCCTCTCTACCCACTCCAGTTACAAATCCTAAATGACCAAAATCACATAAATAGACAAACAAATGGCTTATATTATGTTTTACAAAAATTAAATACAAACTGGAAGCCATTACTTCATTGATGAACTTTTGGGACTGTGTTCATTTTCAACTTACAATCTTTGGTACAATCTTATTTCCTTTGTTGTTGTTTTTTTGCCTAAAATCCATTTTCAATATGCTTTAAGAAGCACTACCTGTGTAGGGTGTATACATTCATTTTTTTTATCCATTATTAAAGTTTCAATTATCCTTTATTGACTCCTTTTAATTTGTTTTTTAATAGCTCCCTTTGTCTATTAAAGGAAAAAAAGAAAAATTTTTTGGAAAATTGTCCATTTGGGAAAATCTGTAGCTAGTGCTTCAATCTTTTAGTACAGGATACTCAGGTAAACACACAAATTTGTATCAACAATATTCACCTAAAGCAGGAAAATGAACAACAGTTTCACTTGATTTCACTGGATTCACAGCAACACATTTATATAGCTTTAAATTCAGAGGAAAATGTAACTGAAAACAGACGAATAAATGTAGATTAAAAAACTAGTTTTCAAAAAATATGCTTTTATAATTTGAGAAAAAAAATTCCCACCCTTGATAAGATTAGGACATAAGGTATTTTGAATGAAAGTGCAAGTTGCTACCATGACACCAAGGTCATAAATTTAGTAAGGGATGAAACTTAAGATGAAAAAGCAAGCAATTGATAAGATGTGATAACTGATAATTTTTTACTCTCCCAAAAAACACTACCCTTGCATAATAATGCGAATTAAAGTGGATATTTACTTTCGTGTGATGTTGTAAGTACACTTTTACTTATTTTAAGATAACAAGACAGAAATACTAGCAAAAGAGAAGAACAACTGATAAAAACGGATATGTGTGTATGTGTGTGTGTGTCACAATATGTGAAAGTAGCACTAAAGTTGGTCATTCAGTGTACTTCAACAAATTGAGTGAGTAGAATAAAAGCGTATAAAAATGACCTACTGCACATATGTAGTAAACTGTTGTCCATTGTTCAGCTTAGAAAGGTTTAGAATGATGATTTTGTTAACATAAGTGAGATAGGGTGGCTGGGTATCCAGTACTAAATGATCAAATGGCTAGTGCTCGTTCTAATCTTTGACTATATACATACTGGACTGCTAATACTGATAAGAATAACACAGAGTCTAATGAACAACCGGTGAAGTTGAGTCAGACACCCGTATCGCCGTTCAAAATGTTAGTTTACTGGTGGGCTCAAAATGTTCCTGACCATTCGGAAAATGTTCTAGGTTATTCATATTTGAAAATTGAAAAATTAGAAAGTGTAATTAGGGAAAATGGGAATTTAAAGATTGAAAAAATTGTTGGCATAAATTTATTCGTCATACAGCAACAAAAAAGATTATTTTTATGCATCAATAAATCAAATTTTAAATTGATTTAACTGAAATTTTTGAACTTCTGAGTTTTATAAAACTACATTACCGATTTAATTCGTAATTAAAAGCAATAATTGTGGTAAGAAGAGACCTAGTCAAAGGAAAAGACAATAAGTATTAATAAATTTCATAATGAACTAACATTTTGAACAGGGATACGCCTGTTTGTTTTGAACACAGCTTTTTATCAGTATTAGCAGTCCAGTATGTATATAGTCAAAGGTTCTAATATACTTTACTTTGCTGCCTGTCCCATGAATGTATACTCAAAAATTTTTTGTATTCGAAAATTTTGTCCTTTTTTTCATTTAGAACTATTTTTCTCGCATTTCTGAAATTTTCCTGACCTACTTTCACGATTTCTTTTCTTCTTAATAGAAAACATTTGAATTCATACCAAGAATCTTCTCATTTTGGACTTTGGTTTCATCCATTTTGATTTTCAAAGCCGGCAGCATTGTTGTAGACGTTTTCTCCTGTCTTATTTTAGTCGTTAGTAAACATTCTGGCATAGAAACTGACTAATTTAAATTATTTCACTTTTCTAAGAAAATATGGAAATTTTAAAAAAAAAGTTCTCCTTCATTCTAAGAATAATAAGTGAATGGCGTCTAGGTTTCGATAGCCCAAATAAGAGAAAAAAAGTATGAATGAACTAACAGAACGTCACTGATGCAGTCTGATACAATTGAAGGGACTTTTTTGAAGTTTTGATGGCAAAAAATTCCTCTTGGTCATAGGTATAACCTCAACAAAAAATGGTTAACTATTCAATAAAATTTTGAAATATATCATAGCTATAATGGTTGAAATTATTTTAAACGACAATATTTTCTATATTATAATAGCTATATGTCCTATATTTAGAGAAGAGAAAAAATCTTGATGAATGCAATTGACCAAAAAAAGATCGTAGCAAAATTGAATTGTTTTTTGTTTCAAATGGGAACATAACCGTGCATTTACTTTGTTTACTTTTCAAATTTCATTTTGCAATGAGTTTTGAAATTACGCAGTAGTAATTTCTTAAAATACGGATTCCGATTCTCCAAAAGTTACAAGTATGAACTATCGCAGTTATGTCCATTTTTAAATTACCTGTATTGATCGAACGTAATTCGAGGATCACCCAATGTTCGAAATCTAATTTCATCTTGTTTTTTATTTTTGATCTCCAGAGCCAGTCTGTTGAAGAAGTCGTCATGCAATTTCTTCAAATTTATATTACTTTCCATTTTCAAAACGCCAATTCCGAAACCAGCACCTGACGTTTCTAAAACAAGTTGGGTTGCTATGCTTATAACGGTGTTTTCCCTAAGCATTTTTACAAGCTACAGTCTTACATTTTTAGAAGTTGCTGTAATGTAAATAAACAAAAACTAGCTTGTTTACAATCTTGCGTTTTCAGAAGCTGAACTATTGCTTGTAAAAAATTTTAGTGAAAATCCCGTTAACTCCGCTATTATGTCAGTTAGCATAATTATATCTATTCTTTACAGCAACCGATAAATAGGGAAAATAAATTGGAAAATAAGGCAGAGAATAAACCGCTGGCTAAGAACCTTTTTTTTCATTATTAAACATATGTAGGTCGGTATATTGGCCTCATTTGTCTTATTTCGACTCTTTTTTGTTTTCATTCATTTTACACTACTGTATAGTAAAAAACTCCTCCTTACCAAAAAAAAAAACAAAAAAAAAACAAAAAAAAAACTCGGTTTTACCATAGATAAAACAAAATTTCAAAATGCTATTGCCCAACTCTAAAATACTCATCTGTTATTTTATAATCACTGGGTCTCAGAGGTAAGGCCCTTTACTAGATGAGGCGCTGAATATCATAAATGCGGGCCTTTTGATAAATTAAAAATATTACAAGTCCTTATATCAATTCTAATTTTGTATGGGAATTGGGATGTAAATTTATGTAACAATATTACTGTATACATAGTATACCTAATTTATTATTATGTTTTAATTATAAATGAGAATGACTCTTTTTATTCATTAATAGGCTATTCACTTCCTTCATCCGAATGTCAGATTCTCGGTTTTTTGTAAGCGTCTTCTACATTCTGACTTCTTTTGTGCTTACAATGAATGATGATATTGGTATACCTATGTAAAATAAATAATCATATTATGTTCTCGCATATAGCAGGAATGCGATGTATGTGAAAAATCATTTGACCACCAAAAAATATTTTAAAGCACATTAAAAATGTTCACCAAAGTTTGCTTGTAAGCTTTAACATGAAAATTATATAAGTATTACGATCGATCAATGTTAAAGCTTAAATTTTGGTACCAAAAACTCAAACTCATATAGAGCTACCAATTTTGGCACAAATTACCCAAATGGTACTTACATTCCCACTATTTTTGTTTCTAGATCGGTCATAAAATGCAGAATTTTTAAACCATATGTACGAAATTTGAAACAAATATTTATTAGAATTTATTGTAGTATGCTACCAATTTTAGTACCAATTGACCAAACGGTACTTTCTATAAAGCTTTTTTGTCTAATTTGTATGAACTTTCTTTTTTACAAAAATTAACCACATGCTCATGTTTTCTTTTTTTTTATTTCACTATTTTATTATATTTCTTTGGTTTTATTTGAAATTATAAGGTTATCTACCATACTTTATCATCATAATCAATTTTCCATTTCAAGGAATAATGCTTTTAAATTTCACATTATTTAATCACAGATTGAGAAATGCTATATTTTTTCATTTTGTTCCCATTAAGTTGAGTTTCTGAAATTTACTATAATGTTAGTTTTTTTTTTCATTTCCTTTATGTTTCCTTATTTAAAAAAACATTTTCATTCAGTTTTCATTTCAAGTTCCATTTCCATTAAAAAAATGTTTTTATTTATTGAAAATTTCCCAAATCCTGTTCTATTATTGATACATCGATATTTTTTCAATATTTTCCAAAAATTATCCATGATTTTTTGATATTTCCCATAAAATATCCATATTTTTTGACATTTTTCCCCCAAAAGAAAAGTAGTCAGATTGGAAAGGGAAATTATTCATCATTCAGTTTCCATTATGTTTATGTTATTATATAATCTTAAAATTAATTGGTTAATTTGAACTTAAGATCAAAGTGGCTGCCATCTAACAGAAATTTTCTGAAACAGCAAATGGGTGATCACGTGGAAAAATGCACTTGATCCTATGCAAATTCAAAGTTAAAACTAGGGTATTTGCAGTAGAATGACAGCAATGATTTTTTTTTAGATTTTTGTAAAAATCATTTGTCTTTAATTTCATAAAAAAAAATTAAATTATTTTCAATATTTAATTATTTAAGCCCAAATCAAATTATGGTATCTGTTATCACCTTTTCAACCAATAAGCTATATAATCACCCATTTGCAGCATGTTTGTAGCTCCATCTAGCTTCATCTTAAATCCCAATTGTTTTCGATTCTAATTCCATTTCAGAATTTTCGTGTTTTCATTTATTTCAGTTCCTAGCCCTAAAAATATGGTTTTTATTTCAAAAAAATTCGAACCCGTTTCCATTTATCAACCCCTGTGTCTAATATTTTGTCAGTTGTTAACAAATTTCTACAATCATGACATAACATTAATGCACATGAATTTATAGATAAGTAATGTTACTGTGGAATATCTTGTGAGAGATATTCTCACCAGAAGGAAATTCAAAAGAATTTATGCGTGTTCAGCCACTTCATACATAAGTACGGGTAAGCCAGAACCAGACCAAACACTGGCGATTTTAGAGCTAATTCGGGTGGTTTATATATGGCTTATTTACACGCACACTAAGACACATACGTAAGAATATACGTACGTCTGTGAGGGCGGCAAGGTCGCATCATCCCCTACCGTGATAAGAGATGGCTGACCAGTTCCTGTACAGATCGTGACATTGTTTCATTGTGTCACAATTCGGTACTCGTACATTACCTGCATGTACTTGCAGGTAATTACGATCAAACGTATTTAGTGTGTTTAACGTCACAAGGACGATAATTTGCCTGCCCTTTGGGGCGGCGACTGTTGTTGAGGGGTCCAAGCCCCTTTGCCTCATACCATTGAGTCCCCACAGCTACTCCCCTCAATTTTTGTGCCGCAAAAATGATCAAAATGCGCAAGGCCTGAGGGGACATGCAGGTTTCTACTTTCACCTCTGGTTGGCCTCCCATTTTGCCAGGGCGCTATCTACTGCCGCCCCGATGCACTCGTAGGATTCCCTACGGGCGTTTATCCGGGCCAGGTAATTTGCCTGACTGTCTTCTCCCCTACGTCTTGGTGGTACATTTTTTGAGCTGTCATAGGGGTGATGACAGGAGTGAGGGGGCAGTGGACGTTTGAACGTTGGCTTCCTTAACATCGGGGAGTTTGAGTTCCCCGATGTACAGGTGGCCATCTTTGCTTTCTCGTTTGCGGCCCTCTTAGCCGTAAACAAGAACCTCATCGGCTCCCGTTTCTCCTCCGGTTTTGGCTCTGGCTTCGGTGGTTCCGGAGTTGGAGTCGGCTCCTTCGGTGATCGGGGAGGAGAGATAATTGGAGGCAGTGGAGTAGTCATTTCCGCTAGGACATCGTCTATGGGAGGAGCTGTGTCCATGAGCAGCTCCTCCTCGATCTGGTCCAGCTCCGTCTTCTGCTCGGTCTTCTGCTGAGTTTGTAAAGACTCAGTAGTTTTCCAGGCAGATGGGGAGGTGGCGGACTTCAGGATAGGAATTGGCAGCGACATTAGAATGGGTTAGCAGGAGAAGGAACCAAAAATATTTCAGAAAACACGTCCAAGATCTCTGGCGGTTCTGAAGTGGGTGATTTTACTTCAGTTTTCGATTTACCATTACAGTTGTGTTTCATTATTTTTGTATCTTCTTATCAGCATGTAGAGGGGATAGCACTTAAAATTCTCGGCTGTATGCAAGTTTTCCAGTTAAGTTCTGATCGGTTTAAGCAAAGTTATGCCTGAAATAAACTCATACAATATATTTTTCAAATTTTTATTACAAAGGAATCTCCGCTTGTGACATCACAACGTTGAGATTATCTTTGTATTTAACGGTAAACACGCGTTGCGATGTTTATTTCCATATCGCACGTGGATTTGTTTATTCCTGTCGTTTTCTTTTTGTTGGCATTCCTCGTTTGCTTATCTCCGGAGTTGCTTTTGTCTCACGGAGTTCCGATTTTCGTCGTATATTTTTTAGCGGGTTTCAACTTATGTAGCGGATGTTACTTTTTCGGGAGTAAATTTTATTTTCTTCGCATTAACCTCTCAGACATGCGAGAAGGGTGGGAATTTTTACATTTTTTACTGCCAGGGGGCCTGCCTCTTTTTTGTGGGCATAAGGGGGCCTCAGGATCGAATGTTTTAGTGGTAACATCGTCCAAAAATCTTACCGACTTTTTTAATGTTTTCTGTTGTGAATTATTTGTTTCACATTTTTCGACAGATTCTTCTGTATTTGTTTGGGAATCTGTCTGGATATTTTCGAGGTTATCCCTTTGCAACCTTTTTATTCTTTTATCGTCACTTACCATGTATGCAGGCTTCAATCTGTCGATTGAAATTGTTCGAGGTTCACCTACAATGAGTATCACAAAGTTTTTCTCATCTCGTGATACTACTTTGTAAAGAC
Organism: Ericerus pela; assembly: GCA_011428145.1. NCBI lineage: Eukaryota > Metazoa > Arthropoda > Insecta > Hemiptera > Coccidae > Ericerus > Ericerus pela. Next base: position 638,261 of record WOFM01000304.1, on the reverse strand, counting down.
CGGCATATGGTTTCTCCAGCGCAGATCTTATTTTTTCATCTCTAACAAATACGTGTGAAGTATTGGCCAAATGTATCGAGACGTATATCTTGGGCTGGCCATGGAGAGCGCCTGTTTTAGGAAATTATTGGCATCATTTCTTATGTTTTGTACCATGATTTTGGGGCTAACTTCCTTCGATTGTGTGAAGAAGTCCCCTGGGAGGCGTAACTCTTTGCTGAATGCTAATTGCGCTGCAGAGTGACCTGTATCAGTTTGTAGGGCAGATCGAAGGCCTAAGAGGATGGTAGGAAGTACTTCTACCCATCTCTTGGTATCATGGGACATGATAGAGGCTTTGAGGGCTCTATGCCATCTCTCTATTTTGCCATTGGCTTGAAGATGGTAAGCTGTGGTATGACTGTGTTGAATACCAAGCTTATTAGACAGCTCTTTAAAGAGCGAGCTCTCAAATTGGCGACCTTGGTCTGTGATTATGACTTCTGGTATGCCATACCTCGCAATCTAGGTATTGTATAACCTTGCAGCTACTGTAGGAGCTGACATCTCGTGTAGAGGGATTGCTTCTGACCATCGTGTTGCCCTGTCTATTATCATCAACAGGTATCTGTGTCCTTGAGATGGTGGCAATGGGCCTACCAAGTCCATGTGCACAGTTTTAAACCGCTCCGTTTGTTTGAAGGATTTGAGGGGCGAGCGATTGTGTCTTCCTACTTTAGATTCTTGACAGTTCAGGCAACTGCGAGCCCATTTGTTGCAGTCACACTTCATTCGTGGCCATACAAACCTTGCTGAAATTAATTTAGCACTACATTTTGGCCCAGCATGTGACAGATTATGTACACTATTGAAAGCCAACCTGCGATATTTTACCGGTAGAAATGGCCTATTCTTACCTGTACTGACGTCACATGTTAATAAAACATCAGTACCGGGAATTTTTTGCTGTCTCAATTTGATAGTAGTATCATCATTCGATAACAACTCTTGCAATTCTGTATCCTTAAGCTGTGCTTAGCTATTTCAGCATAAGGCAATTGGACAGGAGTTGAGATAGCTTCGATTCTACTCAAGACAACAGCTGGAGTGTTAAGTTCTCCACTTATATACTGGATGTCGGTAGTCAATTGACCAATATAGTCTAATTGTCGCGCTCTTCTCGGCGATGCCGGTTCTGCTTTTTGTGTGAAGGCATATGTTAGGGGTTTATGGTCAGTATACACAGAAGAACATCTACCCTCTAATTGGTGCCTGAAATGCTTCAACGCAGCAAAAATTCCGAGCAATTCCCTATCGTATGTGCTATAGTTCTTTTCTTTTTTTGAGAGCTTCCTCGAGAAGATAGCTAGCGGTAACTTCTTGTTGTCTTTATCCAATTGGTACAGGGTTGCACCAATAGCAAAATCAGATGCATCGGTACTCACGCATAACGGCAGACTTTCGTCTGGATGAGCCAATAGAGTTGCATTTGCCAGTATATCTTTGATTTTCTCAAAGGCCTGTTCGGCTTCTTCATTCCATTTGAGTGGAGTTTTGTCTTTCTTTTTACTTGTCTTTATTAGTGCAAACAGCTTACTTTGTTTGGCTGCTGCATTCTTCATGCAACGTCTATAGAAGTTCACCATCCCCAAGAAACGCCTGAGTTCAGCGACATTTGAGGGTTTCGGGAAGTTCAGTATTGGCTCTACTTTGGTCTTCAAGGGGGAAATGCCTTCGGTCGAGACTTTGTAGCCGAGGAAGTCAATTTTGGTCTGTGCATATAAGCTTTTGCCTACATTGATAGTAAGCCCGGCAGCGTGTATATGTTGTACGACGGCTCTTACATTCTCCTCGTGCTGTTGCTCACCGCCTTCAGAGCAAATGCAGATATCATCCAAGTATGCATATGCAAACGGCAATTCCCTAAACAGTCCATTGATAAATCTCTGGAAAGTTTGTGCTGAGTTGCGAAGTCCAAATGGCATTTGAAGGTATTCGAATAGTCCAAAGGGGGTTATAACCACTGTCTTTGGTACATCCTGGTCAGCCATAGGAATTTGGTGGAATGCCCAGTCGATGTCAATTTTAGTGAACATCGTTTTACCCTTCATATTTGCATTGAAGTCCATTATATTGGGGACTGGGTAGTGATCAGGAACGGTTATGGCATTTAAGCCCCTGTAGTCTCCAACAATTTGCCACTCTCCACTTGCTTTTTTGGTCATGTGGATAGGGGAGCTCCATGAGCTTTTTGAGGGGCGACATACGCCCTCCTCAATGATGCGATGAAAGTACTCCCGTGCCGCTTTGAGTTTGTTAGGCAGTAACCTTCATGCTCTAGCATGGCAAGGCTGTCCTTTGGTTTCAATGTAATGAACCGTATCGTGTTTGTATGTAGGATGCCTGCAAATTGATGGTTGAGTGACTCCAGGATAGTCAGACAGGATCCGTAAGAGTTGTCCGTCGACTTTTGTACAGCTGGATATATTTGTGTCCAGTTTGTAAGCATGCGTTTTGCCATCCACACAATTTTTAGTTTCACTATTGATCAGTTTGCTGTTTTTTGAGGTCAATGATCAGGCCATAATGTGCAAGAAAATCTGCACCCAGGATCGGGTTTGGAACATCAGCAACCGTGAAGGACCACATCATATTTTCCTTAAGTCCATGTCAACTTTGCTGGTCTCAAGTCCGTAAGCTGGAAGGTTTTGACCATTCACAGTATGGAGATATTATTTCGGAGGAAGTACTTTTTGGTTTTTATTTACTGGCAATATATTCAAGTCTGCACCTGGATCTATCAAGTACCATCTCCTATTTGTCCTGTCCTTGATGAACAGGCGGCATGAGTGTTTTTCCAAGGGGTCTTCGGCCACATAGATGGCCCCTTGTTCTAGTTTGACGCTTCCTTGTTGTAGGATTTACCCCACCATTTGCACCTGTTGTTGCATTTGGTAGCCTCTGCGCCAAACCTATTGTGGAAGAAACAACTCTTATCATCCCAATTTTGAGACTGGTTTTTGGGAGAAGATGTACGTGGGGGAGTTGAACTCTGACCCCTGTTATTGGAACTAGATCTGCGGTCTCTGGACCAGGACTGTCGTCCTCTGCTATTGCCACTGTTGTTGTTGTTGCTTCTACTTTTAGATCTTTGTCGCCAGCTACTATTGGATTTTGTTGAGCCTTGGCTTTTGTTCCATTTTACTTCGTCGGTCAACTGAGCTATTTGGGCTCAAAGTTGAGCGAGTTCTCCAGTCTCTGCAGACACTGCACTGATCACAGGCTTTGACCTGGTGTATTCGAGCGCATTATCTGCAGATTTCGCAAGGAAGTCCAAGTCTGGAGATGTATTTATCACGGTCGAACCTACGGCGGCTAGGCATTGCCCAACACTTTGGGGAAGTTGTTTGCAAAATTGATTGCCTATGACAGAAGGGGCGACTATATTATCCACCTTCTGCCTCAATTTTGCCATAAAGATTGAGGGTTTGTTGTCCCCCATCTTCATACCACCCATCACATCATCAATGATTTTGTTCTTAGTTTTTCCAAATACATTTTTGATCTTCTTGACGAACCAGGCATATTTGTCATCTTCTGTCGAAGGGCATTCCATGATATCCAGAATGTGGCGGTTTATCTGTGGGGGCATGCCTCCACAGATGTGTAAATACCGCTGGTTCAGGGTTATATTCTCCGTCTTGAACCTGCCTTCTAATAGGGTCAACCATAAATCTACCTCATTGGGCAGAAATTCTGGGATCTCTGTCAGCTGTGGCTGACTACTACCTCCCTGCGATGGTTGTGGGTTTTCGGTTGATGGTGGGACCATTGCTATGTCTTTCTGATGACAAGCGTATTCCACAGAACTACTTCTTTCCTTGCTGGTTGAAAACACTGGCTCTTGTGTTTGTAGGAAAGGTGTTTTTGGGTCAGAACTTTGGCTTAAAGTTCGACCACTTCTCAACATTTTAACTGCTAGTTGTTCTTTATTTATTGCAGTTCCCAATCGTGTTAATTCTGGGTGTTGAGGGCCTTCTTCTAGGTTTGTTAAATTCGTAGAGTGTCGAGTCGAAGTCAGGGGGGTTGGGGGATGAGTACAACCTTCTTCCTCCAGGTCTACTGTCTTGTTTCTCCTTGTTTGTATATTTTAAGGAGAGGGGTATAAATTCCCACTTCAGCAGACTCTACTTCAACGACCTAAAAGGTGTCTTAGTCTGCAAAAAAAATTTTTGTATTTGCTGAGCAAGCAAGTATCTCGCCAGCACACCACACCAAATTTTTTAAAAGTGCAACGCGCCTAAGGACACCTCACAACGTAGCCAAAAATCACGTCGAGGTCACCACTGTGGAATACCTTGTCGTGAGAGATATTCTCACCAGAAGGAAATTCAACAGAATTTAAGTGTGTTCAGCCACTTCGTACATAAGTACGGGTAAGCCAGAACCAGACCAAACACTGGTGATTTTAGAGCCAATTCGGGTGGTTTATATACGGCTTATTTACACGCACACTAAGACACGTATGTAAGAATATACGTACGTCTGTGAGGGCGGCCAGGTCGCATCATCCCCTACCGTGATAAGAGATGGCTGACTGATTCGTGTACGGATTGTGACATTGTTTCATTGTGTCACGATTCGGTACTCGTACATTACCTGCATGTACTTGCAGGTAATTATGATCGAACGTATTTAGTGTGTTTAACGTCACAAGGACGATTATTTGCCTGCCCTTTGGGGCGGCAACTGTTGTTGAGGGGTCCAAGCCCCTTTGCCTCATACTGCTGACTCCCCACAGTTACCATAAAAATTCATATTCTTTTTCTCAAAAACCTACTTTATTTTAGCGAGGCTTAGTTTTTCTTTTCAATCATCCCATCTTTTATAAGGTCATTACACTTTGACTATTGGAATTTAAGATGGATCTAGATGGCTGAAAACTCTCCACAATCACTCATTCACCAACATTTCCTATAATTTAAAAATGGAATATCAGGTGATAATGAGTACCTTAATTTCATTTCTGTTTCAATTATTAAATATTGAAGTTAACTGAATTTTTTTCTCATGAATTTGAAGACGAATGAAGTCTAAATAAATTTGAAAAAAATAGTTGATGTCATTGAACTATAAATACTTACCTTAATTTCAGCTTTGATTTGGCCATAATTTTATAAATGATCATCCATTCACTGGTTCAACAAATTTCCTCTTGATGTCAGCTACTATGATCTTAAATCCCAATATGTATAACTATATGGACCAAGTTTACTAGTGTGTGTGGTGCAGTGTGGTTGAAGACAACATAATGAGTATCATTTAGGGCTGGAGCCCAGCCAATTTCATTATCAAGTTATGAAGTAAAAATTGCAATGTCGTAAATTGGTATCCAGGGACTGATTTCTGATAGAACTAAAGTACTTTAAATAGATTTTCAAATTCATCATTCCCTAAAATGTAATTTTTCATAAATTCCTGAACATTTTCATCATTTTTTCTTGAATATGTGTTGAAAAAGTGAAGCTGGCAGCTGTGTTGAGGAACTGATTGATTTTCATTCTATTTCATGGCTTAATATGTGAAGTTGGCTTTGACTGTAGGATGAAAGTGATTCTTATCACAAACAGTGCGGCAACTTGATTGTATTTGAACCGTAAATTTTCTTTTATTTTTAATTTTATTAAAACTAATTTATCTCTCAGTTGTTAAACATTTGTAAGTACGGGTTATGTTAAAAATTGTCCATTGAGTACTGCTATGTGTATTTTATGTGGTAATAACCCTTCCAAAAAGTGTTTATATCTCTGGTAGATTCATAAAATTTTCTATTAGTAGAATATAGTATATTACAGGAATGTTCACAATATTTGTGTTATTGTTATAATATTATATTAGTCCATGTGAAATTGTTGAGAAAAGAGGCTTCCTAACAGTTACATAATCTGCACTGACAATGGAAAACTATATCAGCGTGGAATTAGAGATCTTTATAAATAAAACAGGATCCACTCGGCTCAAAAACATTTAACACCAGCAACTCAAAAACTTAAGAATAAATTCATCGTCGCTTATTACAATGCTTACTTCCATCAAACTGAATTTATTGATAAAAACATCAATTCAATATATTTCCATCAAAAATCACAATCAAAATCAAAGAAAAATAACATGATAAAAAGAAAGAACGCTATTCGTTAGCAACAAACTAAGGTATTCCAAAAATTAAATTATTCATACAGTCAACTCGATCACTCTAAACATGAGAGTAATGAAAGTTATGCATTTTAAAAATATTAAACATCAAATCGGTTCAAAATAATTCAAAATAAAAAGTGAAAATGTTCCAAATCGAGAGAATAAATAAGTACCTATTATCGTGATATAGACACATGAGCTACTGAGAATACACCAGGCGCAGTATGTTTGGTAACAGCGCACAGGGCGCTGGTGTCTGTACTGGAGTTGAGGTGGTCGCCAGACAGTTACACTTTGGTGAGGAGGAGTGTGACAACGTATTTTATAGTCTTATGGACGTTAAACAAACTAGCGGCTAAGGCCACTATATGGTAGCAGGGACAATGAAAAAATTCCTTCGGACTATGAGGTGTTAGAGATAATATCTCATCAAACTGACAATAAATAAGTATCAATAAAATGAAATCTATAAAAAAAAATAAATTCCAAATGATAAAATTTCGTACAAATAACGAAGTTTTACCATTTTTTCCAAATAAAAAATCGCTTCCACAAGAAAAGAAAATATAATTATTTCCCATTTTCAACGCAACAAAATAATCATACAGGACTTGAAACATGGACGACAAAAATATTTATTTATAATAAAATAAATTTTTCGCCGCCCTCAGTAATACGTAATAACGGCAAAAATTTTGTCGCAAAAATTTTTCCCGCCATCCGAAATAAAAAATACGTTGAGCAAATATGGCCGACGTATTACAAATTAATAAATCGAGGATTTTTTCGTTGCTTGACTTTGAAAAAATTCTCGGAAAAAATCCACATCGTGTACAATAATCCTTGCTCCTGCCTTTACGGCGAATGAGAACTATTGAATAGTAAGAGAAAAAATTAATCTTTTGTCTCTCTCTTACTTATACGATTTTTAAACGTTTCTTAAAAATGACACAATCTCTACCAAAATAATAGAGATCGTGTCGATAATGCATAAAACTGACAAAGTGAAGGACAAACAAATGACTTCGCTTATACAAAAATGGGTTTGCAGGTCTGTGCAAGCAATTTGTGTAGTTATAATTACACACACATACTAACACACTTTTGTACGGCCAAGGCAAAAGTGCTACCCTACCATTACGAACAACAGTAATTACAAGGGAAAAACCAAAAAAGCATCAAACAGACATCAGGTTCAATATTTTTGCAAAAATATTCAAACTGCATCGAACATTCACTCGTATTTTGAATGATTTTGAATGTCGTCTGTTGATAATTTCTATGCTTTTTTGCTGTTTTTTCTTGTGTTTTCTATCAATTTGTTTTTATTTTAATATATTTCAAATAATTAATTTTAAATTAACTATTTTCGTGTTTCAAAACTAATTTTTCATTATTAAAAACTCATTATTTCGTGAAATTGTGTGTCAAACAATTTTTACCACGTTTTGCGAAATAAGTGCGTCGGTATTAACGTATCGAAAAATACTTTTGATTTTCAAAAATATCATTTCAACACAAGGAAATAAAAAAATCAACAAAAATGTAAGTACTAATAATAGTTAATAATTTAATTAATTATTGTGTTTCATTTTGAAAGTGAAATCATTCGGCAATTTAAAATGAAATAATTTACTTTTTGTTGTTTGTAAAAATAATCGACTCATAATCATATTATTTTTTTGAAAATAAATTATAATTAATTCACAGGCGAATTAACTATGAACTCTAAATTTTTTTTCACTCTTATTAAAAATATGCAGTGTCACGATTAAATTTACGTCATTGCGCCTATGGGTCACGCCAAAATTAATTTTGCGGCTTGACCCATATGTTCAATTAGTTTAATGATTATTATGCATAAATTAATTTACATGTACAATTTGCAAACATCATCATTACGCCTATGGGTCATGCTTGATTTTTTATCGACATGACTCGCAAAAAATGATCGATGTTTGCAAAAAATTTTATTTTTGCACTTCCTATGTAAAATTTGAAAATGCCATCATTCCACCCACCGGTCATGCCCGAATTATTTTTGGCATGATTCGTGGTGAATGATAGGTGTTTTTCAACATTATTTTTTTATAATTGTGTCAAAAAATTCTAATGGGCCATCATTGCGCTTACGGGTAATGCCCAATTTTTTATCGGTGTGATTTGTAATGAATAATAGGCATATGAAAATTTTATACTTTGCATATTTCGTGTAAAAATTAATTAAAACCTCATTGTGCTTACGGGTCATGCCCGATTTTTTATCAGCATGACTCGTAAATAAAATAAATTTTATAAAGAGTAAAAAAAAATTTTTTTTCCCTTTTCGTAAAATTTATTATAAAAATTTATATTCCATGATAAAATATATGGTAGTGAAATATTCACAATTTTGTATCTGTTAATTACAGATACAAAAATGTCAACGACATCACGCGGTTCATGGCAATCTACCAGTTCGAGATCGTCGCATCAATCACCGCCACCACCACCACCATTACCTGCTCCTCAGGATGGCCAGCAACCCGAAGAGGTTGTAAATCTCCTGGAAGAAGAGGAGCTCATGGAGTACTACAATCAACAGCGGATTGTACAACAACAACATCAAGAACATGATGCCATTCAGCAACCACGAACCGCCACACTCAGGGATGTACAAAACATCCTTGAGTCACAAAACAACCCACAACCTTCGACCTCCAGGGTAGGACCCTGTCCTGGTTTCAATATGAGGCAATTTGCCGATGAAGCAGCAAAGGCAATGATCGAGCTGAAAACTGCTGAAAAAGCAGTAGAAAAAATGAGAAGTCAACAAAGACGTCGAGAGGAGACGATTGAAAATACGTTCCAGATCGCTTTTGAAGACTTTTCTCAAGAATATATTCAACCGATCATCAGGAAAGGTAAGAATAGCGATAACATTAATATAATTAATAGTCGTAAATGTAATACCCTACCTGAAATTACAACAAATGAAGAACCAGTATCCAAAAGAATTTCTACTGATCCTTCACCCGAACATTCCATATGATCAACAAATTTGCCCGTACTTCAACAAATGAATTTAAATCCCATTAATTCGAATTTAAACTCATTAACCTCAATGGTTCCAAATTTAATAGGAGAAACACAAAATTCCCCTATTTTTTCCACAAATGAAAACCCGATACCAAAATGTTGGGAAATAGACAATTCAATTCAGTCAGAACAACCCCTGATGAATTTAAAACCCCCAAAATTTTACTTAGAAAAATGGGATGGTAAAATTTTAACCTATCCGGGTTTAATTCATAGCTTTCGATTATACGTACATCTACGTAATGACATCGCTATACCGCAAAAAATTTCTATTCTTCAGAATGCAATACCTAAAGAAATAGTTAAAAATTGCTTCTGACAAAATTGGTTACCATCAACGATTACAATTTTTACATGATCGTTATGGTGATCAATCCAAAGTTAAAGCTGAAATCTGGTATCAAAAACATGACAAAAGACCTTTTGCGCAACCAACGCATTCGGCCATGCCAGATTTTAGACTCATGCCTTTTTCTCATCCGTTCACCTACACAGGAATTGATGTTTTTGGTCCTTTTGTGGTCTTTGACCAATATTTACGAAAAAAGAAAAAGGAACTGGCAACCCCAATGTCACCAATATACAAAAGGTGGATATTGATATTCACTTGTCTTTCAACAAGAGCAGTCTACTTTATTTCTCTCTCGTCTTTAAATACGAGTGAAATATGGATTGCTTTACAAACTTTCTTTGCTGATTGTGGCACACCAAAAGTGATATTGTCTGATAATGCAGCACAATTCACATTAATTGCAACATTTTTACCAAAATTTTGGGACACCTTTATTTCAGATAAAAATGTTCACGATCAACTAAACCAAAAAAGAATAACGTTGCACTTTACACCTGTGAAAGCTCCGTGGTATGGTGCCTCGTTTGAAAGACTGATAGGAGTTTTTAAACAAATGTTCTATCGAGTAATGGGTCATCATGCACATCATCAACTTAATATTCAAGCTAGTCTTAAAAATATTCAAGTTATGATGAACGAAAGACCATTGTGTCCAACTGTTGATGATGCTGAACAATGGACTTTAACCCCTGCTCACTTTTTACACGCTAACTTCGGTGTATTTACATTAGATTTTGATAAACCTTTGGATGAAATAACTCCAACAACAAAAACTTTACAAAATTTATGGAAAGTTGATCAAGATTTGCTCACCAAACTTTGGGCCACCTGGAAAGGACTATATCTCCCATACCTGAGAGATAAAGTTCGCAAAGGTGTAGATAATGTATATCAAACAGTAACATTTGAACCAAAGATTGGTGATATAGTCCATGTTCTGGATTATATGACAAAACCAGGTATTTACAAAATAGCCAAAATTGTAAACCTGAACACTTCTCGTGATGGTAAAATCGGTCATGCAGATATTTTACTACCTAGTTTGAAGGTTATTACAAGACCCATAAAGTTTTTAGCACCTTTGGAACTAAATAGTAATGACAAAGTACCAACTACCTCAGGTTGAAACTTAGTCATATCACTTGATCTGAAAATACATACTATACTAAGCAATTGAAGGATTATAAAAGGAAACTGGCACCTTTTACTACCCTTCTAACTGACTTAAGAGTATGTTACATCTCATTATTGTTGTCTAGCTCCCTTATGGTGAAAGCGAATGATAAGTGTCAGTGGATCGATCTAGCCAATTAGAGTTTAAATAGTTTTTAACTACACTTTAAATTCTAAATACAAACTTGCTAATTCCTACTCTTCCTTTCACAGAATCGCTCCATTATGGCCAAAATTAATCGTTCCTCTAACAATGTCCAGCAATTTGTGGACAAGAGTCAATAAAAACCAAAAAGTTTAATTAAATTTAAATTTTTTATTATTATTATAATTTTTGTTTTCTGACTTTTGTTATTAAGTCTTAGTGTATAATATAAGTTGTTTTTTATTTTTTCAATAAAATCTATATTATATGTATGTTTTTACTTGAAAAGATAAATTTCTTTTTCAGACCAAGTTGAAAACTGATAAACTGGTCTCAGAAGATCAGCTTGGTGTACACCGCCCCCAGTATTGTGATATAGATACACGAGCTACTGCGCATACACCAGGCGCAGTACGTTTGGCAACAGCGCACAGGGCGCTGGAGTCTGTACTGGAGTTGAGGCAGTTGCCAGACAGTTACACTTCGGGAGGAGGAGTGTGACGACATATTTTATAGTCTTATGGACTTTAAACAAACTAGCGACTAAGGCCACTATACCTATAACAGCATAAAAGAGATATTTTGGTACTAGCTGAGACTACTTTAATGTGTTACATTTTACACAAGTATACCAATTTTATCCTGAATATTAATACCTCTAAATATGAATTGTTTTAATTAATTTATCATCCACACTCATATGGTGGGCCTTAACTTTTCTGGATTCAGTCTTTAAACAAAATATAACACAATTGATACTTTAAAATATAATAATTTTGTCAGTACAGGTAATTCTACATTATACAATTTCATGTAATAAGTGATTGCATAAGTTCCTTTAATAATCAGCATTGTCTACACAAAAACGTGAGTTTATATACTCAATTAGGTATATTAGTGTTCACCCCGATTAGTGTAAAATAGGTATTAGTGTGTGTACATAAATGGTAAGAAAGAAGAAGAAGAATCTAATTTGTAAAAAATGAGTTTTTGTTTACATAATTCCACATTGTTTTGTTCGTGTGTATGAATGTATTTGTCAATGAAACAATAGACCAATAAATCTGTTAGCATACCCCGAACTAAAAAGTAAAGTTGAATGACGTTAAATCTAGTCACAGTTCCAGTTCCTCAACAACTTGTAACAAAACCTGAGGTAATTAACAAGATCTTATAATTTAAATAACTTAAATGAGACTTGATTTAAAATTCTCTCTAAATCCTTATCTCATTATTTACCATATTTCTGTCATTGGCTTTCCTTTCTTTCTTTTTATAAAAAAACAAAGTCACAGGTTAATAATAAGACAGATAAAGATGAAGAAGATATTGTGTTCCTATCTGAATCCAGACCACAAAAATGAAAGGGAATTATAAATGATCCTCTGGAGAGGAATTTGAGTCTAAAAAGGGCAAAAATCTTAATAACTTTGAACTGCAGATCAAACTACAAGACATTCGCCATTTAGAGAAGAGAATGATCAAAAATCAACCAACACTGGTCATCCACATCTCCTTGAATGATCCACGATTGAATAGAAACATCATCTATCTGTAAACCTCCACCCAGGAACACAGACTTGAAAAAAATTAACCTGGGACCCTATCCAATGTGGTAAAAATCCTTCACAAACGCCAAAAACAAATGTAAAGCAATTTACAAACCTACATCATCATCCAATTTCTCCAATTTGCCCTTCATCTCCATGATGAAGTAACTAAGATACAAACTCATGCAAACGTGTTAAAAGGAGATGGAAAATCAATCAACTAATGTTTTTCTTGTCTTTCACATTTCATGTACTGTATTTGCTATAAAAATTGTTCGTCTTCGTTGAATTTATTGATTTTTTTTTCTCAAATAATTATAATAAATATTTTTTAAGTACCTAAATAGGTTTTCTTCAGAAAATTTATTTATTACACTTGTTGCATTATTGGCCCCAGGGGTTTTGGGTGGGTATGTTTTTTGTTTCATGACTATGACCTCAGGAAAATCTTGGCACCAATAACTCAAATTCACATATATTCTGTTTCCTTGTTCCCACGGTAGAGGTCACAATTTTTGTTCAATAATTACAAAATTCAGGACAAATATGAAATTCGTATTAAGCTGGTCCCACATGATGCGCGTATTTGGCGAATGTTATTTGGCAAATATTCGGCCAAAACATTTGCCTCGCTGCTTTGCGGCTCCTACATTACACCATGAATATACAAACTTATTCACGCGTGTCATGTAGGAGCCATCTGCAACCATTCAAATATTCTTCATCCCTTTGACTCGCAAATTATTTACCGACAACTGCCGAAACCTAGACGAATGTTTGCCAAATGTTTGGCAATGCCGAACATTCGCATTGGCATTTCTCCCACACGATGTGCGAATATAGACGAATGCCGAATGTTTGCCGAATACGCACATCGTGTGGGACCGGCTTTAAGCTAACAACCAGACATACATATTCATGTTGGTGCGGATTGGCCAGTCAGTACTTCCGGTACCACTATGTTTGTTTTTATATTGGTCATAAAATGCAAAATTTTGGAACAATATGTACCAAATTTGGACGACATATTTATTATAATGTATTGAAGAATGCTACTAATTTTCTTGCGAATCAACTAGGTGCATGACGTACTTCCAGTAAATCTATTTTTTCATTTTTAGTTTGGCTGTAAAATGCTTAGTTTTGAACAAATATCTCAAAAATGTTCAAAAAATATTCATTATAATATTAATTGTAATATGCTACCAATAATTTTTGTGTAGATTGTCAGGATGGTAGTTCCGTAAAGTCCATTATTTACTCATTATTAAAACTAAAATTAGTCATTTTAATTGATTCATCATTTTAAAAAAAATCTTGAAGTGGTAGTGTAGCTCTTAAAAGGGCTGTTTCTTCATTGTTGGACAAGTTGAAGAAAAAAGGAAGACCCTCTTGAGACATTATCCTCTGTCTGTTACGCTCCAGGAAAATTTTATTAAAAGCACCTATTTATCACACTGTGGTGAGGGGTATATAAGAGCTGAGGGCGTCGAAGTAAGGTTGCATCAGCTGTTGCATGTGTGCAGTACAAGTTTGTTTTCTGGCTGGGGAAAGTTTGTCTTTAGAAGAAGACGATGTGGCATTTTTTAATGTGTAAACATTCTTGCTGTCTAGTCCGCTTCCTCCTGGGTATAAAAAAATATTAGATACGAAAAAGTTGAGATTGTATAAAAAAACTACACGGCGCACTGTCCAGTTTCAAATTCTGTTTGTCACATACCTAACACACACACTCACAAGCTGACATCTGTGGAAAGCTGGCGGCACGATACATGCACGCATACATATACTAGATACATATTTATTGTGTTTCAGCTGAATGTTTACACATTAAATATGTGAACACCTTTTTTTTGTGAAGACTGAATGGTCCCACAAAACAAAATTTGCAGTGTGTGGTTGTCTACGGCGTTTAACTTGGCATTGATGGCGTAAGCTGTGGGGGGAAGAAGAAATTGCAATTGGTTTGTCATTGAGCATAGGAACAGCTGTTTAACTAAGACATGTTCTGATAGAGTGCAATTCTTTGTTTTTTACTCACAATGCTTAGGAGGGCAATTCTGTATTTTGATTGTTAAGGATAACAATTGTGGAGAATCCCACCTGTTGTTCATGTTTGTGAACTACAATGAAGGTATAGAAAGGGCATTTGGGGGTGAGTTGTCATAATTTGGGTGATGATGGCAGATGATAAGTCAGCTGTTGGCTCCAATATATGATCGTTGATGGAAGTGGTTTCTATGTCGGAATGGAAATAGGCCAACTTTAGGCAATCGATTGATGTGCATATATGGCATCCTTGTATATCGATCTCAAACCTTTAGAACTTTGAAAGGGCCGGAGTATGGGGGTCAAGTGTGTTATGAGGAGTATCCACATGTAACCATACATTCAAAGCTGTTTTCAAATCAGCCAGAATGTATGAGGGAGTATCACCATGTGAGCGGGTGATTTAGGTGAATGCATTCGCACTTTTGAGAATGCATTGGAGAAGTGTGATGCCATTGATGGGTGTGATGATACTTGGTGAGCTGTCTTTGAAGATGTCAGCTGGGAGACAGAGTTCTTTACCATAGAAAAGTTGGGTGGGCCATACTCCCAGGTTGGAGATGACTGTCGAGTGTAGGCTGAGAAGAATAAGATGCAAATTGGCTACCTATTCTTCACAAAAATTTTTTGATTGCTTGTGAACCATAATGGTGGCTTTGAGAGTCGATGCCAGTGCTCTATTTTGCCATTTAGAGGTGATATGCTTTAGTTGAGATTTTATGTATTCCTAACTGGCATGTAACCAAGGTGAATAGAGCACTTCTGAACTGGCATCCCTGATCTGTCATTATTGTTTCTGGGATGCCAAAGGTAGACACCTAGTGTTGGACAAAGAATGTTGCTACTCAATCCGTGGAAATATCCATTATTATAATGGCATGAGGTCATTAGGTGGTGCAGTCAATCATTGTCAGACAATAGTGAGGACTGCTAACTGTTGGCAATGGACCCACAATATCAATGTGTACAAGCTTTAAGTGATTGGTCAGATGAAAGGCTTAGAAAAGGGCTGTTGTGTGTTGACCAATTTTGACTTGTTGGCATGTGGTGCACTGTCTGAATCAACATTGGCAGTCAGCTCATAGGCCAGGCTAAATGAATCAATTTGCAATCAGATGCAAGGTAGTTCAACCACTTGGGTGCAAGAGCTTATGGATCAAATTGAAGATTACTCTTTGATATTTGGCAGATACAAAAGGGCATTTTTTCTCCATGGAAGTGTCACACGTTAGAAGTAACGTTTGTCCTGGTACTCTAAACAAACCTAGGATGAAGGCTGAGTTGGTGTCTCCTTAATATTTGGCAAGTTTGGGATTGTGTTGTTGGTAAAAGGCCATTTCATTGTATGACACAACACAGGGGGAGGTGATGGCAGAGATTGAGTTATCTGCGCCTTTGATATAGTAAATATCCGTGGTAAACTGTGAAATATACTCTGGCTTATTTGGTTGACATGGTGACAGGCTTCGACCATATATATATATAATGGACTGTGCATACTGATAAAATGTTGAAGGCAACCAAATGAAATGTACATTCCATTCAAAAATTTCAACCCTTATTAAACTGCACTTTTCACAATATTAAAAGATCAGAATTCTCAAATTGAATGTATTTTAACCAGGTTTTCTTCTTTGAAATAAATTTAGTTATGGCTAAAATACTTTGGAAGATCAACAGTCATAAATTCGAGTTTATATATTAACAGTTTGTGAATATAAATTGTTAAACTGTCATTTTATTCCTCGGAGGAAATGTATGATTATGCTCTTTTCTCACACATTACACAAAAATTTGTTAAGCAAGCCCGTTTCAATGATAATATTCTTCCATGTGTTACTCATTTTTGTGGTGTGGTTAATTTGTATTCGATAATCTGTATACTATGTGCCGACTTCAATTGTTTTTCAAAACGTTTTCTAAAAACAGAAGTTAATGGGTACAGTTTGATGGATTCAGGTGTTGGATTGTTTGTCGTTGCACATTCTTTAGGAAGTTCTCACTTTCAGTCCAAGCGAGTTAGTCATTCAGGTTATTTAAAACCTTTAGTTTTACTGATTATCGGTATTGGAAGGTATTTTAGTGTTCGCTCAGTCAATTATCATCAACAAATTTTTGAATACGGTGTACATTGGAACTTTTTTATAACACTCGCTATTCTAGCCATTTTCAACAAATTATTATTCCGTATCTTAACATCTCTGAAAAGTTTCACCATATTTTCCATCGGTTTGCTTATTTTCTATGAATTTTCATTATATGCTGGTTTGAAAGACTGGATTTTCAGGTCTTATCCTCGTACGGATTTCATTTCCGCTAATCAAGAAGGTATTTGTTCAATGGCTGGGTACGAAGTGCTGTATTTGTTAGGTGTTGTCATTAAAAGCTTTCTACCAAAGAAAGGGGATTCTTATCTAGCATATATAAAAGCCTTGTTGATTTATTCGTGTGTGTTTCTAATTCTCATACTCATTAATTGTTTTTGTGATGAATATTTTCTTGTGTCCAGGCAGTGTGCCAATTGTTGTTTCGTTTTCTGGATTTTGACTGTTACATTAATTAGCTTGAGTGTTTTAATTTCAAACGAACTAAGCATTCTCATTTTCAGTCAAAGAATGAAAACATATGTTCACTATACAGTACCCTTTATTGTGGAATCCGTCAATTTCAATGGGTTATTGTTTTTTTTAATTGGTAACCTTTTGACGGGTTTGATTAATTTAAGTATGAATACATTGTTAGTGAGCAATACCTGGAGTCTTGTTATAACAATGTTGAATGTTCATCTGTTGCTCTGCATCATTATATTTGTACGTCAATAATTTTCAAATTTCATAAAAAAAGTAATCATCTGACGAGATAAATATGAACTTCGTAATTTAAATTTCAAGTCATTTATGGAGAATTATTTATTGATCAATATTTTTTTAAGGCTTTATATTTAATATTATATGATCGATAAATTTCTGGTAATCCTTCTGGTTTTTTATTAACAAATAAATGAATATTAGCTGTACCTTGTATGCAGCTGAGCTGACTTTCATTTTGTAAAATGAAGTGCAAAATTATTTAATCAATTGACGTATAATATTGGATAAATATTGAAAAAACAATACTTTTGAATGAAATGTACGCCTTCATGGTGTCTCCATATAAGCCAATGTTAATTTTATCAGTATGCGCAGTCCATTATGTATATAGTCGAAGGTGACAGGGCTTGTCATTGAGTCCTACAAAATGGATGTAATGTATAATTTAAGTTGAATATCTTATGAAAACAATATTAGCTTATGGTGTCCAAAAAAACTTTGTCATATTTAAAATAGCCCAAGTACCTGTCCAAACTGGTAGCTTAGTTGATGTGTGTGATAGGTCTGAAGTTAATTGAGTAGGTAAGAAAATACCTTTTCAGAATTCAGAAGTACTTTTAGTATTTGATGAACGGATTGAAAATGGAATGCCGGCTTCTTTCAGCTTTTGTGAAAATTTTTCAAAACTTTCTTCTCTTTCAATAACACATTCAATATTTTCATCATCTTCATCAAAACTGATACTATTTTTCTTCAAATCAAGAATAAAATCTTTGTATGAAAACATTGTGAATATTATAAAGTATTAATATTAAAAAAGAAATAAAAAGCCGACTTTTTATTTTCTAATTTTAGCTTAGCTAAATTTTCGTATATTTTTCCTCACTATAATGATAACATCGAAAAATAAGGGAACACCCAGGGAGTACAGCAATCTCTTTCATATTCAGTACAGATCCGGATAACTCCTCACTCAAGCTGGTAGAAATAACGAAATAACAACAACCTCCACTGGGCCACAAACCAATATGACGAATGTTGCTATAATTGTATAATTTAATAAATTCAACAAAAAAATAGACGAATCTTTGACGCTCTCATACATGACGTAATATATGTAACCTGCTGAAAAAACTTCCTTTTATTTATGAGACGCTCTTAGCGATGTAGCATGTCTCTATTATGCATTGTAACGTTTAGAATTCTGATCATGCGCCTTGAATATTTACATTTTATTCGCCTCAAACATTGTTTATAGGTTACTAGGATCTTTCTCGTCGTTATCTTGGACAGTTTCGGTAGCTCGTGCAGAAAGTAAGTCGCGTGTGAGAGTGTACTTACCTCTAATCGATTTCAGCCATTCGTTTATTGATGTGTATAATATTGTTTGAAGCTCGTTCATATTACATGCTGACCGGATACGATTAAAGCTGAAGAAGTCCGCTGCAAAAACTATGGAAATTAACGTGCAATCTTTTTTACGCTCGACGTACTTTTGGTGGATCGGTCGTTTCCTCATACCGTCCTTCATTACATTATTTCTGTATAGATTGTTTTTTTATAAAAGCAAAAAATCACTTCATGGAAAGGTTTGAAAAAAATAAACTTGTTCATATTTGTAGTAGTATATGCGGTATTTATTCCACCTGAATATGGACCATTACGTCCTTTTGTGTTTTGCAGGTCGTTTTGATTACTGGTGCTAGTTCCGGACTTGGGGAAGCCTTAGCCCATAATTTCTACGCCG
Organism: Ericerus pela; assembly: GCA_011428145.1. Taxonomy (NCBI): domain Eukaryota; kingdom Metazoa; phylum Arthropoda; class Insecta; order Hemiptera; family Coccidae; genus Ericerus; species Ericerus pela. The sequence continues at coordinate 619,180 of WOFM01000304.1, read as the reverse complement.
CTGGTTGTAAAGTAATCTTGGCGTCAAGAAATGAAGTCAGCTTAGAAAGAGTGAAGAATGATTTGGCGTTAAAAAATTGTGGAGTAAGTTAAACAGACATTGTTACCGTTAAGTAGGGGTCATTATTTTTTACGTATTTGTAAATTGTAATCATCGTTCGTTTTATAGAATGTTACCACGTACCCGGCTGTAGTGCTGCCTATAGATCTCACCAATATCTCGTTGATGGACAGCTTCGCTATGGAAGCAGTGTCCATTTACGGTCATGTTGATATACTTGTAAATAATGCCGGTTTAAGTTATCGTGGACTTATTGTATCCACCTCAACGGACGTCGATTACAAAGTAATGCTCGTTAACTATTTGGGACAAGTCGCCCTAACTAAAGGTAACTTTCCACCACTAACATAATGTTACTTTTATATTACTTTAGAATTTGAGATTATCTATTTGTACGGTAGAGCTTCGCTAAGAATTGCAAATTCTGAGGTTTTTTGTTGGACTCTGGAAACTTGGTTATTTTACTCAATGTCAGGAGATTATTAATATCGATTTTTGGGAAGAGGGGTGGTGGTAGAAAATGGTTTGCTAGTATGCGTTTTCCTATCATGTGTGAGAGCACTAATTGAACCGAATCGAATACTCCGCTATTTGGAGTCGAGAATATTGACGGTCGCTGGTCTCGAACCTACAACCTTTTCGACTGCTAAGTCGACCTCTAAATCAATACTTCATGCAGACCACTTCCGCGTGAATTAAACTGAATGTGATGATCCCTTCATCGAAATTTCGATAAGTAGAAAAATGTGATTAATATTCCTATTTATAACTTAGAATCTTGGTTCGTGGTGAACAGCAAGCATAAATATTTCGATCTGGAATTTATTACACCCAACAACGTTGCGTTTTAAAATTAATGTGAATAAAAATTTTACATCTCTATGAAATATATCATTAAGTTTCTTAAATTCTTGAATGTACGTTATATTATATTATTTACTTCCAGTCTGTAATTAATTAGTAAACTTTTAGCTAGCATATGCATTAAATCCTCCAACTACTGTTATTTTCAATTTATGAAAAACTGTTAATATGATTTAATAATCGAGTTAAAGTTTTGCTATCTTGAAGCCATAATGCTGATGAGAGAAAATGTCCCTCACATTTACAAAATTTACAAAACAGTTTCTCTTTTGAAGAGAATCATATGGTGCATGCTTAGAACATCGCTTTCTTACTTGAATTCGACGCCGTTGTTTATATTGTGAGATGTCTCCTTCCCTCCCTCATGTGACATATTTCCTGGTCACTACAAATATGTCTTTCAGCTTTCACAAGAAGATTCTGACCTTTATGTGATTCATTTGCATCCTGTTCACAGCATTTCTGCCATCGATGATGGAAAGGTCCAACGGACATATTGTGTTCATTGGCAGTATCCAGGGAAAATTTGCCATCCCCTACAGGTGCGGAAACATCTCTGTTTCGGGTTTGCTTATAAATGATTTGTATGAGTGCGTTCATTTTTATGAACGTTTATTTGATGTTTAGATCAGCGTATACGGTTTCTAAACATGCGCTGCAAGCATTCAGTGATACTCTTCGAGCCGAGGTAGCCGAATTTAATGTTTACGTGACAACCGTCAGTCCCGGCTATATTCGCACCAATTTATCAATTAATGCTGTCACAGGCAATGGTAAACGATATGGAGGTAATTTTTTTTTCTTACTTCTCGACGGTCATTTTCTACCCTGTATCATATTAATAGTGAATGGATTTTGAATTTGATAGTGTTAATCAATTGCCTAATGAATTGGCCGGTACTATTGTCGTTGGAATTTTGAATTTTCCTCATCTATGTGAAATAAAAACGTTTTAGCATGTAAGCCGAAAAAAAAAGTTATTTTAGGGAAAATTAGAAAAATTTCGCTCCTCGTATATTTTGAGCTGGTTCTTGATTATTTTGGCATTTTTGGCTGTAATATGTATAATATTTTGAACCGTCGAATGCGAGACTTCAAATATCATTTAGAGGAGGTGCAAAATCAATCTTCCACCCCTTTGGCTACTCTTTACGAACGTAATAACGTAACTGCAGTTAAAATGTTGAGGAGGAGGAGGAGGAGGGAGAGAAATTTGTGCTTCATAAAGAAGTGCTTTCAACTGTTCAAATTGCAATTTAGAATGATTTTATCGTATTATTTTGTTCGTCGATGAGAAGTAATGATAGAAAAAACTGAAACTTGCGTTATGAACGGCTGATCAAAGCCGTTTGTCTTTTCTCATCATTTAAGAATGAAAATTTCGAAGGAGAAAAATGCAGCATATCTTTCTTGTAGTTGAGTAAATCTTAGGTCCACGTGCTCGATGCTATGCGGTGTGGTTCGTGAAATCCGAACTTAAACAATGAATAATATGTAAGAAGTATGACGTTTTTAGTGCGCATCAATGTGGTCGCACCTTCATGATTCCTACAAATATTACACGGTAAAACAATTGCACAATGTTCAAAAAACGAGTGTCTTATTTACGCTGGTTAAGGAGCTCGTTATACTGAAAGCATGACATTTGGAAGTTCACTTCAAAATTGTTATCCGTTTATGTAAACCTACGGTAATCGCCTCGAAGAATTAAAAAGGATCTTCTACAGCAAAGGTGCTAGGGGTGCCAAAGTTGTTCTCAGAAATCCAAGATATTGGCCTGATTTTTCAAATTTGGTGGTGAAATTAATTAGGATTGGAAGAGGATAAAAGTAAAAATGACTTCGTTTCTCGTGGTGAGTTGTGAGTTCTGTGGATTTGCATAGATGAATAACAATTTCAAAGTAAATTTATTAATGCCATTCTTTCAGTATATATCGGGTGCCTCAACTGTGAAGAATAGGACCATCGTTTATCAAATATTTTAAGTCCGTGGGACCTTTCGGGAAACACCGTGTATCGCCATTTTGTTATTCTGATGAATGTGTTAGTGTGTGAAAATTAAATTTGGCTTAATATGGTGTTTCGGATATTTGTGAAGATACGAACGTTTATTCGTTTTATTGCTAATCAACAGTTGGAAAACCGTTCATTGTTTTTCTACCTTTCAGTACTCGATGATACGACAGCCACCGGATATCAAGCCTCGTACGTGGCGGACAAAGTGCTGTGGTCGGTGATCGGCCGCAAAAAGGAACTAATTATCGCGCCTTTTCACCATCGTTTGGTAATCTACGTTCGCATTTTGTGGCCGTGGTTGTACTTCTTCATAATGCGATTTCGTGCCCGATCTTCTCGTATCCTGCCAGAAAAACGAAAATAGGGAACAGCCCTACGGTCGCAAACGCCACAACCACGCGACAATGTTACCTCCTGCACGTATTACATTCGAGAATCGTACGTGTGACTTTTTTTTTCTCTCTCTCCCCTTTCCTCGGATCCCTCCTAATATTTTTACGTAAATATGTGTGTGTGTGTGTGTATTTAAATCAAATTAATTCGTCAATTAATTTATTGTCGTTTCTTTGATTTCCAACATTCAATTTTTTTTTTTTGTACATTTGTATTTCTTTTGTTCGTCTCCATTTACTTTCTTCTTTAGTTTTCTTTTAATTTTTCTTCTTTTTTTTTGCTGAAGACTATCCGTTCTGTCAATTATTTTAACGCTCTTGAACACTGTGAAATAATATCCACCACAGAATATTCTTCCATAATATTATTCCTCTTCGTTGTTTTTTCTTTCTCTTTTTCCCCCCTTTTTCCCTTTTTTATTACATTTTTCTTAGTGAAATTTGGTAGACCTAGTCTTAAAATTTACAAGATCTGTAGTGTTAGTGAGTTTTTTTTTTTTTTTTTTTTCTTCATAGGAAATAACAAATATCGTACAGAAGAGAGAAATACCTAAAGTGCGTACGATTGTGGTAATCAGTTCGTAGATTTTTTTTAACAGCACGGTTTTTGCAGAAAAAACCCAACTATAATTTTTTTTTTCTCATTTTCCCATCTAAGTAATGTGATGCGTTATCGCTATTAGTATAGGTATCGTCGTTTTTACTTTTGTTGGCATGTAATAGCGCCAGAGAAGGCGCGATTTTTTTTTTTAAAGCAATAAATGTAGCAATATAGTTGGTAAGTCATCTAGTCCATCTGTTTTTTTTTATATAATTTTTTTTTCCATTGATTGTTTTTCCAATTTGCTAGTTATCGTTTAAGATTAATTATTGATATAGTTGCGTACGTTTTTTCCAATCGTTTTAATGTTTTTCGAACATTTTGGGATACTGCGACAAGTGGCAAACGTTTTTCGGTGTGAACTTATTTCAGCTTGAATTTGTGCTTTTGTTATTGTAGTAGGTACCTACTTATTGATTAATTTAGTATAAGCGAAGAAATTTCTCAAAATACTTGCGTAGTTTTTCGAGCACACTTAATCCACACGTCAAGTATTTTTCTTGGATCATATGTAAAAAACGTTTCACCGCCTTCTGCAGTATATCAAGTTGGCGGCTGCCGGTTGTCTTCCATTTTTGATATCTTTAGTATTAGTTTAATCTAGAGGGACCGAATCTGAACGAATGAAATTGTAGCATATTTTTAGCATATAATGCCTGCGCTAGTATGGATGTGATATAAACACGATGTAGACTAGCTGCTTTGATAGGATATTGTCCAAACCATATCATAACTTCCTAACCGAGACCTGGAAACTCGAAGAGAGATGCAGACTGAAAAATTTAACGTTAATATTTTACTAAATGAACGTATTGATGTGAATAATGTTATAATTAGACTGGAATACAGAGTGAAAGTTAGTTTTATACAATTCGCTTCAAGGTCGACTTTGGGAGGATGTGCCGAGGGATATTGGCTCCTAAAATCATACAAGAATATTTTTAATCCCTCTTGTTCTGGGTGTAAATACTAATCTTTCTGTTAGAAACAGCACCCATTTCACTACCCTCACTGTATGGCGCTTCCCTTCCCCCTTATAAAATCCTGATTACACCAATGATTCAGTTAGATTACGGCCACTCGTCGGCTGAGAACCGTATTAAAAATAGCTGTTTTTCTTTTTCTCGTACTGTGAAGAGTTAAAATTCTATTGTTCTCAAGTGAAAAGAACACTGAAATTTCTCAACTGTTGTGAAAATTGTCCCAACTTTTCCCAGCAAGTGGCTAAAAAAAAACTGAGCTAATATATCCCCCGTTTTATTCTGACTGACATCATATGGAGGGAATTAATAAAAGATATCTCATTGGAGAATACATTTTAATTCATTGAACAAATTTACCAAACTTTATTTGCATACATTCATTGATTGCGAACATAAATAAGCACTTAAAAAGTGCATTGTTCTGTCTAACTGTCAAATTTGGAGAAAAGATGATGCGGTATTTTTTCCCCACTACTTTATGAACTTTGTAGGATCTAGGAACTATAATAATATTCTGAACAAATTGATTTTTCAATTCTTCGTTAACGTCATCACTAATGTTTTAAAAAATATTGTGTTGTTCAATGAAAAAATTCCCAACACTACAAGACTGAGATATTAAGCTGACTGTCGCGTCATTGTTCGTTCATTTTAATGAATTTTCGTTTTTGGTTTTTCCTGACATTAAATATGCAGTTCTTGGAATTTAATTTTATGTTAATGTTTCAACCAGAACACATTTTTCTTTTCAACGCTTCGTTGTGAAAGAAAATATTGTTTTTTGAAATTGCAACTTAACTTTTTGTTCTGTGGTTGATAGATCGTTTTTCACTTCTCGAAGTAATTTAGTAAGACTCTGCTAACTGCCGAGTGTCCTCCGATCAAATATGTTGGTTGCTAAATTTCTGATTGGGAAGCCCTCTCTGGACTGTTCGATAAAATGTACCGCCATTTTTTTCTTTTCTTCTAAATTTTTGGTTTGGTCAACAAATGGACATTTGGCTGTGAAAAAATCGATTCATGTAAAATGTTAATTTTTTCGACAAGTTCTTTCCATGTCATACGTGGAGACACGCAGAAACAGGGGTGTTCTGAACAGGATTTTTGATGCGTTAAATGTTGAAATATTAAGTGGCATTGTGGCAACACTGATTTGTGGAAGAAATTAGATTTTTACATTATTCACGAATCAAACGATTTATTTATGTAATAGGAAATAGGAATTCTCACGTCTGTTTTAATAACATTGCTGACATTGCATTATCGAGTCTTCCCGCTCTTCTCATGTGATTAGTGTTTGCAGTATCCCTCGCCATAATTTAGAGTTTGAATATAGAGAATCCAAGTAATTTTTGCTGGTTGTAGCCATTATCGAAAGTTGTATCACGGCAATTTTCACATTAAGAACTAATATAACGTTTTGCAGAAAGCACAGAGAACGAATACGTAGTATCCGAATACCGATCTCAAGTTCCACGAAAGAACAAATGCACAAGAAAAACTTGCCATTCTTAACGCGCCGATTCCTGTATCTTATAATCTGTTTTTGTAAGTTTTTTTTTTTTTTTTTCCCGTTATTCTCGCGTTGTATTAATTTGATATTAAAAAATTTCGATTCCGACCAATAAATTTTGTTTTATAATTGAGATGAAGATGATGACCTTTACGATAAATTATATGCGCGAATATTTTTTTATTCAACGAGGATTCAGAGCTGTATAGCATCAGTGAAACATTCAACGATGAACAGACCATAAACTAAATTATGTATTAGGTATTATAAGAAAATCCAATCAATCAAATTCAACGATGTTTATCCAGTGTGGGGCACAGATAGTTCAAAATTAGATCAACAGATCATTAAATTGAAAGATCGCAGTCTTAGATTAGTAGGTATATTATTTTAAAAAAAATGATCCAACAGTGCGATCTAGATCGCAAATTTTTGGATATATTAGATTGTTAGATAGATCGTTTGTAGTATTGTTATTAAATTTTGTACGAACGCCTGAACTCGGATGTCAAAATAAAAATTATTTCATAATTTACCGTGCGAGTTTCTACTGTGAACAGATAGCGATGCCTTTTTCCCGGTTTTGGATTTGAATCAAATAATCAATAATTAATAAACTTTTTGAGAACTCAAATTCTTGTCGAGTTCTATTCTACCTTGACAAAAATAGAGCAGCTCTTTCCGAAAACCAATTCCGGACGTTTCTAAACAAAATAGACGCATCTCAAAAAATGCTAACAGTAAGAGTTTCACACTTTTTCCGAGTACATTTACTCCTCATACTCGAATTTCTGTTCTAAATAATTGAAAACTACCTCATTTTTAATGACAACGTTCGTTGATATTCTTAGGCTAGGCACTAATAAATTTAAAAAATAAATTTCTGGTGTACAAATAAAAAACGAAAATAACTAAACAATTCCAGATTACTGATTTTCCAATGAATACAACTTTCGGTGTATGATGGGTTAAAGCTTCGCCTCTCTCAAGGGTGTCATTAACTTCGAGATTTGATGGGTGAAAGAAAATTAAGAATTACACACCGATTGGATGATGAGTTTTAAGCAAATAAATTTACTTATGAGGTTTTTTTTCCATTCTACAAAAAAAAAGTTCAACTTTGGCTCTTACCCCCGCTCTGGAGGTGAACGAGTATATCACCATGTACTGAACCACAATTCAAATGAATTCTAAAGAAAACAACGCAACTGTAATTAGTCAGTAAAAAAACTAATATTTAAGTTCCTTAAGTTACTTCATCCGGATATTTCATCAAAAACTGCATATTATACGCCCAAAAACAAACAAATTTTATATGTCAAGTACTTAACACAAATCAGGGTTGGCTAATTTACGCGTATCAAATTCTCTACAGCGGAGAATGTAGATAATTGTACAAATGTGGAGTTTTTTTTTTATAGTAGAAAGCCAAAATGTACTCAATTCGTAAAATTTTGAGTATTCTCTACATTCTCTAGAGCGGATGTTGAGAATTAAAAATTTTTCCACATGTAAAATGTCTATTTGCATCTCTATTTGTGTCAATCCTGACGCCAATCAACTTCTTTTTTTTTTGTGAATTCCCTCCTTTCCACAATCTCCTCAAATTCTCATGCAAACTATACACGCAGAGGCTCACGTCTACGTAGTGGGTACCTATCAATCTCTGAATTCGGGTAATCTAAACGAAGCAAATAGAAACTCAGCAATGAAACGCCAACGTTTATGAATGCAAATAAATTTTATTCCAAAACCAAAACGGGTAACTAACACGACGACGATTTCGCTACGTAAGACGCTGGAAGCGCTGTCAATTAGCACACGTTATCATTTGTGGACAGTTCGGTAACGAGCAACAAAATGATAAACAGGTATTCAGCGACGACTGTTGGTGACGTACTCGCGATTCGCACAAGTCGAATAGCAACGGTTTTTTGCAGAACGAACATTCCTGCGACACAGAGAACGGTAAAAGAATGAAAAAATTTTCATTCTTCGCAAGTACTATCTCAACATTTGGGTAAGTTTCCCCGCCGTCCCCCACACTAAATGGGATTTTTTTCGCATTATTATTTTGCATACGTACCGGTGGACATTCCATGCCTTTCAGCGGTAAATTCTTTTCGTGCCAAAGTGCGACCATATCTTCGATCAACGTGTTCATCATACCGATGGTATGGTGGGGAGTCGGTGCCAAACGTAGTTTTTCTTCGCCCACTGGTACTGTAGGATAGTTTATTGCTTGCACGTAATGCCCTTTCTGTCGTAGTAGTGTGTCCGATATTTCCGTACATAATTGAGCATTACCAATCTGCAAAAGAAAACAAAAAAAAAAACAACGATACAGATTAGAATTAATGGGCAGGAAAAATACGAAACATCCACAAAGGAGTTCGGGAGTACTAATTTACACTATTTACGCACGTGAAAGGTTACTTTTAGGGAAAAAAAGTATTCTAGTTACTGACGAAGGGGAAAATGAACCGATTCTTCCTGACACGGCGTAACCCATATCGAACTACGATGAAGTCATAAGAAACAAATGTTACAGCCCTGTTTTAATACCAAAAAACTCTAACGCAGCAAACTACGCTAGAGAAGACGGTTTTCAATAATCATTTCTCTTCTCACATTCTTTTTCACATCTCATTTTACATCACATTTCACATAAGTAAAATTAAAAAGAATTTTTTTTCCTATCTCTCTTTACGGATGCCTGGATAGTTTTTGATTTTTTATATCACCGATAACTATCAATAGAGAAACTAATGACACCTCGTGGAATATTCTGTCACGTCTCAGTCCCGAATTGCACTGATTCTACTGAAATGGTGAGTACACCAATTTCATAACAAAATGTCGCACGAACACCGCTCAATAGTTAGTCGTATGACCTTGAACAAAATTTGATCAAGACTGTTGGAACCTTCCTCTTTTTGACCCAGCTCGTTTTTTTACCCCTAGCTATCATGGCCATAATGGTTTCTGAATTATTAAAGAAATTCAAGTACCTATACAGTTTTTCGGACACGTAAGTTTTTCCTTTTTCTCAAGACATCATAAGACGTATTCTACGTCAAAATTTGTTTTCAATTATCATACACGTTAACACATTTTAATCATTCAGACACCTTACATATACGTATATTATTCATTTGCAAGCGTCGTTATATTTCACTACATCCTGTTTGTCTAATATTCCATTTTCACGTGTACACCAAATTCTGACGTTCCGGACGTCACTTTATTATATTTTATGCATTTTTTTATTCCTGAATGATCCTCAACTTCGGACAAAGGAAAATTACGATGATTATATTTTTATTCCTGAATCTCCTATTTCTTTTTGTCCTTATTAATTACTCATATATGTATCAATAATATCATTTCCTCTGAATTAACTTTTCTTCTTCTCATCTCTTTCACCATAAATCCTGAATCTTGGGTGTTTTCTTCGAATTTAGATTCACTTCACTTCTATAACATACCTTGTTTCTCAAATACTCTTATATACTTCGATGCTTGCATATAATTAGTAGCTTACTAGTTCATGTTGTAGGTACTTTGAATATTTCATTAAACAGGTAACCAATTTTACTCAAATCAGTACGGTAAAATATTTATTTTGCTACGACAGAACCTAATAACACTGAGACAAATACGAAGATATTGAAACATTTTTGAAAACAATAGAAGATGACTATTTAAGAAACAGAATCGTATGACCAAGAAAAAAATTAAAAAACCAATAAACCCGTCTCTAAATGAATGTAAACACTTTTTATACAAATTAAGCAGGACTTAGAAAGAACTATTTAAAAATAGACCACAATAATCTCAATCAAATTTTTTTTTCTTTCTTTGAAATGAAACCGTTAGGCTTGGCGAATAAACTGGCAATAGCAGGTTATTCTCCGCTTTTTTTCTGTTGGCTCACAATTTCAGACGCACTGGATACGACCGTCAAAAGCACTACAATCGCGATCGCCGGTTCGTTTACGAGGGTTTGTGGCAGTGCGCTATGTTCAACTCCATACGACGTTTTGCAATCGTAAAAGCGTATTTAAAAAAAAAAAAAATTTTCAAAGTAATTATCTTTCGATGGACTTTGGCTACGTGGCTATTTTACTCAGCAACTGAAGGAAATATTTTGATCTCGAAGTGGAGAAGGGTGATGGTCAGGATTTGGTGGTCGCAACAGTCTAAAAATTACGATTTTTTCGATAATAAATTGGAGCACCAATAGAAACCGAACACAACGCTATTTTGAAATTCTTAAAATTTTCTTTTTACACAAACTGATTTTTGATCACATTTACAACCGAGAAAACTCTGCTTCTCACTGCCACAACTCTTTTCATCGAATTCCTAGATGGAGCTGCTATGAAAATAAAATAAATACATCTCTATTGGGATCTAAAGTCAAAGTAATCTCCTTCTGGTAGTTAATTTGTCAAACGTGTTGATTTAGGGATTATGTACTGTTTTTAACACGGAGAACACACATAAAGCTTTTGAAAGCAATTGCACAAAAACCGTAAGTGGAAGAAAGCTGAAATTTTTAGAAGACATCTACATATAAGTTATCTGAAAATTCCCAAAAATTTTGGCTACAATTGTACATTTATTTCTCGAGATATTGCTGAAATTCTGTTCAAATCATGTGATTTTAATGATAAGAATTCAATCAAGTAATATGAACAGAAATTCGGCGATATATCGAGAAATTAAAGTACGATTTTAGCCAAAATTTCAGGAAATTTTCAGATAATCTACGCAGATTTCTTAAAAATTTCAGCTTTCATCACTTACAGTTTTTGCGTAATTGCTTTCGATAATTATGATGTTGTATGTTTTCAATGTTAAGAAACTGTTCATTATCCCGAAGTCACCAGTGGTCGTGGCACAGTCTGGTGGAGGCTTTACACCTCTATTTACAAATTCTGTATAATCTGATTGTGTTTGTGAACACATTCTTGTAACTGTGTAATAAATGACACACCATTGTAAAATAAGTTTTGTAATAAGTATCAATTACGTGTCCTGGCGTCAATTATGAAACATCCTAGCCATAAAATGCCGGTACTGACTTCTTCTTATAATCCAGGGTTTAATAAGTAAAAATGAGTTTTTAAAAATATGCTTTTATAAGACGTGTAAAACGCTTCACACCAAAGTCTCACTTCCTAAACTTTAAAATGTAAAAAAAAAAAAAAAAAAACTAACACTGATGGGATTTGGGTTTGACAACCCCGAGAAGGAAAGCAACATTGCTACTTTGACGCTGCAGCGAGGGATGGTGAATTAAGAGAACTCCTTATAAATGATAACTGGTAATAACCAAACCCGAGTTTAGCGCCCCAGATGTTAGTACAGACACTACGTCACTTTACGTCGCAATAAAATCGTATAAAAAATAAAAATAAAAATATTTACTCTAATTGGTATGATGTGCGAAGGGGTATGCTCCACTGGTAGGCCGGCTGACGCCAATTTTGAGCGCAAATAGCGCACATTCTCTTGGTGTTTGGCGCGAAGTAAACGTCCTTCGTCCGATGCCAAAATACGCACAGCCTCTCTAGCTCCGGCCAAAACGGTTGGCGGTAGCGAAGTAGTAAATATAAATCCGGCGGCGTAACTGCGGATCATGTCGATCAGATTTTTCGTGCTGACCACGTAACCGCCAACATTACCAAAAGCTTTACCTATACGAACAAACGCGAGAGAAATCGTGACAATTCAACAAATACATTAATCCAGCCTCGAAAATAACTCGTAGGCACTTTTCATCAGTATTTTCGAACCTAATGTCCCAGAAATGATGTCCATTTTATGTAGCAACCCGTCTCGTTCACCGATGCCAGCACCGTGTTCGCCATACAGTCCGACAGCATGGACTTCGTCGACAAACGTCAGCGCACCGTACTTGTGTGCAATCTACACAATCACGAAAGAAAACAATGAGATTAACAGAAAAATAAAAACAATTCTGCAAACCCTAAAGCATAATTTTTTTCTCTAAAATACATAATTTCCCTATTACAACCTCCTTCATTTGTTTTCTGTTTTTATTGGGCTTTTACAATACAGGTATGTTATATAGGTAGTATGAGTTAAATGTAATTTTACCAATCAGGCTACGAAAATAAACTGATAATATCATATATTATAAAAATAATCAACGTTGACAATAAAAAAAGCAAAAACAAACAAAAAAAAAACAGAACATGCATATACATAATAAATGAATATAATTATTACAATAATACATGTATTTAAATAACAAAAAAAAAGGCCTATATTTGGAATCTACTCCAGGTAAGTATTTCATCGGTTATGCACTACATTTTTATATTCATTTATTCTATTAGTCCAATCCAACCTTACAAATAAAAAAAAATTATCACACAAACTACAACTATATGGGATTGTTGGTTGGGTCCTGTAAAGTATCAAACAAAAATATGCACCCTCTAGGCTTCTTAATGTAATTTAGGGAAGGGGATGGTTTAGCTCAAAAAATTTGGTATCTCGTTTTTCTCCGCAAATTTCAATTTAGTGACAAAAATAGCTTCGTAAAAAATTATTTAGCATAAAATTTTCTGTAAAAAAATTTCTATATAGTTTTTTTTTCCTAACGGCCCCTCCCTCTCAAGAGAATCTTGAAAACATCCATTCTTCATTGAATATGTTCAATAGCGTTATATGGGTAATATAACCCTTAATTATCATACTATTTAAATAACTAGTAAACCCAATACATATTTTCAAGTCTATCCATCCCTTTTATAAACCCTTATTATTCTCTCCAGTTGCACAAGCCCATCCATTCTCATGAAGAAAAATTGATACCATACACATTTTTATTTACTAACATAATATTTTTACCAAAATCGCGTATTGTGTACAGTACCATATCAGTTTTGCTTTATGGACTTGGTGGGCAATGAAGATGGAGGGGATGATAAGAGGTTATGAAAGGTATAGATGGCTAAAAAATAAGTATTGAGTTCACTGATTATCCAAATAGTACGATAATTACAAGTTATATTACCCATAAAATGCAACTGAATATATTTAGTGAAAAATGGTTGTTTTTCAAGACCCCTTGAAGAGGAAAGGGGGTCGTCGGACAAAAATAGACAATCTGGATGAAATTGGTCTGTTTTTCTGAGCTTTGCCTAATAAAACCATGTGTTTAAAAGGCCAGACCTGCTCAAGTGGTAAGTAAAGATAGATTAACTGTAATTTTGTGAGTGAATATTCTGGATGATTCTAAACCCCTCTCATTATTGTCAAAGAAAAGAAACCTCGGCGTTTCAAAGATGTAAAAGTCAACAATCTTGGTAAAAACAGGAAAGCAGATGACCACCAATTTGATGGCTGAATGGTTGAATAACGTTGATCAGAAAATGGAATTAAAAGAGAAAGAAGTCATTCAATTTCTCGACAGTGCAACCTGTCAACCAGTACATACGCTACAAAATTTGAAGTTTTAGTTTTTCCTGCCAAACGTGATGTTTTGTTGTTAGCCTCTAGACTTGGGATCATAAAAAATACGAAGACCATTTATTGAACCTCACTTTTACAACACGTCATTTCAAAACTCGATGGTAAGTTTTTCAAATTAAGCCTCAAATGTCCTTAAGGCCTCTTTATGGGTGAAGTTCACCATTAAGGAAATTAAACAAGGAACGATGACAAAATGTATCGCACATGGTGGCTTTTTCATTCTAATAACACTGGCTGACTCCATTTCTGATAGAAATGAAGTTGAAAATTAATTCGAAAAATTGGTTTCAACTTTTCTAGAAGGCAGCAACGATTATGTACAGAAAGATGATGCAGTGGCCACAAATGATACATCCATTAATATAAGTGAAATAGTGTCCAGTCAAAATGATAAAGAATGGGAAGAGGAACAGAAGGAGGACCCAGAGGATGGGACCCTCCTCCACCAACCACAGTGAAGCCCTAAAATAAGAAGACCTTCTATTGAGACATTGTAGGTACAACTGATTACCCCAGAAGTGCTGACCTAGTGTCCACAGTTCAGTAAAACATATAAAAACATATTACGAAATCTAAAAAGCAACTTTTAATAACGCAATTTTTTTAATAAAAAATAACGAAATTAACTTACTTAGCCTATACTGACTTGTGTTGTACTCTGTAAAATAAAATAACAATTTATTATGGTGGTTTTTTCTTTTTTGTGAATTCTCCCAATAGCGGACGAACTACTTCCGATAGTGTCCGATATTGGGAGGTTTCAGTGTATTTATTTTATTTAGGTATGTATTCGTTTATTTTATTTATTTATTTTTATCTTTAGAGGGTGCGTGGACATAACGCACCGGTCATCAGCTCCTCCAGCTGCAGCAGCTGATGATATCATAATTTTGGAGTTGAAAATTTTTTTAGGCATCTATTTATTTATTTATTTATTTACGATGATGTCATTTCGTTACAGTCGGTGGTGTCGGGGAAACAAGTGCAGAGAATGTTTTTTGTAAAAAATTTTACGCTCAACAATTTTTACCCGAGCTTTTTTTTTCTCACGAAATTTAAATTTGTGAAGAAAAACGCGAAAAATCAGATTTTGATGGGTAAACACCACCTCCCGAAAATTTCAAACGACCTTATAGTGTGCATCTTTTAATATGTTACTCTATAGCGTACCCACCCAACAACCCTGTAATGTTCAAGTTTGTGTGATACATTTTTTCCCTTCATTTTGATGCTAATTTGACTGGACTATAAATCTATCGTCTATCTTTTATATTACTTAAACTCAATGTAAGCATATTTATTCGTCCGTAACTTCAGAACTGCTGAGAAGATCGCAATGAAATTTTCAATATTTATTTGTGCAATTTCGAGGGATGTTTGTAGCCATTTAGCTCCTCTAAAAGCAAAGTTGTTCATTTTCACCAAAATTCGTCATTTACGGTACGAAAACGAATAAATGAGAATTAAAAACTGGCGAATTGCGGGTGCAGAGCAGACGAAGCTGCGGGTAATATCAATTAATTAATAAAACTCGAATGTAAGTAGATTTATTCGCCTATAACTTCAGAACCGCTTGACAAATCAAGATGAAATTTTCAGTATTTATTTTTTATTCCCGATCATTCCGAGGTAATGTTTGCAGCCATCGTTGAAGTCTCTACCCCCTCTAGAGGCAAAGTTGTCCATTTTCACCAAAATTCATCTTTTACGATACAAAGACAAACAAGAACGAACGAAAGAGAATGAAAATAGTGGCAAATCACGAGTGTAGCGCAGGCGAAGCTGGGGGTAACATTTGGTGATGTAAATTTTTCGAGTTTTTGCATTTCACAAAATTCTCATGAAACAAAACCCATGAGATCAGAGAACTCAATTTCAACAAAACTTGTTGTATCATATTTCTTCTTGCTTTTTATATGCTTTAATTTAACTCATGCCAGTCCCGTTATTCCCCGTTTAGTTCCGCATCTGTGATAACTGAGAGAAGATAGAATTTAGCCTTTTTATGATAACTGGACAGCGTACCAACTCACTTGAGGACAAAAATGTAGTATGGTATACAACTGTGTGAATGTACCAAATCTTACACATTTTACAGTCTTAATGAAAGCATACATACCTAATTACTTATCATTAAAAATTAATTTTTACTATTTTATTATAAGCTTTTATTCCACTCACTACTGTGATTATAAAATATACCAATACTTTTGCCAACTTTCCACAAAAAAATTTCGTATGAAGCTAAAGCCAAAGAAAAAAAATCTTATCTTTTACAAACTTGTTTTTAACCTATACTTATTTCGTTTTATTTTTTTTTACATTAATTTGTTATTTATTACTGACTACGTACGGAAGAGATTATATGTTTGGCACGTTTATCTCCGGAACTAATGGATTTTGTTCGCTCAGAACAAGAGTCTTACTTTATAGATTTTAATGAACGTAGGCTCAAAATGTTCCTGACCATCCGGAGAATGTCCTAGGTTATTCACATTTAAAAATAAGTTTTGGTTAAAAACGAATTTTTAAAATATAAGCTTTTATTTTATTTTTTGGCTTTTGCTTCATGCGAAATAAACGTCATTTTGTTGCGAAATAAACATTATTTTATTACGGAAGGCTGGCTGCAGTATTGGTATATTTTAAAATCGCAGGAGTGAGTAGAATAAAAGCTTATAATTAAAAAATCAGGAGTAATTGAAGAAAATGAGAATTTAAAGATTGAAAAAATTATTATCATAAATTTGGGCATATCCACCAATAAGAACTACTCATTCAGATTAACGCAGTGTTTTTGTTTTTTGTTTCTCTTTTTTTTTTTTAATAAAATTTATTGTCGATATTTTTAATTAACTTTTTTCGAAAAAATTTCGCAATTTTGAAACTTGATAAGTAGAATTAATTACATCACACTGTATAAGCCCAATAAAATATTGCAAAACTAAAACAAAGAGGTTATAGAAGGCAAATAAAGGTCAACGTGGGCACGCATTACGCAATTAGTTAAACGCAGTGGCGTATTTAGGATTTTTCAATGGTGGGTAGGGAGAAAGATATTTGAAAACCGTAAAAAAATTTTAATATGAAATATAGGGACCTCGCTCTTGAACTTTCTGCAAACTGGTCAAAAATTTATGTCATTACACACATAGCTTGATGCATTGGTGATGCGGCCAAAATATTCAAATGTTCCTGAAAATACAAAAAAGGCTTATAGCTGAGTAAACCAGGGAAAATTGCCTTTAAATCAGTTTAAATTTGTTCCATCAGACACTGCTTTTGGAGTAACACTCAATTTTGCCAAATACGAGCTTCCAAAAATTAACTTTTGCTTAAAAAGTTTTTGAATAGTCATAAAAATTTTTTCTCCAGAACTCAGTTGTAAATTAGTTGAGATTGCAGTACCATATATACTGAAGTAATAGTGATCATTAAGTATAGATTTTTCTGTTATCGACATTTCGCAGTGAATTTTAAAAATAATTACCAAAAGTTTTCAAGAACAAACAAAAAATCATCTTATATTCTAAAAACAATCATTATTTTTCCATAAAATATTGCTCACATGCACCGATATAATATTCATCAATCTCAAAAATTGTCTGATGCGCAACATATAACAAAAAGCAAGTTTTCAAAATTCATGAATTTTTTTTTTTTCATCATGCAATAAAAAATATATCAGGCTCTCAGTCAGTAACTTTCATTATAAGATCATCATTAACCCAGCGAATTTCACGAAAAGAAAAACTAAAAATCGAACTAGGTTCAGGAAAAAAGGTTAAAAACACGGTCAAAAGAGAAAAATAATTATTTCAAAATTCTTCCAGCACGATCTAATAGAATTACTGAAGTCAGTGCTCCTTTCCTTTATCATGTAGCTTTGTTTGTTAGCTTCGTTGTATAGCACCTATTTTAATAATTTCAGTAGATCGTGCTGAAAGAGTTTTAAAACTGTTATTTTTTTCTGTTCAGCGCATATTTATTTTTTCATTTTTGTAATATTATATAGTTCCATTTAATGAGAATATTGTTTTATTTGACAATTTTTTGCGAATAATTCATGAAAGTAGCATAATTTTTGATTTAAAATAAACAATCTTTTAAAGGTAACTCAAAACGATCTCATCGATTCAAAATTAAATAAAATGGGCCCACTATGGGATAACCTTTTAAGCGAAAGCCAAAAAAGAGTTCAAAAATACGTTAAAATCAGCATTAAATGTTACTATACAAATCCAGGCCAATGAAAAATTATCGACCCGAGGGTTATGAGCTCACTATTCAATGACGGGGAATTCCTTGACAAGAACTACGTAGGCACAATTTCATTAATAATGAGGTATGGGAATTAGTAATACATATTTGCAGAAACAAACGAATTCATACCTCACATAACGTATCTAATGGACATATAGCTCCGGTCATCGAATGTACAGTTTCAAAAGCGACAATTTTTGGTACATTTTTATCGACTTTGGATAGCAGCTCTTCTAGGTGTTCCGGATCATTATGCCGGAAAATATGCTTGGGAGCACGACTATTACGAATACCCTGTATCATGGAAGCGTGATTCCCCGAATCAGAAAATATGTGAACACCTGCAACAATTCGTACTCTTATAGCGTAATAGCAACGACACGGGTATAGTTGTTGAAATTTATTAGTAACTAGCGATGGGCTACTCGCTGAAAATTTGCACCTACAGTACAGACATCGAACTGCACTCGCTCCAAATAATCCATTCTTCGGTATTTTTCTAACTCGAGAATTCTAGGAACAACTTACGAGACATCAACTGGTGTCAGTTGGTAACATTTGGTTCGATTCAGAGAACAAAAATGAACTGCTACCAATTGCATATAAGAGATCAACAATAACCATTCATATTCGATGAATGAACTAAAATAACTTGACGAAAATACACGGGCGTGAGAGGTATTTTTTTTTTTTAAGGAATCGAATTTGATTTGGTTCTTTCACTGTTTCGAAATATCAGTTCAGTTCTGGTTTGGTTCCTTTATTTTTTTGAAACATCGATTCAGTTTCGGTTCGGTTCAAATAAAATTAATTTTTAGGTTCTGGGTTCGGATTCGAATTTAGTTTTGGCAGTCGCTGGTAGAAACGCCTTCCAAGTCACATGTATAATGCTAGATTTTTGAATGAAACAATGTAGATCCCATCATATTAAATATTTCCCTGATGCAATTTTTTGTATATTTAACATGGATTTGAGAACCTTGAAATACACAGCATTATTACATATATTCAAAACATTAGGGGGATTTATTTGTTAAAAATGTCTGAATTCTTTAGATGTGCTGTCAAAAACTCTCCACTTTCCATTTGATTTCAATCAATTTCATGTTAGGCCTAATGATAGGTACTTACAAAATCAACACTCATTTAAATATCATTTATTGTAGAATTTAATTAGGGACAACCAAAGAGTATTGATTTTCATATTAATGTCAAAAGGTATTTCTAACAGCGAATGCGTTAGTTTAATTCCACTTTGTAAAAAAATTACTTTTATGAAGCATGGAAAACTTATTTTCAACATTGTAGTTCTATCATGTTTTATGTCACTACACACAGTCTGTTTCATTTTTTTTCAAAAATTTAATTATTTGAATAATTTATTATGAAGTGCAAACTGAAAGTGTCTACCAGTTTTTTACAATAAGAAGAATTTACTCTAGAAGTGACAGATAATTGTTGATACTGTAATATTTGGACAAAACTGAATTTGATTTTCAGCCTACTGTTTTTCTCTCAATTACAATAATTCAAATTTATTTATTGGTCAACAACCAAATTCCAATCAGATGTAAGGAAAACAAATTCAAAGTTTAAAATTGATTTTAAATACTGTTAGATCTACTATATTGGACTATATTAATAGTAATAGTAATAATGATTTAAAACAAAGGTATATCAAAAAACATATACTATGATGTATCACACAATAAAATGTGGAAACTCATAATTAAGCCCCTTTTAGGGGCCACTGGCAGTTGAAGTTTGGGTTGATTGCAAAAATGAACACCAAATTTTGACTCAGCACTGCAAAAAACATATCTGATGCTGTATGATACATTAAAATATGAAAACTCAATATTAACCTACTTTTGAGGCTCATTGGGGGATGAAGAATAGGTCAAATGGAGAAATAAATACCAAATTCGGACTAAGCACCTCAAAAAACATAGTTGGTGATGTATCATACATTAAAATGTAAAAAATTAAAACTAACCCCCTTTTGAGGCCAATTGGGGCCTCAATAATGAGTCAAATGGAGAAATCAACACCAAATTCAGATTCAGCACCTCAAAAAAGATATTTGGTAATGTATCACACATTAAAATGTGAAAACTCAATATTGACCCCCTTTTGGAGCCCACCAGGGTTCAGGAATGGATCAAATAGAATAATAAACACCAAATTTGGACTCAGCGCCTCAAAAAACATACATGGTCATGTATCAAAAAGTAAAATGTCAAAACTTAAAATTTTGTTGGTGGAATGTTTATAAGTCCCTAATAAAGGAAGGCTAATATAATACTAAGAGAATGGTGTTATCTGAAATATTTATATAATTACAAGAAATACCTTATCTTAAACACTTTTGGGTGATCCAATCAGGATGCATTATTCCGTTTTATGTGGAATCGGGACTTGTGATTGGTCATCTTACTTTTTTGATGAAAAAATTATAAATTCTGAATGTAATTTTTGGGTCATCTATGGGGAATTTTTCGGATTTCTTTGGCCAGTGTTACTCACCATAAAAATACCAATTTTTTGAACTATCATTTCTATTTTTAAGATGAATATTGAATGCTGCAGAGTGGCAAAAAATTTCATTAGACTACCAGAAAACAGATTAAACACAATGCCTCTTTCTGACGCAATCGGTAAAAATGAGATTGAAAATTGTTGGAACCTAAGGAATGGAGACTATTTTGATCCTATAAGCGGAGCCATTTTTTGTTTCACATGCGTCTTCTACTATATTTAATACTCTGTGATTTTTTCAAACAAATCAATTTGCCCATCACTAGCAGTAATACCTTTCAATAAAGGACCATCATCCACAAACAGCATTTACCTGGAATCATTTTGCCAAGGGTGAACAACGTCGAATCATTAGCTACAAAACACGACGTGAACAGCAGAGCAGCTTCTTTTTTATGCAGTGCACCCAAGTCCTGCTCCAGCTTTTCATGGTAGAGGGAATTTCCGGATATATTTCGGGTGCCACCGGCACCGGCGCCAAATTTTTCGAGGGCCTCGCTGCGAAACAAAACATATTGTTGTTCATCAGTTAATTAGAAGCATGCACCTGATTGCATATAGTCAGTAGTTAGACTTGAGACCTGGACACGAGCCAGAATCGCCCAAGCGCAACAAAAGAGGGTGAGGCAAAGGAGGGAGCAATCTGAATGACGTGTAGGCACTCACCGAACCGCATTTTTCACCGAAGGATGGCAACTCATGCCCAGATAGTCGTTTGAGCACCAAACTTTGATGGCACTTTCTCCCCAACTGTATTCATACGCGGCTGGAAATTGGTTGGCCAAACGATTTACTTTTTTGAAGACGCGATACGAATGGTCTCGTTTCTTTTTCATGATTTGCTCAACGAAGAATTTTTCGTAAATGTAACTATCTGCAAACAAAAGATATAGGAAAATAGGCTGTTGAATTTTATCAATCACAGGAGCCCTTACAATGGCACAGAGTAAGGGGAAACAAATTCCTCCCAGCTTATTTCCATGAACCATGACTCACAGTGGCATATGGCACCAAGTGACACCAACATAACTTCACGCATCCAGCTGATCCATCTCAAGAGCACTGAACCGATACCGGAGTAATGAAATTTATTTCAAAGTAGAAAACATCGACTTGGAAAATTTTTTTTTATAATACATGATCAAAAAGGCAGTTTACGCTGGTATTTTTTGAGTGAAAAGTAGCTCATATCATTGATGAATATAATCTCAATATAAAGTGAATGCATCTCCATTTAAAAACGTGAAGCATCTTTTTACATGGAAGAATGTTCAGTTTACATCGAGGTAGAGGTTACATTTTCTAAATGAAATGTTAAATCTGTCACAATGAGGAGGTTGATATTTTATTTTGTTTTTATAATTTTTAAGAGAGACTCATCATTATTATAGAATTTTAACATTTTGTTGTTTTCTGATCATTATTTATGTAACATATCTTCCTCAACAAGATTCAAAAGTGAGTTTACATAATTTGGGAATTGCTCACTCGCTGCGCTCATTTTGCAAACTCCCTTGCATGTAATCACTCACTTTTGAACCTTGGTATGTAATATACTATTTTACAATACATATAAGAAAAGCAATGTTTACAATCGTATTTTTGAGCAAAAAGCAGCCCTTGTCTTTCGTGAATTTATGCTAGCTTCAAAGTAAAGTGATTTCTCCCAATTTAGAATAATAATTTTTTAGAAAAATTCACCACCCACATTGGCATTTAAACCTGCAACCTTCGCATCAGAGAGCAGACTTCTTAACCACTAAGCTACACAAGCAAGTTGAGAAATGGCATTCAGTATGACTATATCTGTTTATTTCGATTATTTTTTTCTCATTAAAATTGCTTATTAATAATTTTGTTACTTTCTAATCATTAATTACTTGCCTCGCATGTAATTCCTCCTTTCAAACCTTAATGTGTAATATACTATTCCTTTCTTTATCTACCTCTCTGTTTACCACCTCAAAAGATGCACAATTTGCCTCAAAACTACTTTCCTTACTCCTTGTAATTCATTTAAAAATGGAGCTGACTGGAATAATTTATGATTACATCGATATGTTGAGGTCTCAAATTTTCCACAAGTTTCAATAATGCTACTGAGGAAGAGTAGGCATTACATTAAGTTGGAAACCAACTTGTGAAAGATAAACTCAAAGCTTTATTCTGGCTGGTTATGTCCGAGTCAATAACAATGAGTTATAAGCCACTGAAAAAATTTGAGTAGGTTTTTTAGAGTTAACGGAAACGATTTATACAAACAACACAGGTTTCTCGGCTCTGCCTGATCCTCGCTCCTTGATCACCTATGCTTCAATGAATGATGATCAAATTTGATGGTATCCCACAAAAGGGGCCAATAATTGTTACGGAAATCAACCTACTTAATAAACTTGTGGTAAAGTGTAAAATGTAAATACTCCATTCTTCCAAGAGGTCCTTATCATTAGTAATAAATTATATCATTCATTTTTTAGGTAGATTTCGTAAAATTTACCTATTGTGGAGGGTGGCATGTCACGACTTCGAGAAAATTTGACTATAATTTTTCCGATCTTGATTCCCAGACCTCAAACACAACTTTTCCTCAAATGTTTTATATACATAATTATGTATGTACATACCTTACCTATACAGATGGGATATGACAAAACTTGTCAACGAACCAGAGGGCGTTTTTCTTTACGGATCGGGGCAAAATTTAACAAGTGTGTATTTTGGGTTTATATATCGGTCAAGTTCGAAAATGGACCCTCTTTAGTTTCACTAAAAACCTGCTGGGGGTCACAAAAATAAATTTTTATGGGGGATTTTCAATATGTTCAAAGAGGCTTTTGAAACTAACGGGTTTCTAAAAAAAAAATTTTTTCCTGATTCTATTAAGTGAAAAACCCTTTTTTTATCCATAATTTGACTGGCGTAAATCCATATTCACTCAAAATTTTATTTATTTTTTCTAAAATATTTCCGAATTTATAAAATTTATACAGCAAAATGTTATTGAATTAACTGCGTCAACATACTTCTAAACAATTAACCAAACATATTCAATTTCACTCCTTTTCTGCTCTCTTTCTTATGCTATTCTTCTTTCTTCGTTTTCATACCCGTCAAGGAATATTAAAATTTTTCTACAAACAACAATCGCCAAAGTATCGATGTAATTTATCAATATTCGTATGTATAAATGTTTCAATACAAATCGTAAACATATCGATATATTGACACAAAGTTCCGGTGAATTGAGACAAAAATTTACACCTTAAATTTCACATTAATTCATTAAACAATATGTGTTATATTGGGGAAACAAGTAAATTAATCTCGGAACCTTTGCTGCACATGCATAGTAAGTTTATTATATGTTCGTATTATAAAATAGTGATTTATTACCGGTGAGTTGAGATAAATGTATTCCTCAAATTTCGCATCTAATCGATTCAGCCACTCTTGAGATATTATCAGGACGTACAAATATCCAGAATGTGAGCCAAATTGACAGAAAATTCATAAAAATTTAACGCTGCATGAGTCAAAGAATTTGAATTTCGGAAGGATAAAAAAAAACAATACGTTATTTTTACTCACACGGTTATAAAAAAAGTGTACGCCGTAAGTTGCTCAATACCTTAATTTTGAGCTACGGTGGGATTGTGTGAACTAGTAAGTGTCGCAAAACATTTTCTAGTTTTGTTAGTTGAAATCATAAGTAGGCGTAGATTTGGACTTTCATCATGGGGGCGATCACAAAAAAAAAACTTTAACGCAGCAGCAGCTCCATTAGGAAAAGTAGATTTTCGAAAATTATAAAATTGTGTATAGTCATTCAAAAGTTATTAATAGATCATAATAAATATTTGTTCCGAATTACGTTCTTACTAGTCTAAAATTAAGCATTTTATAGTTAAAACAAAAACGAAAATAGCCATACCAGAAGGAACCTACGGCGATCCTCAATAAAATTAATAAGTTAGGTTTTTGGGTTAGCACTAACATTCGTTCCAAATTTTGTGACTATCGGATAAAAATTGCGACCATTAAAGTGGCAACAAGAAATTGGCTTTTATATATGTATAAATATAAAAATTTGAGTTAGTAGTGCCAAAATTTTCCTTGAGTTATGAAATGAAAAACGTACCCACCCCCACCCCCAGATCGTTCCATTACACCAAGATTAATAAGTAGATTGATTTCTAACAGAAGACCTACTCAAAAACTGGTGAAGCATAAAATACTTAGACAGGGTGCTTCGTGAGTCATTCCCTTTGACTATATACATACTGGACTGCTAATACTGATAAGAATAACACAGAGTCTAATGAACAACCGGTGAAGTTGAGTCAGACACCCGTATCCCCGTTCAAAATGTTAGTTTACTGGTTTGCTGTTTAAAAACATGGAGCTACCTGATCCGCATTTAACCAAATTAATTACAAATTTTTAAGTAAAAATTAGAATTAGACATATTTGTAAGAATATTTCGCAAGTAGATAAAATCATTCGTCATACAGCAACAAAAAAGATTATTTTTATGCATCAATAAATCAAATTTTAAATTGATTTAACTGAAATTTTTGAACTTCTGAGTTTTATAAAACTACAACATTACCGATTTAATTCGTAATTAAAAGCAATAATTGTGGTAAGAAGAGACCTAGTCAAAGGAAAAGACAATAAGTATTAATAAATTTGATAATGAACTAACATTTTGAACAGGGATACGCTTGTTTGTTTTGAACACAGCTTTTTATCAGCATTAGCAGTCCAGTAGGTATATAGTTAAAGGTCATTCCCCAAACCTGAAATATGGATATAACAGAGTAAGACAAAAAAAACAATTTCCAGTATCTTCGAAACTGAAGTAGCTAAGAAAGGCGGATTTCTTAGTAGTGCCACTATTTCATGCATATTATGCAATTTTTATATTTCAATAGTTCGAATTTTCGAAAACTGTTTCACGTAAACTTTTTAAATAGGTTTTCTTTAGAAAATCTACTAATTGCGCTTGGTGCGGAATTAACCCCCAGGGTTGTGTGGGTACATTTTTCTTTTCAAGACCCCAGGAAAATTTTGGCACCAATAATTCAAATTCATATAACAAATAGATAGATACAGGTCAATTTCATGTTCCCACGCCACAGGTCGCAATTTTTGTCCGTTATCACAAAATTTGGTACGAACATTTTTATTAAGCCAAAGACCATATGTATTGATTTTTGTGCGGATCGGCCGGACGGTGCTTCGGTACCACCATTTTTGTTTTTAATTTAGCTATAAAATGCTCAATTTTTCACCCACAGTCACGAAATTTGGAGTAAATATTGAGGCGTCCGAAATCGATTCCTGCCACAGTCGCCATATTTTATGAAGCATACGAAATCGATTCCTGTCACATGTCATAAAGTCAACCTTTAATGTATAGTGGTGTTTAAATGCTAATGACATCACAATGTCCTAAAGTTAGGGCATCATGCAGCCAAAACACTGAATCGAGGGGTCTTGAATTGTTTTTTCAAGATATTTTATTTTTTTGACTTTGACTATGTCCTACGGCTGAATTCTTCTTGACTTGAATTAAACTTCTTCGGACACGGCAAAACGCAGCTTACATTTGTCTTCATACCTCAGCAAATTAATATGATGAATCAGCAATAAGCTAAGTTGTGCGGATAGAAGAGCCTAACAAAGTTTCAATCCATACAAGGTTTGAAACCTACAAAAACGAACAGCAGAATTATTTTGTTAAAGACTATAATTACAAAAGAATTATAGTGTCAACAAAGCGGAAAACAAAGCAAAGTGTGTAGCGGAAAAATAAAAAGTTAAAAAAAAAAGCTATGGCAGACAACAAGTAGGGGAAACCATCAGAAAGCTGTTGTGTCTTCACCTAATTGTGTGCCTTCATGAGTGATGGTTTTGTTGTGTAAAAGACTCCTAATATGAAACTTTAGGTCTCGGAGCTTTTGGTTGAAAATGAGAGTGAGGTGAGAAAGTTACTAACATAGATGGAGTCAAATCCACTATGTGCAAAAAGAAGGCTCGACGCGGCCTTTAAATGACAGAGCAAGGCAGTCATCTTGAACCAAGCTTGTCTTAAAGTTGTCTTCAACACACCAAATTTCCCTCCTAGCAGGTGCCAGGAACTCCATCTGATCGTATTGTCGACTGATGCTTCACCTAGCAGGTGTTTTTAAAAGATTGCCTTGAAGTGCGATGTGCAACTGGCGTCGTCACTACTGATCCTTCATGACGAAAGAACATCCCTAATTTGCCTTTGTCTTCAACTGAACCTATCTGGAATACCAACTACCATCCTAGTTGTCTTCAAGGTAGATCAGATTGAATAGTATTCTGCATCTCGAAGATGGTACACATATTAAATTGCCTGACGTGAGGACTTAGACGTACGACTTGTGACTTGGACCTGCTGCTATCCACCTACACAAGAAGGACTCATTTGCAAAGACGAACCCAGTACCGGGTGTCGCCAGTGCAAAGTAGAGAGTGATTTAAAAATTAGAATTCGTCTTCACAAATCAGTTCTTCTTGTTAAGGAAATTTCCCCACTTATTGTCTGCTAATTGCCTTCAAACATACGATGTCGATAACATAAAAAGTGAGAGAAAATATAAAATGTCTACAGCCAATAAGATTACAGAAAGCAGAAATATATACGTCGACATACAATAGGCTAAAAACGCACGTGGATGACTGATAAAACAAAATATAATAAAATATATTAAATGACTGCAAACCGCAAGCAAAGCGTGGAAAGAACGGAGATAAAAAAGGTTGGCTGCATTCATATCCATTGATGGGTTTTTACTTTCATTCAATTCGTCTTCATCTAATATATGTCTCATGGCGTCAGTCTGTCGGATCAAACCAAATTATTGTCTAAAATTGTCTGAATTTGGAAGAGTCGTTACTGAAATAAAATATATTATAATCGCCTGAAAGAGAATTAGATTTTATTTCTGTCTTCACGTCTTCATCTGAATACGAGTTCGAATTCGGATAATATAACGTCCGAATTCGAATTTTGTCTCTCGAAAATTTGTCTGAACTTGTAACGTCATTATTTTGTCTTATTTTTGTCAAAAAATAATTTTTATTTTAAGGTCCAGATCTCGAACTTCTCAATATTTATTTCAATTCATTGTAGTACGCTACTAATTTTGGCACGGATCGGCCGGACGGTATTTCCGGTACCACAATTTTTTTTTTATTTTCAAAAATTAACACATGTTCATGTTTTTTTTTTTTATTTCATAACTTTATTATTTTTCTTTGGTTTTATTTATTTACCATATTTTATCGTCTTAATTAATTTTTAATTTTAAGAAATAATGCTTGTAAATTTCATATTGCCTAATATTTTGTCAGCAGCAAACAAATTTCGTACAATTATAACATACCATTAAAGCATACAAACTTACAGGCTATTAATGTGACCATCAAAATTCATAATTCTTTTTCTCGAACACCTACCTTTTCTAGCGAGGCTTGCTACGCGAGAGTTTTTAATAATTTCCTCGATTTCCGAAGTAGATTGCCCAAATTTAATAATTGGAAAATTTAAAATTTTTAGACTTTTCAGCATATCCAGCCATCAGAATTTTGAAAATAAATATTGAAGATAAGGAAAATCGTAACAGAGGAGTTTTTTGAAACTTCCTAAGACACCCGAACTAACTTCGACATTTTATTAAATTATTTATAATAATACACCCAATCACCAATATGTGATCTTACTGCATTTTCTTCGATTTACGGCTTTTACGTTTGATGACAATCATTACCAAATAGAGTTTTTGGTGAGCCGACAAAATACTTCTCAGCTATTTAATCATCGCTGAAATGCGAGTTAGCTTGTATGTAGGCATGTTTGATGAAACTTTATTCATAGTAATAAGAGTATATATGTGGGTTGGATAATTACAGGTATCATAAAGTGGTCAAGGAATTTTTCTTTATCAAGTTGTCGCGGTGTGTTATTCGAGGTGACTTTCTATTTTTTCAAACAGATGAAATAGGACAAGGATATTTAAAACATTATCATAAATAATTGTCTCTTAAAAAGAACCCTCGAGAGCGCTGAAAAGAAGCACTCAAATTTCACATTAAAACCTCAAAATTCAAACGTTCACATGTTTAGCTCTTTGAAGTTTCTGTTCGTATTTAAGGAAAGATACCAGCTTTTGATATAATTTCAAAATTAAAAAGAAAATTTCAGTAAAAAAAAACGTCGATTACGCTAAGTACTTAGCTCTCGACGTATAAAAATAGTATGAGATAAAAAAAATGGTAAGATAAAGAAAATTGTGTGAATTTGTTGTTTAAAGTTTGAAGGGAATTCCTTAGGGCCAATTGCATAAATCTCAGTTGAACATTAGTCACCAGTTAAACCACAGTTTCCTCTATAAATCAGGACGAAACAGTAGATTAACTGGTGACTAAGTTTTATGCAATTGACCCTTTGAAATTAGAGCTGTGAGAATGAGCTGAGGATTGGATAATTAGAGCGTATATTGATTGAAGTCTAAACGTGCATGCAATGAAGGATGACGAAGGCATTAGCTGAGGGTTTTATCTAAGCAGCATTAAAATCACGACATGAGTAAGTCAATGGAAATATTTCACATAAAAAAGAAAAAAAATACATAGCCTACTAATAATTTAAAATTTTTCAATGTAAACTGCTAGTAAACGTATTTAAATCATAAACTTCTATTCATTTGCAAGAGGAAAGCAAAAAAGTTTGTTTCCGTTACTGCTTTTTGACAAAAAAAAAAACAAAAAAAAAATTGTTTCTGCTCTATTTTTATTTCGTATTTTGTTTCATTTTCCGACCTCTGCAGTGACAGACGAAACAGGTAGATGAAAATGATTGAAGTAAATGCAAGAGATTCCAGTAATTGGGTATTGAGAGATTTGAGGGAAACAAGAGAAAGATGAGTACGAGGAGAGGCGTGATTGAATATAACTAAAGTTTTTCCTGGTAACAGCATGTAATATTAGAATCTGTGTTGAACACTTTTGATCATAGGAAAGAAAATGTATGAATTTCTTCTAAAGAAAAGGGCAGAACCTTTCCCACATGTACGAAAAAGATGAAGTTATTTATGCAAAGAATTGAAACAACGTGAGCGTAGAGGATTTAATTTACACTCCCAAGGCTGACAAGAGGACCAGTTTCGAATACAGAAGCAACTGGATGGAAGCTTCCAGTAACTGAATATGATAATGCGATATGTAAGAGAGTAGGTAACAAGGAGTGTACCTATAGAGAGTAATTACCTGTTTGACCACAAAACCTAATTGTAAGACATCAGGAGACATTGCATAACTCATAAATTCGCTAAACATTAAGTAATTTTTTACTAAAGGTTTTAACGAACCAGCAAAAATGAAAGAGACAAGGTCCGAGTCCACGGACCAGACACTATAACTTCTTGAATACAGAGCTGACCTTTCATTATGTTGAAAGTAAAATCTATTGATAATAATGAATTAATTACTTAAAATGCAAAATTAAATTCTTAATGATTTCAGTAGATAAAGAACTTTATAATTAATCATCCGCCGCTATACCTACTTCTATGCTTCCAACATGCAAAGCCTAGAACACAACAGAATTTTTATTTAAGGACAAATAATAGTCCAGAAGAAAGGTATCTTTATTTCACTTCTTCCTTTTCAACAGGTTTTCTAGAAGTCAGTATATCTTGTCATACACATTTTTTCGCCAATATACTGATTTTATGCTCGAAAACCTTCTTGAACGAACAAAAATGAAAGGTTCTCTACATGCTCATTGAACCACAAGAGCCAATATCTATTTCATATACAGAAAAAATTCGCATAAAATATACGTTTAACGGTGTCAATTCAGCTCGTTATTGTTGAGAAGAATCATAAAAAATAAGCGTGGAATAAATATAATATTATTCAGTACATGTAATTTATTCATTCATTCCAAAGAAGAAAAAAACGAGAAATACTTTTCAATAATATTCATTTCGTGTTTTTTTCATAGCTCTCCTACTTTTTATTAAAAGCTTTTATTCTACTCACTACTGCGATTTTAAAATTTATCAATACTGCTGCCAACCTTCCGCAACGAAATTATATTTATTTCGCATGAAGCTAAATCCAAAAAAATAATAAAAGCTTATCTTTTAAAAACGTGTTTTCAATTATAAGCTTTTTTCTATATTTTTTACTTTATTCGAACGGAATTCTTCTCTCTTTGATAAGTACCTATAAATCGTTTACCTTAAAAAAAAGTAAATTTCAAGCTATCTTATCAGATTTCTATGAATATTCATCGAAACTTTGTAATGGAAATATACACAATTATTAATTCATTCGTGATAGAGAGTCGTTAGTGTTTTCTTTCACATTTTTTAATTGGAGTAATTAGAAATTTTCATAAGCTAACAGAACCGCTACCTCGCTTGAAATAGATTCGCGAAATTGTGAAAATTGTTGCCTTTAATAACTGAATCGTTATTTTTCTGAGAGTAAAAAGAGACATAAATGTAAAACGAATAACAAAATGATAGACTAAACTCAAATTTATTTCATCAAACAAAAGAAAATTATAATTTTAATTTCCCAGAAATATCCTGAGAAAAAACAAAAATAAAAAACTCTGGCGCAGCAAAGCCTCGCTGGAAAAAGTAGATTTCAAGAAAAAGAATTATGAATTTTGATGGTAACATTAATTGTCTGGAAGTTTATATGCGTTAGTGGTATATGTTATTATATTGTATGAAATGTGTTAGCTGCTGAAAAAATATTAGACAATATGAAATTTATAAAGATCATTTCTTGAAAAAATGAAAAACTTAAGATGATAAAACGTAGTACATAATCATATAATTTAAAATAAAACAAAGAAAATATAATAGTTATGAAATAAAAAAAAAAAAAAAGAAAATATGAACATATGGTTAATTTTTGTAAAAAGAAAAATTCATGCAAATTAGAAAAAAAAGAGACAAAAAAGCTTTATCAGAAGTACCGTCCGATCGATCCGCGCTAAAACTGGTAGCATACTACAATAAATTATAACGAATATTTCTTTCAAATTTCGTGGCTAATGGTGAAAGATTTATCATTTTATAGCCAAAATAACAAAAATGGTAGTACCGGAAATACCGTCCGGCCGGTCCGTACCAAAATCAATAAATCTGGTCCTTGGCTTAATACAAGTGTTCGTACCGCATTTCGTGATTATCGGACAAAAATTGCGACCATTACTGAGGGAATAAGAAATTGACTTATATCTATCTATACATATACATAGCCTATATGAATTTGAGTTATTGATGCCAAAATTTTCCCGAGGTCATGAAACGAAAAACGTACCTAATATCACACCAAGTGTAATAAGTGAATTTCTTAAAGAAAACCTACTTAAAAAATTCAATACTGATCAGGGAGGTATTTACACAATGTGTCTATAAAAAGTTTATGAACACTTTTAGGTGTTTTAAACATTCTATAAATTTTATGAATGTACATGTGAAAGATGCATTGATAAAGTAGTTGGGCGAAATTTCAATACAAATCAATTAATGTACAAATTAATAATGAATATTATGAACATCATTAATGAATGAAACAAATTAATTCTGTGATTATGATTAAAATCTATGACTGATAACAACTTTGAAGAAAAACAATGACAACAAATACCAATAATTCCTGTTTATAGACAATATTCACAAGATTTTGTTTTATAAATACCTTCCTCGGTGTCTATAAAACTCGATAAAGATCGGTGAGTTACAGAAATTTATAGAAGTTATAGAGGTTTATAGATATCGATGCACTTTATAGACATGTCATAAACGCCTCCCTGAAGTAGCTTCATTTATGTTATTGGGGCGAACAAACTAGTTTTGTCGTAGCTGCAGTTAATCTGGAGCGAATTATGTCATTAGACAGGTCAGCCTTCAGGGATAGCTACAGACTAGACCATTAGGTTACGTGTTCATCGAATCTGACTGTAGTCTCTGACCACTAATGACAAGAAAAACTGATATTGGACTTGAGCTTTTGGCAAAATGAAAGTCAGGCCAAGACTCGAGAGTGCAAGACCCAAAACCAAATGCAAAAGTTCAAAAATATGAACATATTGTACATTCGCAATTTGGTTACTAACAAGATTTGCAAGATATAGCATTTAATTTGTCTATTTCAATATGGATGATGACTTTGTTTACAGAAACAAAAATCTTTCAAACAACACCAATACTAAGCACATAAACTTGAATGTGCAAGACTAAGATTAAATAGTATTGATGCAATACTAGAATAATGTGGTATTGGTTATGCTTTGGCTCGTGTTTCGGGGTCAGCATATGCAAAGACAGCAAAATTTGATCATGCAGAAACGTTCAGATTGAAAGCAACATCTCAACTGCTAACCCTTCACCAACTTATGGCTTCACTAGAACTGTTTGTTATTCACCATTTCTTTATTTTTGATAACGATAAGATTTGTTTTTTTCACCAATGAAGCATATGCAGTTTTTATCTAATTTTAAATTATAAACTAGGTGCCCCATTCATCTTTTGAGCTTTAATAATTCTAAGATGGCTAATTTATCGAATTCACGAAATTTGGTGAAGATACTGGACGTATTATATTATAACATTCCGCAAAACTTGATTACAATCGGCTCAACAGTTCATGCCTAAAAGTGATTTGACAAAATCTTAAACTATTGCCACGAAGAGAAGATGAATTCCAGATGAACCAAAGAAGCTGAGCAGAAAGCAGGCTTGCTGTTATTTTATTTGCTAAAGAATCATTTAATAAGCTGTGCAAGTATTTCATAACCTCACAATACAATTCATTATGCAATTCTGCGAAATTTAATTTTAAATGTAATTTTTATCCAACATTCTGCCAAATAATTTTGAAACTTTCGTCTTTTTATTGTATTTACTTATTTATTAATATTTTTTTGTTGAGAAAACCTGTATTTTCTAGCGTCCCTTGATACGCTAGTTTTGTTTTTTTTTTTTTTTTTTTTTTTGTTTAGGCACTTATTCAAGTTTTTTTAAAGATGCAAAAGTTCAAACATATGCTGAATTCATTAATTCGGCAGTTGTGAAACATCTGTAATCTTGAGATCATGGGATGGTTCACTGTTAATTGTTATTGTTATTGTTGTAGTTTTTATCATTGTTTCTGACTTGAAAATGTGTTAAGTACAAAACAGAGCACAATTAATTCTACATAATGTTTTTTCACTGCCCATCTAATACACGCAGCAATATTTATTTTCCATTCTTCAATTTTTCCTTTATAAATATGTTTTCAGGAGTGATATAATAACAAAAAAACAAGCCTATAACTTTCTTAGATTCATAAATAATTCGTGGACAAAAATTCATTCAAATTGATTAATCCAATTTTGAGATTAGCCCTGGGGTGGGTTCAGAATAAACACCCAGGTAGCAACCCAAGTAAACAGAGTACATCCCAACTGATCAGAATAAGATACCTAATTGTTTACCTCGGTGAATCACTCTCCGCATTCGGAGTAAACATACTTCTTTCATTTAGGTATAATTTTTGCTATCCACTCTTGAGTACGAACGGTTGTTTACATATTTGAGCAAGTTGGTTGGGGGATTTAGATTTTTTATTACGACACAACCAATTAAATCACCGTTGTCACACGAGTTATCCTAAACCATTTAAAATAAAAGTAAAGAAACTAAACAACCCAAAGGTATCCAATTGAATTCTGGAGGAGGAAACATTTCTGAGAGTTTTATTCTAAAAGTGCCCTTGACAAACACATTTCTAAACTTATTTCTTTATATATGTACTATAGGTAGACGTCCATGCGCAAGCTTCGCTTGGTACATGTCTCACAAAACCGACAATGTTGCTTAGATACTGTTGTAATTCTGAGAAGATGAGGATATTGACATGGTAAATAATGAGGGTCAGGGCGTAATTCTGCAACGATTGGGACAAAATTTTGTATGTGTAACTTATATATTAGTATAGATAAGTAATATAGACTTAAATATGTAGGCCACGTGAGCTGAGATAAAACGATACAGTTCAGACGTGATAGCCTCCTGAAAAACAGAAGCCTTAGTACAATGGGAAAAGGGCTGCGGCAGAAGGAAAATTTTTACAAAAATCGAAGAAAAAGTGAAGAAATAATATTATTTGCAGTTAATTTGTCACTTTTATGCAAAAAACGGTCAATTACCGAAAAGACACTATCGCTCAAAAAAGTTTTTTGATGGGACAGTGCCTATGTTTGTATTAATGATAAAATAAACCTGGGTAGACACAAAGATGAACATAAGCGTCGAAAATTCTCAAAACTCCAGTTGAAAAATTATCCAAGGTTTTGCACATTTTGAACGTGTTAAAATGATATGTGGCAATACCATAAAAATTGTGGAAGAAAAATGTAGAAAATAAAAATTGTAAGACCATTGATCTGTACAAACTTGAGTACAAGTATTGCAGATTTTTCTCACTTATACTAGGTACCTATGCCATTTAAGGTGAAGAAAAGATGGTGAATATGAGGCTAAAAATAGTACTGAAGTAAGGATTACCATAACGACACACCAGGGTTATTCTTATTTCTATTCAAACGATTCAATTTTCCTTGATATAAAAGATTTTTTTGAACAAGTTAATAGGTCAGAAAAAATTATCTCAGCATAAAGGAGAGAAGCCGATGTCAATAATAAATAATTCGAAATAACGTCCGACCAAATGCGAACATCTCCATGAATGGTAAAGACCTAGAAAAACTTGATAGATTATATTATCTGACCTGCTTCACAACTAACATCCTTGACCCGGATGTAGAGGTCGAACAAAAATGTAAATTTCCAAGATTTGATCCTAAAATAAGGAAAATATGTTCAATGTCGAATTTCTCAATCACTTAACAATGAACAGCGTCTGAAAATCGGATTTCCAGCATGGCTGAGACTGCAAAAGGTACCTACCTCCAACTATCATAGGAGCATTACATTATGACGAAAATTCAATATAATTCGAGCCTACAGAGAATACGGAATTGTGCTATAATTACGATAATCAAACGTAAAATAAATTTTCCTAAAATGGTGAAACAGGGGAATGGAAGGCTACTTGTCCATTTCGGACATTTTATCATTCGAGTTTAATTATTCATCTACAATTATAAATTATCGTCCATAGAGAGACCATACAGATTCGAAAATGAGAAAAAAATAAATCAGCTCGGTATACGAATAACAAACGGCATCATCCAAGATGGAAGAAATTGTTAAAATAGTTGAAAACACTCGTCACGATTTTCTAGCACAACTTTTTCCAGGAATTTCGGTCCACATACTTGTCCACTGCAAATTTAGAAAATCATTTACTTCAAAACACGAGCTTACAGAACTAAAGAAGAAAGTCAGCAGAATGCATTCAAGAGTGGGCACGATTCGTGAAAACACGGGAGTTGAATCCTGATTTGAATCATTTTTTGGAGATTTTTCTCACTCTGGAGTCAAAGAACATCAAAAAAACGGCTTAATTCTTCGACTTTCGGCTTTGACTGATAAGCACGATTCGCGACTGCAATCTGGAAAGTGCAGACAGAGAATTATGATCGGAAATATTGAATCCACGTTTGGAACGCTTAAAAATGTCCACGAATAAAAACGAAATTCATGTTCGATAGGGCCAAACAGATGGGAGATGGTGACGAAAAATAAATAATGAATTTATTTACCAAAGCATCGAAGAAAAAAACGATATGCGTTACTAGCACCTACCTATCCACAAAACATAAATTACCATTCTCAAAACGATAATTAAAATTCAACCTTGTTGACCATTCGGTAAATGTTTCTTTTTTCTTCGAAGCTGACCTTTCGTTTCGGCAAATTATTTTTCTGGGAGCTATAATGATGGAACCATTCACCTTGAACGTTTCTCGAACCATTCTAAATGCTAACTTTCGAAATTATAAAAATAAAAAAAAAACGAAAAAATAGAAACGTTTCCAACACAGTCGCCAAACATTATTCAGACAATAACGTCCATTGTGTAAGACAACGTGCTCATCCAGTGACTATATAATATTATAGTAAAATAGATGAGTTCATGATGGGAAAAAAGTATGGAAAAAGAAAATTTGAAACGAACATTATTGTCAGTCTCGAGCATTTACTTGAGTGAGAACATGGGTACCTCCCAACACTAATTACATCGATAGTAAGTGCATCGTAGAAGCACCTACGATTTCATTTTGGAAGAAACTTCATTATTTTTTTTTTAGAGAAGTTTTCAGCAGGTATCATAGAAAATTTTCGTTATGAGTTGACTGTGTTGAATGCTGAAAAGGGCGAGTTTTTGCCTCATCCTTTCCCTAATCCTTATAAAAAATAGAAGTAAGTATTGTGAAAAGTAACAGAATAAACAAATTTTTGACTCTAAATACTCGGTATTTTACGAAACCAAGTTTTGAATTCTACCTGATGGCATCGAACATTATCAATGAGGAAAGTAGGCTTATATATTTCTTCTGAGAAAAAATATTAAAATTTTTAAACAAACCAAGCAGACATTTTACAATATTCTGAAAAAAGTAACATATTGCAGCTCGTGCGTTCATCGCAATAAGTCGATTATCACGAGTGGCTAAATAGTTGAGTAGTTGATATATTTTTCAACAAATCCACCAAAAAAGAGGTTATTATTTATTCCATTAAATTGGAAAAGTTCATTCATGAACAGAATTTTAGACAATTAAATAATTATGGATTGGTGAACTTTGCTGTTTGAAGGCATTGCCATACAAAACGGCTGTTTTTCAGTGACATTTCGCCATTTACCTACGTGTAAACGACTCCATGAAGAAATAAACAAAAAAACAGTTGAGTAAAAATTCTATTGGTACACTAGTGAAGTAATGAAAATTATTATCAACCATTTGGAATAAAATTGACTTGAAAATCATTCACTCATTAGATTTAATAAGAACCTTTTTTTGGGATTTGAGTTGAGAATAATTATTTGGGATACAAGCGGGTAAAGTAGGTGATTGCAATACCAGTGTGATGCAATTCACGGAGTAACAATCACCAACTTCGCACGAGTGCCACATACTACTTTTTTTCATTGTCCCCTCCTCAAAAAAACAAACAAAAAAATGGAGAAAAATAAATATTTTGTAACTGGCAAACATACAAGCGCAATGTATCATAATTCCAATTAGAAGTTGTGGTGAAGTGATTAAGGTACTAACTTTCGTCCAAGGAGGTAAGAGGTTCGATCCCCGGGGGCAGAGGAACTTTTATTAATAATATAAAAAAATAGTGTATAAAAAAAAGGTAATATTAAAGTGTATCGTAATGTTTGATGAAACTTTAGTGCGCATGTGTACAACAAAAGTCACAGCGTTTAATAATGTAAAAAACATCAAAATAGGCAGACTTGAAAAATGATATTGAAAAATAGTGTTGAAATCTCCTTCTTCATTTATAGTTGAGAAGCATGAAAACGTTTGTTTTCAAGATAGGTGTTGAAAAAAAAATTTCAAACATTATCGTAGTATACTATGTGTATGCAAGTCCTGAATGGTAACTATTCAAATGCTTAAGAGGCGCACAATGATGCAGCAAGCTACTCAGCAGTGTTTGAAATGATGTGATTCTATTGAATCTGATTAAATTTAACTCAAAGTAGTCGCCCTCTGCTGTAAAAATAATGAAATGCGCTGATTTTTGGATAATGCATGACTTTAATTAGGCTACTGTTTAATATCATTGGTAACATATACATATATCAGAGTTATTGAACGCAAATTTAGA
Source organism: Ericerus pela (assembly GCA_011428145.1). NCBI lineage: Eukaryota > Metazoa > Arthropoda > Insecta > Hemiptera > Coccidae > Ericerus > Ericerus pela. Next base: position 580,585 of record WOFM01000304.1, on the reverse strand, counting down.
GAATTGTTGATTATAAAGAGCTAAAATTTTGGTGAGACTCTGACATACATTAACTGAAGATTTTGTGAAAATCGTCATGAAATAATAAGTTATTTTCTTAAAATATCGTCAAAATTCTGTTCAGATTGAGTGAGTCAATGTATATGGGGTATTTGTGGAATTTCAGAAATATTCCTACAACCAAACGAACGAATCAGCTGAAATTTTCATAGAATCTTCAGCTAACATACTACAATGTTTCATAAAAATTTCATGCCTCTACAACATACAGTTTTCTTGTAATTCTGTTTGATAACTAATTGTACATCAGCGGTTTACTTATTGATATCTTTGCCTATGATTTTCAGCCTTCACTTCATTAATCATAAGTCATAACACTTATTTGTATATGAAGTCTATCAGAATAAATTTTAATATTCATAATTCATATTTTACCATTTAAAAACGATATTAATTAAAATGACAAAGATTTTCACAACTCGACTGTTTTAATATTATCATTGAAATGAAATAATGGTAAATTTAAAAGGGGCAAGGTACGCCAACAACAGAGTATTAAATATAATAGAGATTACTTGTGAAATGAACTATCCCCACTCCTAAGAAATGGTATAATTTTGATCTCATTTCAATCAACAAAATTCAGTTTGATGTCTGTGGCAGCCGCCACACTACGTCGGCACATAATAGTACTTACTTCCTCGTGTCACCGGCACCGTGGCCGAGTGAGTACGGTGCTGCCTTTTGTGACAGTGAACGAGGGAGGTTTTAGGTATTCAGCCAGTACGGGTTCGAATCCCGGTGCCGCCTGAACACCTAAAATGTCATTTCTGAATTATCAGTTACATTTATTCGTTCATTTAATTCAATTATTTATAAAAAAAATTCTATTCATTGTTAATAGAAACAGCTACTTCAAAAGAAGGGCCACTTTTAATAACAGCATTTAGATGGGCATGCATCCTCTATTATATTTAGTACTCTGTGATATCAATTACAGTGGGTGCAACACCTACTGAGGAGTTGTACCCTGTGTAGCAAAATTAAGTATTGTACGCAACATGGACCCTTCGATCAATTAGTACTGGGTACCCAGTAGCCCTATCTTACCACTGTTAATGAAATGGGCTATGATTACAAAATGTGTAAGTGGTCACAGGTTTACGACACATGTGCAGTAGGTCTTCTTTCATCTGTTTTCAAAATTGTCACAGATTCAAAATACCAACAGAATGAAAACAGATGTGGCATGGATTTTCATGTCTGCCTGGGTATCCAGCACTAAATGATCGAAGCATGAAACTCAATGTGCTTGTTGTGCATTTAACAGAATCATTATGTATGCCTAGTATGCCGGTCATCAATTCAAGAAAGTCTGTTAGGTATTAGGAGAATAGCCACTCTGAAGTGCCATTTTGTAATGTTTTGGCTGGTGCTGTCAAGGTAACACTTTTCAATTAACTATTTTGGCAGAACAACGAAATAATTGGCACATGTACAGGAATTTTTTAAACAAATTCCAATTTTTGTTTTGTCGAAAATGGGATTTTTCATGCTTTTCAACTTTTACATGCCAGAAAAAACGGATTTCATTGGAAATTTGAGATATGAACTCTGAAACTTACATGTAATGTAATTTGGGGAAAAGGATTTTCCTTGAAATATAGAATCTTCTGATTAATAGATAGTGCCAGTCTTAATTAGGCCTCAGGCAACCTAGAATGCGTGGCCAGGCAGAATCATAGGAAGGAAATTTGGGCCCTCTAAAAAATTTCAAATTGCATCTGTGTTCAGAGCCATATGTAAGATTATCTGTGGGAGGGGTTTTACAATATTAGAGAAGTTTAATTGTGAAAAAATGTTTAGGTGCCACCAATTCAGAGGGAGGGCATTTTAAATTTTACTACTCCTCCCCACAAATTCCACGATCCATTTAGCATATGTGTTGAGAAGTCTGAGATTTTTTGACGACAAAATAAAAATTATTTCGAAGTAATAATGACGACACAATGTGAAGACATCATTATAAAATTTAAAGACAAATTCAGACAATATAATGTCCAAATCCGAACTTATGTTCAAATGAAATCATGATGACAGTAATCAAATTTGATTCTCTTTCAGACAAATTCTAACGTATTTTATTACAGTGCCAACACAGTCATATTTTGACAATTTCCTGCAAAATGATTTGATGGAAAGTAAAAACCCATCGAATGAAATACATGCAGCCAACTTCATCTTGCCTTATCATTTCTTCTCCGCGCTTTTGCCTATAGTTTGCAGCCAAATTTATTTTATTTTGCTTTATCATTTTTACACTCATGCTTTGCCTATTGTATGTTGACAAGTATATCTGCTATCTTTTTGTAATACTTGCATACATATTAATTTCCACGCTTTTTTTATTGACATCGCATGTTTAACAGCCATTAAGCAGACAATCAAGTGGGGAAACCTTGCCGATAAGAGGAACTGACTTGTAAAAATGAATTCTAATTTTTATTCACTCTTGTTCTGACGATACCCGGTACTAGGTTCATTTTTACAAGCAGTCCTTCTTGTGTAGGTGGATAGTAGCTGGTCCAAGTCTCAAGTAGTACTTTAAAGTTCCGTGTAGGCAATTTATAAGTGTACCATCTACGGATGTAGTAATACTTCAACTTGGATCTATCTTGAAGACAACTAAGACGGTAGTTTGAACTCAGAATAGATTAGGTTGAAGACAAAAGACAAATTAAGAATGTTCTTTCATCATGAAGGATCAGTAGTGAAGACACAAAAGTCATTCTTAAAATGTCAGTTTTATATTGCACTTCAAGGCGATCTTTTGAAAACACCTAAGAGGTGAAGTTATAGTTGACAATACAATCAGATGGAGTTCCTAGCATCTGTTAAGAGGTAAATTTGGTGTGTTGCTGACAGACCTAAGACAAGCTTTGTTCAAGATGACTGCATTGCTCTGTCAGTTAAAGGCTGTGTAGAGCCTTCTTTAGCGCATAGTGGATTTGATTTCATCTATGTTAGTTATTTTCTCACCTCCCTTCTCACACACCAAAAGCTCCGAAGACCTAAAGTTTCAGATAGGAGTCTTTTACATCATACAATCACCATCTCATATGAAGACAAACAATCAGGTGAAGACAAAAGAACTTTCTGATGATTTCCCCTATTTGTTGTCTACAATACATTTTTTTTTTATTATTTTTTTTTTTCGCTGCACACTTTGCTTTATCCGCTTTGTCAACACTGTAATTCTTTTGTAATTATAGTCTTTGACAAAATAATTCTGCTGTTTGTGTTTGTAACTTCCGAACCTTTTATGGATCGAAACTTTGTTAGGTTCTTCGGTCGACACTCCACTCTTATTGCTGATTCATTCGTCATATTAATTTCCTAACACATGAAGACAAAGTAAGCTGTATTCCATCGTGTTCAAGAAACCTAATTCAAGTCAAGAAGAATTCAGCCGTAGGGTTTAACAAAGTTAAAAAATAAAATGTCTTTAAGTTATATTTCAAAACCCCTCGAATCAGTATTTTGGCTGCATGATGTACTAGTTTTAAGACATTGTGACGTCATTAACATTTAAACACCACCATACATTAAAGGCTAACTTTATGAGCCAATTCATTTCGGACGCCTCAGTGTATTTCATTTTTTATTCATTTAGATTTGGCTGTTCAAGGAATTTTAAAAGGGTTATTACTCTCTTTTTAGGGCATTTATACATATTTTTTGAGGAGGTTTTTTTCTTTTTCACTTACTCCAATCGCAAGGTCTCAAGCAATTACTTAAGCTTGCAGGTCCGAAAGCCGGCTATGTTAGTAGTAGACAACTTTAGTAGGAATCCATTTTAAGGCTACTAAGAGCTTAGGTATAAATATGAATAATTTGCATTAAAGTTAATTTTAATCCTTTTCAACTTCATTACTATAAATTCTACTCTACTGTTTTGGTGGACTGAAAATTTCACACAATTATCACGTCTTCTGTATCGTATTTTTCAAGCACCGATAGGTTAAAAAACATTAATTAACGTAATTGGAAGATTTTATTTTTGTGTCTGACTGATATACAATAAATATATTATTTTAAATTTATAGATAAGTAAAATGAATAAATTAATTTCTCATTTCCGAGATAAGAAATTCGACATTTTGAAAAACAGGTTTCAAATAAGGCGGTAAATTATAATTTATTGGTTGAATATGAAAATCACGACGAAGGAAATCCGGAGAACTAATTTCACTCATTCAGTGTACTTGATTCCATTCCGAATGTTTGCAACACAGATATGAAACACAATATTCACACAATTCATGCAATCACCATCGATGCATTTAAAAAAAAAAAAAATACATGCAAGCATAAAAAAATTAACACTTTCCCAGAGCGGTGCACCTAGTTTTCTCTCCTCTTAAGCAACGAAACGATTGAAAGCAAATAAAAAATTACGTAATCTAATGGGTAAGAAAAAAAAAACTGAAGTTTGTTGCAGAGAAAGCGAAGATAATCTTAAATAATTTTACTGATGGCGTCGAATAGTATCGCATCTCAGGAATTACCAACCGGTTCTTCACCCAGCCTTCGAGAGTTTCTCTGAAGTGCACCTAATTAAACCAAATTTTAATAATGAAGCTCATAGATCTGCCAAATTTTCTCTCTCCAGCCCTGAGAATAAGAGCTTTTCAACACATAGTAAACAAATGCCAAGTATTGATTTGAAATTTGCACGTAAATTGGAATAACATACGAGACGTAATAATGATAGTAACTAAGTAGTTCACACTTTTGGTCGATAACCTGTTGAATTATCAACTATTATTATTATTATTATTATTATTATTATTTATTTTTTTTTTTTTGTACCACGCTGAAGAGATTTTACATTTGTTTGTTCTTTCAAAAATGACGAGTAAAAATTCGGCGAATTCGCAGAAACAAGGAAAAAGGATAATAAAGGAAAACAATACCATGTTCGATCAAAAACACTCTTTGTCCTACGGAAGTTATTTTCATCTATTATTTTTTCATCTTAGAATGTTTTCGATTTCATATCGTGAAAATAATCATCAAGGTATCCACAGTTTTAATTTTGAAAACAAAAAAAAAAACAATTTTTCCTATTTTTCTATAATAATAAATTTTTATGTTTAAATAATTCTGAGGTAGAAAATTCTAGCAGGTTTCCTTGTGGATCATTCAGATAAATTTTAAGAAATTTTTGAACAGCTCTATAAAAAAAAAAGTAAAAATTTGAAAATATTTAACAATTTGTGATTTACAAGTTAGTTCAATTTCCTATTTGGTTTTTAGAGAATTTTCTATTTTTAAATTGGTTTTGTATGAGTAACGAGTAGTTCTACACCCTTACTTAAGAAGTTTTTACTTTTTTCTGTGGGAAGTATGAGAAGTGATTAAAAGGTTTACTACCCGTCTTCAATATGGAACAACTAGCAGAACCCTGAATGTTTTAGCAAAAATTCATAAATTTTATTATAGGTCGCTGACAGTTTTTATAATAACGAAAATGGTCAGTAAAGTACAAAAATTTTTCCGTGACTTTTCAGTATACTATTACCACACAGTCGAAGCACTCCACATACAATGCAATAATAATTACCGGTACACATCAGCAGCAATGGATACGTATTACAAGGTATGAGTCGTAGTCTGACTTTGAGCTACAGCCATTCCCACAACTCTCAATCTTTTTGTCAGACAGACCAATTTCGTGGTGTTGCAATTTCTGCAATACCACAATTAAGTTCAAGATGAGTACTATGGTCTTGATCTTTCTTTTGTTCATCACCACCTGACTCAAATCAAATAAATTATTCCTGGCATTTCTTCACATTATTTTCTGTCACGCAGATGCTTCACATCGTGGGTCACTAAGTATTTTTGTTTTCCACAATACTTGAATCGAGTTCAAGAGCAGGATCGGCTGGACAGTACTTCCGGTACCACCATTTTTGTTTTTATTTTGCTATAAAATTCTCTATTTTGCACCAATAGCCATGAAATTCAAAATAATTATTTATTTTAATTCATTGTAGTACGCTACAAATTTTGGCGCGGATCGACCTGATGATACTTCCGGTACTGTTAGTTCTGTTTTTATGTTGGTCATAAAATGCGGAATTTTGTAACCATATGTACGAAATTTGAAACAAATATTTATTATAATTTATTGTAGCATGCTACCAATTTTGGCGCGGATCGACAGGACGATATTTCCGGTAAAGCTTTTTCTTCTTTTTTTTTAAATTTTCATAAACTTTTCTTTGTACAAAAATTAACCACACGTTCGTGTTTTCTTTTTTTTATTTCATAACTGTATTATATTCTTTTAGTTTTATTTGAAATTATATGATTATTCACCATACTCTATCTTCATAATTAATTTTTCATTTCAAAAAATAATGCTTTTAAATTTCACATTGTCTAATATTTGGTCAGCAGCTAACAAATTTCATACAATCGTAACATACAATTAACGAACATAAACTTACAGATAATTAATGTGACCATTAAAATTCATAATATTATTCTTTTTCTCGAAAACCTAATTTTTCTAGCGAGGCTTGCTACGCTAGAGTTTTTTATATTTTTCTTGATTATCATTGAATAAAACGTTATATCAGTGGAGGCTATCTATATACAAGTTTTCATTTCTTTTTAAAATTGGTGGATTTTCCCTACAGATAAAATACGTAAAGTGAACAAATATTCATAAAAAATGACGTAACCGTGGACAAATTCTTGCTTCATTTATTGCTGTGCTCTTGCCATAATACACTCTCCCTACGCACTTCATTTACTATCGTAGTACCCCAGACGCAGATATAGAAACAAATTTTAGGAGGAGGTTGTTAAAAATATTTTACACATAAGATGCATAGTTTTTCCATTTTTTTATTTATTTTATTTATTAATTTCGTGGAGCGAGTGTTCGAACCCCCAAACCCCCCATATCCATACCAGCAGCACCCCCATTAAAATAAAATGAGTTATATTTCAATGTGTGGAATACATTGTTGTGAGAGATATTCACATTAGAAGGTCTTCAACAGTATTTGCGTGTTCTGCCACTTCATACAGTTAAGTATGGGAGAGCCAAATCCTCGGCGAACACTGGCGATTTTTGAGCCGGTTCTGAGAGTTTATATACAGGATTTGGTACAAGCACACAGACACACATGCATACGTACATGTACGTAATTATGTCATGTGTTACGTCGTTTCTTGCCTGCGTCAAGGTGATAAGAAACGACGCAGCGCGTTTAGTACTGGGCTGTGACATCACCGAGATTGTTATCAGGTAATTGATCTCGGCCCGTGCAATGTATCTTACCTGTACGTACGTACAGTTACAAACATACAAACGCCCCAGTGTATATTTGTTTAACGTCATAAATACGATTATTGCCAGCCTTTGGGTGGCAACTGTTGTCGAGGGGTGCGAGCCCCTATTACTTCATACGAGTGATGTCCCCACACAATGCAATGAATTTAACTATAAGGACATAGTTCAATCATTATTTTGTTAGTAATTCACGCGCTTCTATACATACATCACATATAGCAAACAGATATTACTCTCCAGAGTACATTGTTTCACTGATAGATTAAATTTTTCAATTTACTAACAAAATGGTTCACTATGGTTCACTGAACATGATTTAAGCTCCGTGCTTTTAACAACATTATCTGGCCAACAACAGAACTGCGCACTGATACGTAATTTCAACATGTTAAAGACTTACGCTCAGATGTAATCGGCTGTACCTACATAAATTTAATTTTCATATAGATATTTATGTTGCATTCGAGTTCATCGTCAGCTCAAATTCATTCACGTTTGCCGGATTCTCAGAACTTTCCTGCAGTTGCCACAGCATGAGATTTTCGAACAATTTTTTATTTTCTTCAAAATAGGATTTTGGGATTCGTCACGATCAAATGGAAAATAAGAGATGAAATTTTCTATGTAAACTTAGATGAAAAAAGCTCTAGCGCAACAATGCTTAACCAGAAAACCCATTTTGCAGATGGAATTGGAAGTGAGATGGTGATGAGAGAGAGCTTACTTGAAAAATTGCAAAATAATAACAATAGTAACCTATATTTTAGTCGATATTTATATGGATATTAATCAAAATTTATATATATAATTCGATATTTATATCCATATTGCATAGCTAGTTTCAAGATACTTGTTATGAAACTGTTAATGTGGTAACTATTTGATACCTCTCAACCAGTCATTAACTTAACAAATTAATTCATCAAGTTACTAACTTAGCATTGATGAATGAGGTTGTAATGATTTTTCATAATAGGGCAATGAGAATTAACGCGATAAAAATTTTCTTTATCTCGTTAGAAGTTTCATAAGTCTCCAGGTTAAGAAATTACAAAAAACTATCGACAATTATCTATATCTTCACAGAGGTTGAGGAAAATAGATTTGATTTAATAAACAAAATAATAAAATGTTAACGAAGTTATATCTCAGAAGTGTGTAATTGCAACAATACAAATAAGTAATGTACAGAGATTTAGAAAGTGTTTAGAAACAAATATATACGCAGATGAACGAATGAGCGGTAGAATGAGTATTAGTGTAGCTGTTGGTGTAAAAGTATAAAAGTGTTTACAGATAGATAATTGAGTGTTGGCAGCATGGTGAGAAGTAGCAGCTCGATGGTCCCAAAAATCTTTAACAAAAACATCGATTTATCGATGTTTAATCTCTAAAAACCTTTTTTTCAGAGATTTTTTGTTTCCAGTTTTCTCAGGAACTACTAAACTGATGATCACAAAATTTCTTTCAGACCTTCATCAATACAATGGCTATCTTTCATAAAAATTTCAGCTCTATCTGTTCGATAGTTTTCTCAAAACTGTGAATACAAAATTTTTTTCAGCAATTTTTCTTCTACAGTTTTCTCAGAAACTACTGAACTAATAGGCAGCAAACTTCTAAGAAAATTGCACCAACATAAGGAAAGTCTATCGTGAAAATTTTAGCCCGATCCTTTTTTGTAATTTTCTTAGAATCGTGGAAAAACTTTTCCAGAAAATTTGTTTTCCAGTTTTCTCTGAAACTAACTAACTGATAAGCAAGAAACTTCTTTCATACCTGTTCCAATATTAGAACTATCTCTCATAAAAATTTCAGCTCTATCCACCTGGTAGTTTTCTCAAAACCGTGATCACAATATTTTGAAAGATACATACACAAAGTAATTCACACTCACACTCTCTCTCTCACACAAACACACACACACACACACACACACAAAAGGTCAAAATGGAAAAATAGTACCAATCGTTTTCTTTTTTCATGAAACGAATTTTCATCATTCCCACTCCTAACCCTTTTGTGAAGTCAATTTTAATACCCGTTTGCAAGCAAACTGGGTAAAAAAAAGTCATTTATACCTCAACACGTATCGTTTAAAATACAAACCATTATTCGTGGAAAGAGAAAAACGTTAAAATTATTTACTACTGTTTTGATTAGCATAATATGTAAGAGGAAAAACCCCAGAATACGCGAGTTACAAACGCCAATCGAATTCAATATAAACACCGATTATTATCACGACAGAATTGAACACTCCTAAATCAGGTGACCGCAGATCAGCTTCATTTAAAATTCATATTTTTACCGTGGAAAAATCGCCAATGTGAAAAATTTTCAAATTGAACGGAGCAGTACCGAATAAAATCAAACATATGAATAATTCCGCTTCCCTTTCCTCTAAAAACACCCTGCAGAGGTCATAAACGACGAATAAAACTGGTCCAGATCCTGGTCTACCGCAGACAAGCCTTGGTCTTGGTCTCCGTTTTTCTCGCAAAATTTTTAACACTATTGATGACCTAATTAAATTTACTATTCGTGTACTTCCGAAATATACGAATATCTTAACTTATGTCAAAAATCAGCAAAAGGTCATATAGGAAGAAAGAAAAAAATTCAACACCAATTATTTCAAATTAATTCAGGTTATCAAACTGCGTATATTTCACTATTTGTTCTTACTCTTTGACCTAGGTCACATAAACAGGGCAAGACCAATATCAACCGAAAAAAACTTGAAAAAAGATACCAATAAAACTATAAAATTTGAATTATATGGATTAGTGTTAAATTATTTTCTATTTTCCTCTTTAATTATTCACTGGTGTTTGATGTTCTAAAGACATGAATGGTAAGTTTAATTTGATCATCAATAATAGTAAATACTTTGTGAGAAATACCGACAGTAAGACTATAAGAATTGACTCTACAAGACTCAAACCAAGAACATTAACGCAAGAGCAAGACCAACCCTATCATCGTATTTGTCTTAGTTTTGCTTTTATTCATTGTAAATATTTTTTATGCAAAAACGTTTATTCATTATTCAGTGGTATCCATCATGTTGGTTATTCAACCTTAGTGCAAATAAACTCGTTTAAGGAGAATATTACGTAAAAACCAGTTTGTTTTTTTTCTCATTTGTTTAATTATAGAGTTCAGACGTCGAAACTATTACATACAGTACAGGGCTTGGAGGTTATTTTATATAGGTACACAGAGGGAGAGAGTTGTGACTCAGATCCTGTTTGTATTGGTGAATTGACCAACCAGGAGCAGGAGTCGCATACCCCAAGGGGAAGACAAAAATACTTTGAAGAGCTACTATAAAGAAAAAACAACAATTCTGTATTCAACCTTTGCAATTCCAAAAATTAAAATATTTTATTGCTTTGAAAAACCGAAGTTGGGCAGAAATTTTGAGAATAAAATTAAATAAAAACTGTACGGAAATGAAAGTTTTCGGAAGAAGGATTTTTTTTTTCCAAGTTTATGAGTTTAAAGATTAGTTTCCTGCTGGATTCAGACCTTAAAAATTAATTATTCCTGATTCTAATTCTTCAGGTAATTTATGCTTTAACCTTTGCTTTCGTATTTTTGAAATTTAGTCAGATTGATTGCTTTTGACTGCATATATAAATTGTTAAAATAATGGAAATGATTGGAAGAGACTTTTGTTCAAAATGTGAATTTAACAGGCTAAGGGAACGGTGTTGCAAAAGAATGGCTAAAATATAATCAAGATACTATTCAGACCCAAAAAAATTTTACGATTATGTTTAACAAAAAATTTTTATTTAAGCCATCAATTTTTGCATCCACGGAAATAACTCAATACTTATAATAGAGGAGCTTTGGATCCAATAGTCACCCAAACAAAAATTTTCTAGCCATACCCCTCATAAACATTTCGAACCATTAAATAAAATAGTATTCCAGTTCTGCTCAGTCGTGCCTGATTTTCATAAATTATTTAATTTAACAGTGCAATAAAACTTGCTGGGTCACATCCGCAGGTTTTTTTGAAGGGTCTATTCTATTACGATCAGTCTCAATCAAAATGAAGAGTAATTGTAATATTACAATTATGCACGATAACATGCACTCTCGATTACGGTAATTCACTCATTAAACCTATACTTTCACGCACGGAAAAAATACTCTTCATACAAATATGACGTCATCCTGTTATAACATATTTTCATGCATTTCTTTTCATCACTATTTCAATCTTTTATACAGTGATGAGTACGTACATAATTGGTTAAAATCTTTTCGATAAGGAAATGAACGGGAGAATTTGAATTTAAACGCGATTTAGTTTCAACACTTTATCTACTTTAGTAAAGTGAATACATAATAAATCTAAGAGAAGTTTTAAAAAAAAATTGTTGAAGTCAAATGAAGTCAACTTGAGAGAATAATTTTTTTTATTATTCTCATTTTTAAGGTCGATATTTGACGACATGAGTATTCAACTTTTTTTGACTTGGCCTCTTTATCTTTATAATTTTTCGTTACCATCTCAGTCAATTTGAAACAAATTCGTACGCATTAGAATAACATTTTATTGCAGCTCCATACAGGCTGATGGAGCTATTTCTGAATGACGGAAAAGGCGAATTTGGTACGAGAAAATCCAGGCCTTTTTCTCTCACTATTCTCTTCTTTAGGAACGGGGGTATTTCCCTTTTCACCCTCTTCGTATCCGCCTCTGCAAGGATGAACTTGAATACTCGTATAAAACCCTCATCGACAAAGATGTAAAATTTTATTGTGTTTGAAATAAAAAATGATTGGGTTAAATATTTTTCATCTGCAAAGCCTTCAAAGATGGACAATTTATAAGCTTAAAAAAGGGCGATTAATGGGTTATCAATACCATTAAAAGTTAATTCATTTTAGACTGACAGTGCGGTATCTGGGTGTCCAATAAATAGATGGAAAAATAACGTACCCATTTGTTCTAAATAAGCTAAAGCTAATTCTCCAAATAGTCGAGTGATTTGAAAATGTAAATGAAAGTTGAGTTGATTAACTCCACACATATGAAAAGGGAGAATAATGTTTTAATCAAAATATTTATTGCCCTTGCATTCCAAGCAGCGAATTCGCAAGTTTTTTTTATGGAAAATGAACTAATTCTCAGTCACACCGTCATTCCTCAACTAAATCCTACACTTCAACATTCTACAGACGGTGATGAATATTTTTCATACTACAAATTTATATTCTCGAAAGTAGAATCAGCTGATGCTCAAGACCAATTATCACTGATTTAACGAATAAATAATCTAATAATACCTCATAACGATTGCATGTATATGTATGTGAACTCACCATTTTCATCGTGTACTCTAATTACATCTTCCTGCATTTCGGCGCTCGCCTCTGTCACTAGTTGATTGTTTTGAATTTCAGCCAAAAAAGGACATTTTTTTTCCTCCTTAACGTCTGTCGTTGATCCTAAAATCGAGTCCACGGCTGAATTATGAATTTTACTGATCGACGACATGACAGGACAGAATTGGCTGTATGTTTTCACCAAAGTTGAGCCATAGTTGCGTACATAGTGCGATGACAATTTACTGAGAAACGGGCAATGCATGGCGTCAGTCTGATAAATTTCTGTAAACGAAAATAAATTCAACAGTAAAAAAATCATGTGTCAATGAAATGGGTTGCACAGAAAATCAAATTCGCGCAACTCATAAGTAAAGTAAAAAAAAATACATATTAATTCACCGAGTTGCCAATTTAATTTAGAGAGTATATACTGTATGTATGCAAATTGGTGAGGTCACTTTCACCAGACACATAAAATTCCCGCGCGAGGAATTTGCAATAAATTTTATCTTTTCATGGAGTTATGGTGATTTGGATACAGAATCAATCATCGTTCATTCTTTAAGAAAAATTTTCTGGATTCTACAACCCGAACCAGTTTTACCTGGTCAACATACCCACTTTGAATACTATTCACTATAAAATTGTAAATTACATAACACGAATCGAAATACCAGCATCAACATGATTATTTGACAGTGTATTATCAATTGGTAAATATTGTTTCAAGAAATACAACAAGTAAGCAGTCAGTATTATATGAATTATGAAATCACACAGTACGCATTGCGCAAAAAGCTAGGAAGCAATATCGTTCGCGAATAAATACCTTTTAATTGGATTTATAACGAAGCAATTTCGATTTCACGCAGGTTAAAAGAACCAAATTCACTAAGATTGAAACACTTTCATAAAGCTTACAACTAACTATCAACAAACTTGAACTGCAACTGATTACTGAACAGTGAAGTAAACTAGGAAGTCAAGACGAGTTGAAGTGGTCTGTGCCAATAGTTCGATGTTGTACGCAACGATAGTAAAAAGTAAATCGATATCTAACCTTATATCGAAAAAAAAGCATCTCGATTATCATGAAGCTCTGACTTCGAGACACAAAATGAAGAATCTTACACAATTCCTTACGACTTACTAGTCGAATCGTATTATTTCTCGATTTGATTTGAAGTGAATTTCAAATAAAATTATCCAAAATTAAGCAAAACTACCTGTTGTTCAATAATTCATATGAGAACAATTGAAGGTATGCATTGACTCACCATGATTCGAACGTGAGTAAAGAATACATCCATCATAATAAAAGGACTGAGAATTGTTATCGTTGGATAAAACAGTGTAGGCAAGGTTGCCTAACCATTAAAACTAGGAGATACACAGAAATTACACTACCTCATAGCTCATAGACTATAAAATTAACATTAAAAAAAATTTTTTTTTTTAAATGCTTTTTATTGAGGAGCTCTACAAGCCACAAAATAAAACATTTATCTCCCAAACAGATGATGTTAAAAATTATATTTTCAATACTCACAACATTTAATAGTAATAATATAACAACATTAAATAGCAAAAATATAACTTTCCCTTTACAAACACATGAAAATTTTAGAGTTTTTCAAATATAATAAAAAGCATTCGAGACCATAAGAAATTGATATCGTTGCGTATCAGGAAAATACATCATGTCCGAAGAAGTATATTTGTTAATATTGTGTATTGCATTTTGGTCTCAAATGCTTTTTATTATGTTTGAAAAATTGCAAAATTTTCATGTGTTTGTAAACGGAAAGTTATATTTTTGCTATTAAATGTTGTTATATTATTGCTGTGGGGACTCACTGGTATGAGGTAAAGGGGCTCGGACCCCTCAATGACAGTCGCCGCCCCAAAGGGCAGGCCAATTACTCGTCTATATGACGTTAAACAAAACACAAAATACGTTCGATCGTAATTACCTGCAAATACATGCAGGTAATGTACGAGTACCAAATTGTGACATCACCAAACAATGTCACGATCCGTACACAAACCGGCCAGCCATCTCTTATCATGATAGGGGATGATGCAACCTGGCCGCCCTCACCGACGCACGTATTACCTTATGTACGTGTGTTTGTGTGCGTGTGAATAAGCCGTATATAAACTGCCCAAACTGGCTCTAAAATCGCCAGTGTTTGGTCTGGTTCTGGCTTACCTGTACTTACGTACGAAGTGGCTGAACACGCTTAAATTCTGTTGAATTTCCTTCTGGTGAGAATATCTCTCACGACAAGGTATACCACAGTGGTGACCCCTACGTGATTTTTGGCTACGTTGTGAGGTGTCTGGAGGGGCGTTGCGCTATTACAAAAATTCGGCGTAGTGCGCTGGCAAGATACTCGCTTGCTTGGCAAATAAAAAATTTTTTTTGCAGACTAAGACACCTTCAGGTGGTCGAAGTAGAGTCTGCTGAAGTGGGAATTTATACCCCTCTCCTTAAAATATATAAACAAGGAGAAACAAGACAGTAGACATGGAGGAAGAAGGTTGGACTCATCCCCCAACTCCTCCAACTTTGACTTGACACTCTACGAATTTACCAAAAATTGAAGAAGGCCCTCAACACCACTGCAATAAATAAAGAAGAACTAGCAGTTAAGACGTTGAGAAGTGGTCGAACTTTAAGCCAAAGTTCAGACCCAAAAACACCTGTCCTACAAACACAGGAGCCAGTGTTTTCAACCAGCAAGGAAGGAAGTAGTTCTGTGGAATACGCTTGTCACCAGAAAGACATAGCAATGGTTCCACCACCAACTGAAAACCCAGAACCATCGCAGGGAGGTAGTAGTCAGCCACAGCTGACACCCGAAGTCTTGGCGCAGATTATGCAACTTTTGCAATTGTAGCCAGGACAAAACCCCAACTTCTATAGACGGAGGATAGAGATCCCGGAATTTCTGCCCAATGAGGTAGATTTGTGGTTGACACTCTTGGAAGGCAGGTTCAAAACAGAAAATATAATACTGAACCAGCAGTATTTACACATCTGTGGAGGCATGCCCCCACAGATAATCCGCCACATTCCAGACATCATGGAATGCCCTTCGACAGAAGAGGACAAATATGCCTGGTTTGTCAAGAAGATCAAGAACGTTTTCGGAAAAACAAAGAACAAAATAATAGATGATGTGATGGGTGGTATGAAGAAGGGGGACGACAAATCCTCGATCTTCATGGTGAAGTTAAGGCAGAAGGCGGACAATATCGTAGCCCCTTCTGTCATAGGCAATCAATTTTGCAAGCAACTTCCACAATGTGTTGTGCAATGCCTAGCCGCCGTTGGTTCAACTGTGATCAATACATCCGCAGACTTGGACTTCCTTGCGAAATCAGCAGATAATGCGCTCGAATACACCAGGTCAAAGCCAGTGGTCAGTGCAGTATCTGCAGAGACTGGAGAATTCACTCAACTTCGAGCCCAAATAGCTCAGTTGACCGAAGAAGTTAAACGGAACAAAAGCCAAGGCTCAACGAAACCCAACAGCAGCTGGCGACAAAGATCCAAATCCAGAAACAACAACAACAACAACAACAGCAATAGCAGAGGACGACAGTCCCGGTCCAGAGACCGCAGATCTAGTTCCAGTACCAGGGGTCAGAGTTCAACTCCCCCTAGAACATCATCTCCCAAAACCCAGTCTCGAAATTGGGATGATAAGAGTTGTTTCTTCCACAACCGGTTTGGTGTGGAGGCCATTAAATGCAACAACAGGTGCAAATGGTGGGGTAAATCCTACAATAAAGAAGCGTCAAACTAGAACGAGGGGCCATCTATGCGGCCGAAGACCCCAAGGACAGGACTAACAGGAGATGGTACTTAATAGACTCAGGTGCAGACTTGAGTATACTGCCAGTAAATAAGAATAAGAAAGTACTTCCTCCGAAATACTATCTCCTTACTGTGAATGGTCAAAACCTTCCAGCTTACGGACTCGAGACCAGCAAAGTCAACATTGGACTTAAAGAAAAAATGAAGTGGTCCTTCACGGTTGCTGATGTTCCAAACCCGATCCTGGGTGCAGATTTTCTTGCACGTTATGGCCT
Source organism: Ericerus pela (assembly GCA_011428145.1). Taxonomy (NCBI): domain Eukaryota; kingdom Metazoa; phylum Arthropoda; class Insecta; order Hemiptera; family Coccidae; genus Ericerus; species Ericerus pela. Next base: position 563,760 of record WOFM01000304.1, on the reverse strand, counting down.
GATCATTGACCTCAAACACGGCAAACTGATCAATAGTGAAACTAAAAACTGTGTGGATGGCAAAATGCATGCTTACAGACTGGACACAAACATATCCAGCTGTACAAAAGTCGACGGACAACTCTTACGGATCCTGTCTGACTATTCTGGAGTCACTCAACCATCAATTCGCAGGCATCCTACATACAAACACGATACGGTTCATTACATAGAAACCAAAGGACAGCCTTGCCATGCTAGAGCACGAAGGTTATTGCCTGACAAAATCAAAGCGGCAAGGAAGTACTTTCATCGCATCATTGAGGAGGGCGTATGTCGCCCCTCAAAAAGCTCATGGAGCTCCCCTATCCACATGACCAAAAAAGCAAGTGGAGAGTGGCAAATTGTTGGAGACTATAGAGCCTTAAATGCCATAACAGTTCCTGATTGCTACCCAGTCCCCAACATAATGGACTTCAATGCGAATATGAAGGGTAAAATGATGTTCACTAAAATTGACATCAACTGGGCATTCCACCAAATTCCTATGGCCGACCAGGACGTACCAAAGACAGTGGTTATAACCCCCTTTGGACTATTCGAATACCTTTGAATGCTGTTTGGACTTCGCAACTCAGCACAAACTTTCCAGAGATTTATCAACGGACTGTTTAGGGAATTGCCGTTTGCATATGCATACTTGGATGATATCTGCATTTGCTCTGAAGGCCATGAGCAACAGCACGAGGAGAATGTGAGAGCCGTGGTACAGCTTATACACGCCGCCGGACTCACTATCAACATAGGTAAAAGCTTATACGCACAAACTGAAATTGATTTCCTCGGCTACAAAGTCTCGACCGAAGGCATTTCCCCCTTGAAGACCAAAGTAGAGCCAATACTGAACTTCCCGAAACCCTCAAATGTCGCTGAACTCAGGCGTTTCTTGGGGATGGTGAACTTCTATAGACGTTGCATGAAGAATGCAGCAGCTGAACAAAGTAAGCTGTTTGCACTAATTAAGACAAGTAAAAAGAAAGACAAAACTCCACTCGAATAGAATGAAGAAGCCGAAAAGGCCTTTGAGAAAATAAAAGATATACTGGCAAATGCAACTCTATTGGCTCATCCAGACGAAAGTCTGCCATTATGCGTGAGTACCGATGCGTCCGATTTTGCTATTGGTGCAACCCTGTACCAACTGGATAAGGACAACAAAAAGTTACCACTAGCTTTCTTCTCGAGGAAGCTCTCAAAAACAGAAAAGAACTATAGCACATATGATAAAGAATTGCTCGGAATTTTTGCTGCGTTGAAGCATTTCAGGCACCAATTAGAGGGTAGATGTTTTTCTGTGTATACTGACCATAAACCCCTAACATATGCCTTCACACAAAAAGCAGAACCGGCACCGCCGAGAAGAGCAAGACAATTAGACTATATTGGTCAATTGACTACCGACATCCAGTATATAAGTGGAGAACTTAACACTCCAGCTGATGCCTTGAGTAGAATCGAAGCTATCTCGGCTCCTGTCCAATTGCCTTATGCTGAAATAGCTAAAGCACAGCTTAAGGATGCAGAATTGCAAGAGTTGTTATCGAACGATGATACTACTCTCAAATTGACACAGCGAAAAATTCCCGGTACTGATGTTTTATTAACATGTGACATCAGTACAGGTAAGAATAGGCCATTTCTATCAGTAAAATATCGCAGGCTGGCTTTCAACAGTGTACACAACTTGTCACATGCTGGGCCAAAATGTAGTGCTAAATTAATTTCGGAAAGATTTGTATGGCCACGAAAAAAGTCTGACTGCAACAAATGGGCTCGCAGTTGCCTGAACTGTCAAGAATCCAAAGTAGGAAGACACACTCGCTTGCCCCTCAAATCCTTCAAACAAACAGAGCAGTTTAAAACGGTTCATATGGATTTGGTAGGCCAATTGCCACCATCTCAAGGACACAGATACCTGTTGACGATAATAGACAGGGCAACACGATGGCCAGATCCCTCTACATGAGATGTCAGCTCCCACAGTAGCTTCAAGGTTATACGATACCTGGATTGCGAGGTATGGCGTACCAGAGGTCATAGTTACTGACCAAGGTCGCCAATTTGAGAGCTCGCTCTTCAAAGAGCTGTCCAATAAGCTTGGTGTTCAACACAGTCATACCACAGCTTACCATCCTCAAGCCAATGGCAAAATTGAGAGATTGCATAGAGCCCTCAAAGCCTCTATCATGTCACATGATACTAAGAGATGGGTAGATATACTTCCTACCATCCTCTTAGGCCTTCGATCTGCCCTACAAACCAATACAGGTCACTCTGCAGCGCAATTAGCGTTCGGCGAAGAGCTACACCTCCCAGGGGACTTCTTCACAGAATCGAAAGAAGTTAGCCCTGAAATCATGGTACAAAATATAAGAAATGATGCCAACAACTTTCTAAAACAGGCAGCTTGCCATGGCCAGCCCAAGATTTACGTCTCGAAACACTTGGCCAATACCTCACATGTATTTGTTAGAGACAAAAAAATGAGATCTGCGCTGGAAAAACCATACGCCGGTCTTTATAAAGTAGTATCACGAGATGAGAAAAACTTTGTGATACTCATAGCAGGCGAACCTCGAACAATTTCAATCGATAGATTGAAGCCTGCTTACATGGTAAGTGACAATAAAAGAATAAAAAGGTTGCAGAAGGAAAATGTAGAAAATATACAGACGGATTCACCAATAAACACAGACAAATCCGTCGAAAAAAGTGAGAAAAATACCTCACAACAGAAAATACAAAAGACGTCAGTAAGATTTTCGGACAATGTTACAACCAAAACATTTGATCCTGAGGCCCCCTTATGCCCACGTAAAAGAGGCAGGCCCCCTGGCAATAAAAAACGTAAAAATTCCCGCCCTTCTCGCATGTCTGAGAGGTTAATGCGAAGAAAATAAAATTTACTCCCAAAAAAGTAATATCCGCTACGTAAGTTAAAACCCGCTAAAAAATATGCGAGGAATATCGAAACTCAGCGAGACAAAAGAAACTCCGGAGATAAGCAAACGAGGAATGCCAACAAAAAGAAAATGACAGGAATAAACAAATCCACGTGCAATATGGAAACAAAACATTGCAACGTGCGTTTACCATTAAACACAAAGATTATCTCAACGTTGTGACGTCACAAGCGGAGATTCCTTTTTAATAATAAATTCGAAAATTATATTCACTGAGTTTACTTCAGGCATAACTTTGCTTAAACCAATCATAACTTAACCGGAAAACTTGCATACGGCCGAGAATTTTAAGCACTATCCCCTCTACATGTTGATAAGAAGATTCGGAAATAAAGAAAAATAACTGTAATGGTAAATCGAAAAATGAAGTAAAATCACCCATTTAAGAACTGCCAGAATACTTGGACGTGTTTTTCTGATATATTTTTGGTTCCTTTTCCTAGATAACTTTATAATGTCACTGCCAACGAATCCTATCCTAATGTCCTCCACCTCCCAATTCTCCTGGAAAACTGCTGAGCCCTCACAGACTCAGCAGAAGACCGAGCAAAGAATGGAGCTGGACCGGATAGAGGAGGAGCTCCTCATGGATACAGCTCCTCCCGTTGATCAAGTCTTGTCGGAGATGACGACTCCACTCCCGCCAATCATCTCTCCTCCCCAGTCACCACCGGAATCGGCCTCAGAATTGGAAACGTGCAGAAACCCACAGAGACAAGGGAACTGATGAAGTTCCTCTTCACGGCTGAGCGGGCAGCGAACGAGAAAGCTAAGATGGCTACCTTAGCATCGGAGACTTCAAACTCTCCGATGTTAAGGAAGCCAGTCTTTAAACGACCGCTGCCCCCTCACTCCCACCACCACCCCTATGCCTACACAAAAACTTGTCCACCGAGGCATAGGGGAGAAGGCAGCCGAGCCCAGTACCAGGCGTGCGCCGACGCAAGAAGACAGTCATACGAATGCATCGGTGCTGCAGTTGGGAGCCCGCTGGCCAAGTGGGAGGCAGACCAGAAGAGGCGCTCATAAACCCGCATGTCCCCCCAGGCCTTGCGCATTTTTGATCATTTTTGCAACGCAAAAACTGGGGGGAGTAGCTGTGGGGACTCACTGGTATGAGGTAAAGGGGCTTGGACCCCTCAACGACAGTCGCCGCCCCAAAGGGCAGGCCAATTACTCGTCTATATGACGTTAAACGAAACACAAAATACGTTCGATCGTAATTACCTGCAAATACATGCAGGTAATGTACGAGTACTGAATCGTGACATCACCAAACAATGTCACGATCCATACACGAACCAGCCAGCCATCTCTTATCATTATAGGGGATGATGCGACCTGGCTGCCCTCACCGACGTATGTATTCCCCTCCATACGTGTGTTTGTGTGCGTGTGAATAAGCCGTATATAAACCGCCCAAACTGGCTCTAAAATCGCCAGTGTTCGGTCTGGTTCTGGCTTACCCGTACTTACGTACGAAGTGGCTGAACACGCTTAAATTCTATTGAATTTCCTTCTGGTGAGAATATCTCTCACAACAAGGTATTCCACAATTGCTATTAAATGTTGTGAGTATTGAAAATATAATTTTTAACATCATCTGTTTAAGAGATAAATGTTTTACTTTGTGTCTTTTAGAGCTTCTCAATAAAAAGCATTTAAAAAAAAAAAAATTAATGTTAATTTTATTTTTTACTTTTTAATCATGAAATTTATTTATTTTCAAACATGCACAAAATCCTTTCTGCAAAATTTGTAAAATGAAGCCAGAATTAACAATTATTCAAGTAGGTATACTTAAGAGTAAATCAAACATTTTTGTCTACTTTACAACTAAATGTTTGCCATTATAAATAAATTATGAACTTGTTGGGAAAATTCCGCAAAAACTTTGAAGGGGGACTCATTTAATTGATATGTATATTTTTTTTTTTAACACTCTTTGTACTTACCTTAGTAATACACTGGCTATTTTTCATGCAATTATACACCTGGATTAACTTCTCATCATTTTCAGTGAATACACATCTAATATTATACTAACTTCCGTACAATTCTAAACCTATACAAATTTATTTTAACTCTGACTCTCCAATTGTAATTAATTACTATTGGTCATTATTTGATATTAGAATTTTTTAAACAAAATTTTTATTAAGTTTCTACGAAGTTTCCAGCAGGTTCTCTGAAGTTTCTAGTAGGTTGTAGAACTGAATTATTTCTTGCCTATTGAAAAAGTTGCCTACCTCTAGCTATTCAAGGCATACGTACATATTAATAAACACATTCTTGGTTATTTTGTAATTTGCCTACTTGATACTATTGTAGGTATACTTACAATACTAAACACATTCTTGTGTATTTGATAAGTTGTCTACTTGAAACTATTGAAGGCATAAGGATATTTGGTTTACAAAAATGAGACCTCTACACTGTAGTGGCAGAGACACTACAGTTGTTTGGCACTTATAATTAATATGTGTTTAACGTCCATAGGACTACAAAATATACGTCGTCACACACCTATCTCACTCACTAGATCCGTAACGACTATGGCGACCTCCTCAGCCCAGTCACTCGCCTACCTACATTTCTTCAGTAGGCAAATTCCCTTTACGCCCGCCAGGTGCTTAGGAGATCGTGGATGTTCCCACCCACGATACTGGGGGCGATATCCATTGTGAATCCTTGGGGATTCACTCGTCCCTACAAGATCTGTAAAAAAAGAGATTAGTTGGCATACACACACAAGTACACAAATGATATTTATTTACAAGAAATATATACATATATGGTACAAGTTACTACCGATTATAATCTGGGCCACAAATCTAAAATAAGTATAATAAAACGAAGTTTATTTCCTCTGAAGTTGAGATCCACATGTGGGTCCCATCTTCTGACTTGTGGTTCAACAAAATTGCGGGACAATTCATTGGAAGGGCAGTCAAGTGTCAGCGCTATAAAGGAGTGACTCTGTAAGGAAGAAAAGTAAGAATTAGCAATTTTTTAAATGAATTTGTGACACTGACAAGGTTATTACAATTTCGGTGTGTGTGGATCACGATCCGCTATCACCTCTACCCGCTGATCTGAATAGGTAGCTGGATGGTAGAGTAAGTATTTGGCAAGGTTGACTTGTCATGACTTTAAAGATAGCACAACTCCAGTGGTGCCACCGGCCACGGAGTTGTAGGTAGTGCGTGCATGTATGCCTGCTTTTACAGATCTTAATCGGATAGATTCTCATCCAACGATGGATTAGAGTCCTCACTATCAGTACTTATCTTCAGTGGAGCTAAGAACTTAATAGGCCTACTCACTATTTTAGATGAGGGTAGCCTAACATCTGCGTGATGTACTAGGCCATCGAGATGTCATCAGGTTGACTACAGTGGCTAACTTGTAGACTCCTGGTTTTGTCATTATGTCCAACACGTGGACAATGTCTCCAACTTTCAGTTTGAAGCTAACCATTCGGTAAGCGTTGCTTACCCCTTTGGGGATTCTATCCCGCAAGTACGTGAGATAGAGTCCCTTCCACACAGCCCAGAGCTTACTAAGGTTGTCCTTGTCAGTGTTCCAGAGGCCCTGAAGGTTTCCGGACGTTATGGTGGTTTTGTCAAAAGGCTTCTCTAGGTCAAGGGTAAAATTTCTGAACTTGGCGTGCAGGAAGTGTGCAGGCGTCAAAGTAGCTTGCTCACATTCATCGACTGCAGGACAGAGTGGTCTCTCATTCATCATCACTTGTATATTTTTAAGCGCTGCTTGAAAATTGAAGCGATGGTGAGAGTGGGGGCCCATGACCTTTTTAAAAGCCTGTTTAAAGATTCCAATGAGTCTCTTGTATGGCACACCATACCAAGGAGCCTTAGGTGGAGTGAAGTGCCAAGTTATGCCTTTTTGCATAAGCTTGTCACTTATGGAACTGTCTGACGTGATTGCTTCCCAGAACTGGGGTAAATTGGTTGCAACTAACCTAAACTGGGCAGCATTGTCAGACAGGATTGCCTTTGGCATTCCACGATCTGCAAAAAACATCTAGTACGCCATCCACACTTCTTGTGTGGTTAGAGACGAGATAGAGAGAAAGTAGACTGCTCTTATGGATAGACAGGTAAAGATCAGAATCCATGTTTTATATGGAGGTGATGTCGGAGTTGCCAAAGCCTTTTTCTTTTTTGGTAAATATTCATTGAAGACTGAATATGGACCAAATACATCAACACCTGTATAGGTGAAAGGATGTGTGAATGGTACCAATCTGAAATCAGGCATATAAGATATCAGAATGGGTTGGCTGCGTAAAAGGCTGCTTATGGAGCTTTTTACACACTAAGCAAGAGGATTTTAATACTTTGGGAAGTATCCTCATTGCTTTTGGTACGAAGTAGGTCCTACGGAAGGCCGCCAGTGTAAACTTAATGCCTGTAAGACTATTGAGTGTATGAACATTCAACAGTATTAACTTGGTGAGGTGAGATTTTGGATGTAACAACACTGGAGACAAAATGTCTGCAGTAAACAGTGTTACAGGCAAATAATTTCTCAGCCTTAAGAGTCCTGATTCGTCAAGGGTGATATGAAACTTCTCGTATGCCACATATTCCGGTGGATTATGGGACAGAAGTGTATTACGTAGGCCAGAAAAATATTTTTTCTGGTCTGCATGGATGAAGCAAAGTAATGCAAACTGATAGTTGTTAGGTAGTATTGCCCAAGGAGAAACTGACCTACAACGAGTGAGTCGCTTTCTCAAGAATCTTCAAAGAGCTGTTAAGCAATTGTAAAAGATTCTCTTAAGACTGTTGAGAGTGTTAAATTTGTCTATATTGATGCTGAATGGTGTATTCAACGGTTCGTGTATAAAGCTCTTGTAAGGTGAATTTGCTAGTGGGTCTATCCAACTTTTGTGGGATAGATCCAGCGGTTGTTGTGAGCTTGCTTGTTCGTGAGGTTGTGGTAGATCAGAGTCAGATTGATTTTGGTCTGTAGCCTGTTGGTCAACTTGTGTGGCAAACAGTTTAACTTCACAAACATGGTTTACGGAGTTCATAACAAACTTTTGTATAGCTACCTTACGAGATTTCAACTGTCTGTTTAATTTGGCAGTCTTGTGATTGTCAAATATAGGGTCAGTTGAAGTTGCTATAATTTCAGAGAGTTTTGATGACTGTAGCTATCACTGGCAGCTCCTTCCTCCCTTGAACTAGGGTAAGGCTGGGTGTGCTGATGAGGTTACTAAGCTCGATGACGTAGTAACCTGCGGACTCGATGGCGTCATAATAGAGCTCGATGTTGGTCTTGTACTCGTTGTCAGCACCCATGGACAACGAGCTGTATCTCGATCCTGCATTTGAGGATCATCCGGACAGTTCCTGTGGTGAGAGATTCATCGGTTGTGGATCTCTCACCCTTTCTTCCATCTGGCATTCTACATTTTGGTGTAGAAGGCCACTGCCATTTTGCGCAATTTCCCGTGTCAACGGTGCGTTGGTGATGACCGGGGTATTGGTTGCCCCATGGGGAAGAAACATTGATGAGATGGTCCGCGGATCGGCTGCCCATCGGGTCCGAACACTGCTGCTGGTGGGGTGACAGTTGGTGGTGGAGGAGGGGAAGCAGGCGAATCAGCTTCCTGGATCGGATCCATTTCAAATTCTATGAAAACAGAGAGGCTGATAATAGACAAAATATTTTCAATGTCTAAAACAGATTTTGAAAATATGTACCTGACCCATGGGCGCAATGAAGATTATTTGTCACGGGTCATGCACGCCTTTTTCAAATTCAAAATTTGCATTTGAAAAAAAAAAAAATACAAAAATTTTCAGTCTAAAACTGATTTTGAAAAATTGGGTGTGACCCGTGGGCGCAATGAAGGGTATTCATCGCAGGTCAAGCACACCTTTTTCAAATCCAAAAATTGCATTTGAAAAAAAATTATCGGTACACATTAAAATTAATTTACGCGAGATGCCGTCGAAGAGTTGGAGTTTGCCTGATGTAAAGTTGCATGATGCTAGGCTCCAAAGACATCGATGTTTTTGGTGTCTCTTTACAATTTTTTCTAATAAATTTTGTTCGTAGTCAGCATGTAGGAATGGGGGAATGCATTAGGCTTTGTAATTTCAACGAAGTTTTTCGAAAATGGGTTCCAACTATTGAAATAATTGGATCCCACAAGTAGGTCAGAACACGTTTAAGTGTTTTGATCTACCGAAAATAATGCATTCCATTGTTGATGTTTTGAAGTACGAAGAGATCAAAGCATACTAGAATGGTATCCTAACAAAGTTCACGTAGCGTGTGGTGTGAAAGTCACACGTAATTTTCAGACCGATAATGTTGCAAAATTAATGGATGTTGTTAGGTTTTGACTTACCGTTTATTGCTGACGTATTTTTGTTTGAGGAAGAGCGAGGACCAGTAAAACCCCTTGCATGTTACTGGTACTTCAGCTGATTCTTGTTGGTGAAAAACTCCGAAACTCTTCTTCAACTTCAATTTTTTGAAGTACGAGTTGAAGCGCCAACGTGGACGAGAATCTGCAGGAGGTACTTGCCCAAAAATACGCGATTGTTTCGTTAATTTGTTCGAAAAGTTTAACAATGTCGAAACAATTGCACAAAAAATAACAAAACGCACTAAGAGAAATGCTAAAAGACAACCTAATACACTTAAGACGCACAGGAGGAGTTCGTAATCAAATTGACAGAACATGGCGATGTTGCTAGAATGACAGTTTAACACGACAGTGAATATCATTTTTGCAGATCCAATTGGTGTTCTTGTCGATCACATGATTGATTCAGACGTTCTTTCACTCCTTGACTGGAATGGAAGGACTATTGTCTGAGTGTGCGTGTGTATGTGCGATGTTTTTTCCAGAATTCAAAGAAAAAAACATCGCTGTATGTGTGTGTGTTAACTGGCAATACACACACAACTTATCTTCGCGATAAGATTGTCTTACATCCAAATGCGTGTAAGACAAAAACAGGTTACGCGAGCCGTTGGCTATTTAGATTTTTTGCTTGTCTTTCCAGACTCGCGTGTTGACAAAATACATAATAGTTTTTTGTCGACATTTATGAAGTTTATTGAGGCAAAGCGTATTGGTATCGCTTCATCTCCATGGGGTGTCGATCTCTGTTTTAGCGATCTACAGGCTTAATTGCATTCAGCCTTGCGTCAACCATTTTTTTAATATTCTTTTTTCGAAGAATATGTAATATTGGTTGTCCTATCCAGATATGGTGACCTTGGTTTTGTATCGAATTCTTCGTACAGATTTCGATGCATTTTTTGCTGGGGGCAGCTAAAAATTTTTCATGAGAATTATTTTTAGCCTTGATCAAATAAAGGGAACGCGACATGCTGCAGAGAACTTGTTGTATTCTTTGGCATTTTTGTTTATTCAAGGATTATTTTAGTTTTCGATATAATAATCACGTCGAAATCTTCCGATGAATAAGCAAGAATATGGAGAAAAAAATATAATAAAGAAATATATATTTTTTTTGGATAGTGAGAGTTGAATAGAATCGAGTCCATTTGATTCATAGACTCTTTTGTTTATTATATGTGAGGCTTATCATAGATTCACATATACGTGTATTGCCTGGGAATATTTTCCCTAGGCTTTGTCGGCCGAGAGTTAATTCTCTTTAGGTTTTTTCTTTCTTCATTAGAGAAAGAAAAAATATATAGGCCTAACCTTTTTGACGTGTATTTGAGGCCGGGTATAGTCTCAAATTCAGCTTTTGATGTATTCAAATTTAGCTGTAAATTCGAATGCATTTATTTGCTACGAGAATACGATGCATTTATATGTGTCGCATTCTTAGGTAACTTGTACAAGATCTTAAAGGCAGATGAAGATCATGTATGTATGAATAGCCAAATGTTAATTATTAGCTTTTGACTATTTACAGAAATGGTTTGTCTAGAAAAAAAAATTTTCTGGACAATGTAGGTATGTGTTCGAGTCTAGTTAAAGTTTCGAACTCAATGAGAAAAAAAATTTTTTCCACATATTTAGTGATTACACTCATGCGCTCGAAGCCACCATCAGTTTCGAGTACATAATTATATGCTTGATTGTGCTCGAAGCCACCATCAGTTTCGAGGGCAAATTAGTTAGGCATTTGAGGCTAAATCAACTTCAAATGCTAAGTGCCGGTAAATCAATTTCCATTACAGATATTGACTTAAATTGCCAGTGGAAGCGTTTTGTAGCAGTGAGAATTGATTCTATTTAGATTCAGTTTTCATTTTACATCGAAACGAAATCGAAAATACCCATATTTCCAACTTCAGAGTTTCTTTATGTGAAGCAGATGCTTGAAAAAGTATCTGTTTCTCCGAGAAAACCCCGATGCTCTCGCTACCATGTAGTGGCAGAGACACTACAGTTGTTTGGCACTTATAATTAATATGTGTTTAACATTCATAGGACTACAAAATATACGTCGTCACACACCTATCTCGCTCACTAGATCTGTAACGACTACGGCGACCTCCTCAGCCCAGTCACTCACCTACCTACATTTCTTCAGTAGGCGAGTTCCCTTTACGCTCGCCAGGCGCGCAGGAGATCGTGGATGTTCCCACCCACAATATGCACTACTCCTAATAACACAAAACGAGACCATCAAGGGTGACACAAAGTAAGAAAGACACAATTCCAATTTCAATATAAAGCATCTAATAATAATATGCATATAATATTAATGCTACTATAACCAGACCGATAAACCAATGTTGAATTTTTTCCACAAAATTTGGATCCGAGAAAGAAATGGATCCCACATATAGGTTTCGCTGTTCTGGGATCCGAGTATGGTTTTGATTTCTATTGTCTGCAGCACTTAACTCTTCAGTATGTAGGTTTTTTATGACACTTAATAAAAAAAAGACTAGTTGAAGAACAATTTGTAAAAATATTTGTGAGAAAAAGATCTGTACTACTAACGTACTATTGTGTTTAAGAAAAAAACTAGATTTTTGGTGGAAAACTTCTCCATTAGGTTTGTCAGCCTTATATATATATATATATATTTATTCAATGCACCACCTCAACAAATATTGCGAATTTCGGATTTTTAATCTCAAATTATGATACAAATGACCCGAAATTATTTTCATAAATCACTAAATTGGTGTTAGGCAAGATAATTATCAGACAGCACAGAAGAAGGATTAGGAGGTGTGACATCTACTGGGACCAAGTTGTTCTAAAAATTGAAAGAGGTGATGACTTTTTTTTTTGCTCTTCCACTGACCAATTTGTGTTTTTTTTTTTGTTAAACATTGACCGGTTACACCATCCTTAACAACATCGCTTCACGCAGCTCCTGAGACAGAAAAATCGCCATTTTGGATTTGGAATGCACGATGCCAATGACAAAACCAGGATTCGTCTACACGACTTGAAAGTTATAAAGTCGAGCTTCAAACCTCTACCCCACGCAACTCCTTACATATTTAATATTGTTGCATAAAATAGAATTTTGGAACCTACAAAAACATAGCGTGACACATTCTTCAAAAAAATCAAAAATCATTATGATGAATGAGGTTGTAGTAATAGGAAATTTTTAGCAGAAAATACTGTTCTTAAAGCAACTGATCAATAAGGTTGGATTTAATACTGATACCTCGATATATTATTTATCAAAACAAGAATTTTTTTTTTTAAACGCATTTACAACTATGAAAATCGAGTTAGAATTCTAAAATTTATGGTTTTTGTTTTCAGGCAGTAATTTCAAAACAATTAGTTTTAATCCAACTTCAGAATTTGAACTTTTTATGCATGGTTGGCAAAAAGTTGATTTCGATTTCCAATCCAAATTTTAATCATATAATTTTCTCAGATATAAACAGAAAATATGGCCTTTGAAACACGAATTGATAAAACATTTTCTATTCTTCAATTTCTACATTACATATTAAGGTGAAAATATATATCTGAAATCGCCATAATCAAATTAAAAATGATCTTCTCAAAAGGGGTTATATAGGAATGTTTTGTATATGTATAGATATGGATGTTTTATAAACATCAATATGGTTTTTATATCTATAAACTACACATCGGGTAATAATCAATACAATTGTGCAAAAATACAAGAGAATACCTAGTAAATGGTAGAACCTTCTTCATCAATTTTGATGTGTAAACCTCTTAGTACTTGGTCTAGTATTATATATAGTGGCTAAAATGATGCTTACAATTGTAACTCATACGTCTTCAAATATTGTAACTGTTGGTGTGTAAGTGTGTGGTTACGTGCATGCGCAATGTGCATTCTCTCAACCACATTATTATGTTTACACATCAATCCTTAATGAGTCCCAGTCGGAACTCGGGCCCTTTTTTAGGAATTTTGCATTGATTAGAGCTTAATTTTTATTTACTTGCTATAAATTTTAGACTTATAAGATTTCATTTTATATCCCATACCCAATATGTTAGTCACAAAATTATTCAAACTACATAAACAAAAGTAGTATTCCTTTTATATGTATTTTAACATGTTTATAACATTACAAGTTACAACATTACCAATCAAAGTATAATAATTATGATAGAAAAAAGGAATTGTACGACAGCACTTTCTCAGTCGAAGCAATAACAGAATCACTTGCTAGTACAAAATAAAATTAATAAATTAATTGCACTACGTTGGCGTTTATTATGGTTTAAATTTGAGAAGTTACCTGTACAAAAGCTCATGATTCTTCAATAAAACTCAAGAAACATGTATTGTCCGATTTCGTTTCATGCAATGCAATGCAATGTAAAAAAAAAAGAAACAGAAAAAAAAACGAAAAAGCACGTCGAGCCCATGGCATTAAAACGAGGATGTTTTGATTTAGATCGAATTAAAATTATGAGAAATGGTATCACAATGATTACGTCTAAATGACTTAAAACTACCAAGAAATATGTCACACGGAAATACAGATTAGGCATACACAGTGGAAGGATGATGAAATGTGAATGGTGAAACGATTGTCCGCAATATTCGGGAATCGAAATGGAACTTGCATGATCATAACAGAATATCCATAACATAAATAACATAAATAATTAACGAAGGTAACATACGAAAATTCATGTATACACAGAGAAAAGAAATTGAAAAAAAAAAATTAGAGAAAACAAAAGGAAAACAAAGAAAAAATAAATAATTTAAAAATTGAAAACAGTACAGTTTATGGGGGTGTAGTAGCGGGAGAGTTGGATGGCGGCTTCAGAAGATCGTGGTACTGGAAGAGAGCCTCGCGAAGAGATTCTGAGATCTGGGTGCAGTTGGTGATCGAACAGCTAATAAGATGAGGATATAAATTGATGACTTGCTCCCAAACAGAGATGCTCACTAGAATTAAATAAATACATAACTACATACATAACTCGACGAATTCAGTCATTTTATTTCTTATATGTACACGACTGCACAAGTTCATAATCTTTCTAAAAGATAAAATTGAGACACTTGGTAAGATTCCTTATTAGTGTATTTTCCAAAGGAAAATACAACTATAATTGCATTTAGTGCAATGGTGGGACCTGAGGCGGGACCTGTGAAAAAGCGCCGATCTCAAGTCGTAAATCACGAATATATAGGTCACTCAAATTCTTCTGAACACAATACATATATATATTTCCACCTTTTACTCACTTTGGAACTTTCTGGAAGTCTGTGAAGCTTTCGCTGTTTGACCTATGATAATGAAACCTGGGGTAGTGAACTCCCACCCAGTTCAACCTCCCCTTTATCGTTGCCCCAAAGTTGCATACGATGGACCAGCCCCACCACCTACGTTATAAATGAACCACATACTTCAAATTGTAATCATAATTATGAAAATGTGACTGAAAAACATCGCCTAAAAAAATTTAGAAAAAAAATCTCTGCCGCGCATCAACCGCAGTAAGTGTGTATTTTCCAAAAGTGTCAAATTTTGTAATGGCTGCCATTCAAAAACCAGCTGACCGATTTGGCCCAAATTCAAAACCAAACCATTCCCTAATAGTCTTTAACTACCATAAAAATTTCGAGCCAAAATCTTTTAATTTACGGGAATTATTGTGATGAAATCGTGGTGGGTTTTCAAAATTTGAGAACCCCTTCCTGAATGTGTTGCCCATGAAAGCGTCTAACACTATCTTAAGTTTAATTGCCATAAATCAAAAAGCGGAGGCTCTACAGACTCCCAAAAAATGCCAAAATCAGTAAAAAAAAGTGTCAAATTTGTAATGGTTGCCATTCAAAAACCAGTTGACCGATTTCGCTTAAATTTAATACCAAACCAGTCCCAAATAGTCTGAAACTATCATAACAATTTCAAGCCAAAATCTACAAATTTACGGGAGTTATCGTGATGACAACATGCTGGGTTTGCAACACTTTGAGAACCCCTTCCTCAAAAACTAACCAATGAATTTCAAAAATTTTAACACGAATGTGTAGCCCAGGAATGCTTCTAACACTACCCCAAGTTTCACTATCATAGGTCGACGTCCAAAAAGTTCCAAAATGAGAAAAAAGTGGAAATATATATATGTAAGTGTTTGATTGATCTGAATTACTAATTTGCAGCGAAAATAAGAAATTACAGCAAATAAATGAACTGTATTTAAAATTTTAGAATTTATAACTGAAATTAGAAATTTCAGGTTATTATATACAAATCAAACACGAAAATATCAATCTGTCTGTTTAATAAGACTAGTAGGAAACGAATGAGTTGACAAAGCAACGAGAAATAAATCTTAATCCAAAATCGTAGAAATTAAAATAAGCATGAACAGACAAAGTATGGGGTGGCAGGTACAAAAGTGAAAATAAGATAAGATGTATGATGGTGAAATAAATCAGCTTTAGGTTATTGCACTGGCACGTGCGATTAACGAAATATCGAACAAGTTCAAGGCCAGTGTGACGAAGTTATAAAATATTGTAAAAAGTAAAAAGTAAAAACCAAAGTAGACGAAGATAGCCATCTTAAATGATGTAGTGCAGTACATTATTTACATCCCCACACCGAGTGGATACAAAACAAAAAATGTTCAGTCACAAGGCTGAAACGGATATAATCTAGATACATGGTATAAATTTGATTCGCGAGTACGCAAACCTGAGTCTACTTCAAAAATAGAGTTTGAGATTTGGTTTAATATTTTAAATGGTCCAGAACGAATCTCCTGCAATTTATTTCTATTTAAGGAATTGCCCTGGTGTATATATACGATATCATTTACTTTAAAATTATGGCTTTTTTTTTTTTTGTCAAAGTATTTTTTATTCAAAAAATGACTTTTCTGCGAATTTTCGAAAGCTTTTAATCTATCTTGTTCTAAATTATTTGAATCGATTGAGGAAAGTCCATTAATTACTTTAGTTTTAATGCCATTCATGAGATATTCAGGGCTAAATTTAGTTACTGAATGAATAGTGCTATTGTATTCTTTAAGACAATCTGATAAAAGAGAAGACCAAGGTTTTTTACGGTTAATTTCATTTTCATTAATTTTACATCTCAATTTATTTATCAAGGTCTGGTTAAGCCTTTCATTAAGGCCATTTGAAAAAGGACAATCAGTTGAAGTGAAATATAATCTAATATTGTTATCTTTTAAAAATGTTTTGAAAACTGTCGAATTTATTCCGGCATATTGGTCGGCTAAAAGATTCTTTACTTTATGACCATTTTTAATGACGAGGTTTAATAATGCAATAAAGTCGGATGCATGTTGATTCTTCGAGGTGAATGCATAGGCATAACGAGTAAAGTGATCTATTAAAAGATGACAGTAGCGTTTTGGTGAATTGTTACCAGAAAAGCCACCTATGGTGTCAATAGACATATACTGAAAAGGTTCAGTGGCTGGTCCTAAATGTGACATAGTGCCAAATTTAGATGGAATGCGAGTTTTGTTTTTAATACAGACAGAACAATTTCTGCAATAAAAAGAAATCAAATTTTTTAAATTTTTGTTATAAAAAAGTGGTAATAACGTTAATTCCATCTGTTTACTGCCAATATGGCCAAAATGAAAATGGGTTTTTCTAATCAATAATTTAATAAATTCATCGGAAACAATAATCTTTTCTGAATCTTTGCATTTAGTAAATAAAACGTTATTTTTTTTATTAAGTACTTTAATCTTTTTCGAAATTTCATTAAATGCATTTCTCTGATCTTCTAAAATATCTGAAAGTTCTATAAAATTAACTACTTTAAGTTCTGAGTTAGCTTCGTGACTTTCTAGCACTGGATTTCTAGAAAGACAATCTGCTTCTAAATTTATTTTTCCTGGCATATATTTTACGTTAAAGTTAAATTGAGAAAGGTGGAGTAATAGCTCTCTTAATTCATCATCAAATTTAGTATTTACATTAAGATTTTCTAATGGTTTGTGATCTGAAAAAACTGTAAATTTAATACCCAAAAGTCGATGTCTCCAATACATAAGGGCTTCTTTTATGGCCAGGCATTCTAAGAAAATGGCCTTCTTTTTCTTTTGAGCAACGTTCAATTTTTTTGAAAAGAAAGCAACTGGTTTTAAAACCCCATTATCCTGCCTTTGTTTCAAAACGGCACCAATGCCTTCTAAACTAGCATCGGTTTGCACGATCGTTTCTCTGTCGGGATTAAAAATCGCTAAGCACGGTTTAGAAATTAAACAATTTTTAACAATCTGAAAGCTCTTTTCGCATCTATCATTCCAATCAAAAACACTGTTCTTTTTTAATAAATTATGAAGAGGTGCTAAAATAATTGCAGAATTTGGAATGTAAGAATGATAGAAATTGACTTTACCAAGGAATTGCCTTACATTTTTTTGAGTTTTAGGAGTTGGAAAATCACGAACCGGCAGTACATTATCATAAATAGGACTTGTTGAATTGTTCTGAATAACATGACCTAGA
Source organism: Ericerus pela (assembly GCA_011428145.1). Lineage (NCBI taxonomy): Eukaryota > Metazoa > Arthropoda > Insecta > Hemiptera > Coccidae > Ericerus > Ericerus pela. The sequence goes on along the minus strand of WOFM01000304.1, from coordinate 545,807 downwards.
TAGTTTACTTTGTTTTTAGCAAAGTTACACTTAGATGAGCTTAATCTAAAACCTTCTCTGGAAACAGCATCCATAACTCTTTTTAAATGATCTAAGTGTAAATCAAAAGTCCGAGAAAAAACTAAAATATCATCTATGTAATTAACTGCAAAATCATCTAGGTCATTACGTTTTAATACATTTCTGAGAATTCTCTGAAAAATAGCAGGTGAAGTTTTTAATCCAAACGGAAGGCATTTCCAGTTGTAGTGCCCTGTTTGAGTGACAAAGGCAGTTTTATATTTATCTTTTTGCCTCATAGGCACAGACCAGAAGGCACTGTTAATGTCTAAAACCGAAAACCACTTACAATCCCTAGCTTTCACTATTAAATCCTCAATGAGAGGAAAAGGCTGGCTTTCTGGTACAATCAATTTATTTAAAGCAGAATAATCAATGCAGAGTCTATTTTTTAATCTGGAACCATCAGTTTGCTTCTTGTACGCAAGCGTCACAGGAGCGGCAAATGGTGAGGAAGACTCCTCTATTAACCCATTCTCAAAAAGCTTACTAATCTGAGTTTCTATTTCTCTCTGATCAACGATATTGCATCTGTAGGGCTTTCTATAGATATATTTGTGTTCGGTAAGTTTGAGCGCAGCTTCATGGTCAGTAACCTTACCGACATCAAATTTATTTTTTGCAAATGCATGATTAGAATTATTAATAAGATTCTCTAAAATCTGTCTCTTTTCTAAATCTAAATGACTCAAATCAGCTTGAAGTTCAACAAAATTGAGGCACAATGAATCTGAGCTTCTAAATGAAGCGATCGAATAATAACGACCATGTAATTTTTGAAAAATATTTAAATCTTCTTTTTGACAAAGCTGGAAGGCTTTGATCAAATCTAGGCCAATCAAAAAATCATGGCAAAATGAATCCAAAACAAAAACTAGAACTTCTTTAAAAATTTTAAAAATTTTTACTGTAATCTTTGCGAAACCAATAATTTGTCCATGGCCACTAACCATTTTGTAATTTACGTTAGTTAATCTGTAAAATTTGACGTTCAATCTTTCTAAAAGTTTCTTATCCATAACCGAAATATTTGAGCCCGAATCATAGACTCCTTTTTTTTTTTACTTTATCATTAATTGTCAAATTAACTTTGATTAGTGGCAAATAATTTAGTTTTTTGATTCATCTTCTGAGGACGGAACAGAATCTATTTCTAAATTGTTAACTGATTTCTGAGGAAACAAGGACCTGTCCTTGATCCAGCATGCACTTTCTGCATGAAATCTGTCATTATAACCTTTTGACGCACAAAATGGGCAAGGTTTCTTGTGAACAAAAGCACCTTTTTTCTCTGGTGAATTACTTGAATTAAAAACTTTACTTTTCACAAAATTTTGCTCTGAAATTTTATTCTGATTAGAATTATTTTTGTTCACACCATTTACGTTATTTTTAAAATTCTTAGATTTGTTCGAGCCTTCTAAAATTCTGTCCTCAGCTTCAAATTTTTTTAATTTATTGTGTAAAATTTCTATAGACGTCACCGAATGTCTATTAAGAGTGTTTTGTATCTGGTAAGGGAGGCCAACAACAATTAAATCCAAAATCATAGTATCATGCAGTTTTCTATCTAATTCTAACAACATTTTCTCTTTTTTAATACAATAATCAATATAAGAGCCAGATAAATATTTAAAATTATAAGCATACCGAATTGGTTTCCAGCAGTTGTCTCCAAAAGTAGCAATAAGTTTCAGTTTCCAATCTTTCCAAACTGCTGAAGCATCCCACCGTCTTTGGTTAACTGAAAACCAGTCATCCATGGCTGGATCCAAACAAGACTTCAGCACTTCTATCTGCTTCTGACCTGACAATTTGAACCGATTTGACTCCTTTTCAAATAAATCGCACCAGGCTTCAGCATTACGGTTTTTCGAAGAGAATTTCTCGATCATGAAGTGTTTTAAAATTTCTTTCACCGACTCTTCTTTTGGTTCAGCAATCTTAGTCATGCAGGTTACCAAATCGTCCATTTTATAGGTTGGTTGAGTGACAGCTAAATGTGACTCCGCCAAGTAGTATTCTTTAAAAACAAAGTTCCCATCGTCATCTGTGTACAGCTGCTGCAAGGTCTCAGTTAAAGATGCATTCACTGTACGATATTGGCCCCTCGCCTTGAGCGCCGAAATTGCGCCTTTGATTGAAGGCAACTCGAGCAGGGATTTATGATGAGCCAGTTTCTGATATTCGTCAGGGAATGAGAACCAAGTTTCTTCCTCGAAGGCACGAATTCTTTTTAGCACAACACTTGTGGTTTTATCTACGCCCTCGGCGATCAAAAAAAATTGGAATTTTGCAGTGGACATTACAAAGTTTCACAAAATTGATTAAACAAAGTTCACTATATCGGAGTAAAAATTCTCACAATACGTTTGGCACAATATGGGTAAAAATTGTCACTAATTTTTACAGAGTTCTGGGTAAAAATTTTCTCGAAGGTTACACGAAAATTTTCACAAGTTTAAGAAATTTCTAATTTGTAAGTGTTTGATTGATCTGAATTACTAATTTGCAGCAAAAATAAGAAATTACAGCAAATAAATGAACTGTATTTAAAATTTTAGAATTTATAACTGAAATTAGAAATTTCAGGTTATTATATACAAATCAAACACGAAAATATCAATCTGTCTGTTTAATAAGACTAGTAGGAAACGAATGAGTTGACAAAGCAACGAGAAATAAATCTTAATCCAAAATCGTAGAAATTAAAATAAGCATGAACAGACAAAGTATGGGGTGGCAGGTACAAAAGTGAAAATAAGATAAGATGTATGATGGTGAAATAAATCAGCTTTAGGTTATTGCACTGGCACGTGCGATTAACGAAATATCGAACAAGTTCAAGGCCAGTGTGACGAAGTTATAAAATATTGTAAAAAGTAAAAAGTAAAAACCAAAGTAGACGAAGATAGCTATCTTAAATGATGTAGTGCAGTACATTATTTACATATATATATATATATTGTGTACAGAAGAATTTGAGTGAACTATATATTCGTGATCTACGATTCAAGATCGGCGCTTTTCCACAGGTCCCACCCCCAGGTCTCGTCACTGCACTAAATGCAACAGTCGTATTTTCCTTTGGAAAATACACTAAAAGAAAAAAGAAAATAATTTAGCAAAATAATAGACTACATTAAAATCGATACTAGTTTGAATGATCTGCAATATTTCATTTCAGTTTTTAAAACTATTTTTGAACTGATTCAATAACATAACTTCATTACGTTAAATTTTAAAATGCAAAAACCTCTCGGAATGAGCACAAAACCAAAAATGTAAGACTTTACAGCATGGAGTCATGGGTAAGAATGAAGAAAAGTAATGAGATTTAATTAACTTGTATCTATCGATGGTGGCAGATAGTTATATAAATGATTATTAATTTTCAAACAATTTCATGTTATTTGTCGATAAGATATGGCAAGGTAGAAAGAACTTACGCTTCACAGCTATGGTATAAAATATAAATACATTGAATACGTACCTTTGTCCGAAGCTTTTTTTAGTGAAGAGATAAGCGTCGCAACTGCCTTCAAAACGAACGAGATCTCCGACAATCTGTGCCTAAAACAATATTAAAATGGATAATATTAAATTACGTATAACTCTTATGCGATACATAAAAAGAGATTTCATGAATGAGCAAACATAGTTTCAAAATAAATTTTACAATAAACTAATCAGGCGAGATAAAAGCGCAAACAAAATTAAAATTAGATGATTTTTTTTCTTTGATTTTTTCGGGAGATGACGGGGACATAATTATATCAAATCAAAGCTTATTCAGAAATTTTTAGTGACATAAAACAACAAAATGATAATGACATAAGGTATCAGGCAACGATTTAAAGAATAAATAAAATAAAAGGTTTTAAATTTGATTCCACTGTAATCGAACTTAATCCCATAATTTCCCAAAGTACTAACCTAGCCAATGGACACTGTCTACTCCGCATCTCATCCTGCACATATTGCTTAATCACATCTTCAAAACGAAATAGAATCGCAGTAACCGCCAGATGACCGGTAAGTTCTCCGCTGGGTCCGATATTTTCGACCATTGGCGCCAGATTTTCCTTCGAATTCAGACCGTCCAGCAAAGAAAACTCGAGCATCGTTTCCAGGCATGCTTTGGCGAATTCCTCACGCAGACTTTCTTCGTTTCCTCGCTCTGCAACCGAAATACCTTCATCACGAAAATCGTAATCGATGCCAGCTACGGTCACACGATTAAACTGCCCCAAATACTCACTTATTATAGCATCATGAGCGGGAGACAATACAGATCCTTTCGTCAACAACATCACAACTTTCAACACGAACTCTTTGGGCACGGAGTTCGATTGTGATAGTATTTCCTTTTTAAGGAATTTGATTACTTGGCAGTCGACAGCTTCATCTTCGATTAGTTGCTCTTTAGTAAATTCACCGTCGCCAGGAGTAGATACTCTGAAAAAAATTAATGGATTTAAGAAAGTTATTCAATGTTAGTTAAATTAAAATTGATCTCTAATCGTCGTCACTTCAAAATGGAAATAGGGTTGCAGTCCATTTTTTTACATGGGCATAAGGTAGAAACTTTTCGATAAGCAAAGGAAAATAATTCAATCTTTAAAACGTCAACACATTATGAAGCAAGACTGCTCGAAGCTTTTAAATAAAATAATGTTTTGCTACTTAATACAATCAAAAAATATCAAGTTTTGAGAGCCAATAGGCCTTCAAAAAGTTTTGAGAAGAACGTAATCAAGGTTTATGAATGAGAACCATCAAATAGACTGTTGTCTTTATTGATAGAATTTCACAAAGGAGAATCTTAAATTATTGTTGATTTAGAAATGAATGAATTATTGGATTCTGCGATTTCACAAACTTGTTCAACTCTAAATGACACAAAACAGATACTTACATACCAACCATTCTTTTTCAAAACAGAGATAAATCTATTTAATTTCATTCACTTTCAAATGAAATGGATGAAAAGTTGAAAAACTGAATGATTAACCATTTAAATTTTACTCCAGTTGCACATTTTTTTTTTTTTTTTTGAGGAAAAGAGTGTATTACAAAAATTACAAAATTAATAAGGGAAACAAAGACAAAAAAGAAAAAACGATCATCAAATAAGTTTTTAGTGTAGCAGAAGAGAAAAAGTAAGAAAAAAGTGTGTGAAAAAATAGTTTTTGGTGAAAATGTGAATACTACGAATATGAAGAAAACAAAAAGAGATTGAAGTGCCCTTTTTGGACCAAAAGAGAGAGTTCTCTTTCTTTTTACCCAAAAAGAGAGTAAATACTCTAAAAAAGAGAACATCTGCGAACCCTGACTTTGCTCCAAGTGAAAATATTCAAAAAATATCAGGAGTATATAATTTCTTACGACTCAAAAAAAGCTTATTCAAAAGATTGAGGTTGGGTTGAACAGAACGCAGTTTTTCGCAAATGTTTCACATAAATCACGGGAAAAGCCACAATTAAATTAACGACGAAGAGAGAAAATCAGAATTATCGAACAAAACCTACTTTTTTGGAAACAACAACTGGTCCAGTGATTCAGCCAGTTGTGACCACATTGACTGGAAATCATCCGGATACTTTCTGGCAAGCGGAATGCCACACGACAAGACACTCATAAAACTAGTGACAACTAATTTCCAGGTAGTAAACGATTTTTTGTCGTGCCTACGAGAAAGGGGTAGGTGCAGAACCTAAAAATATATTTAAAAAAAATAAATCACAGGTTACGATACGGACCATTGAAATTCTGCAAACACAAACAAGTACGAACTTCGAGAATTAATTTTAAAATATTTCCTTTGATGACTGCTTTGACTTTGGCAGTTTGTTGGTACAAATTTACCATCATAGTAATTGCTTTTTCACCGAATGGCACGTAATTCACAATTATAGGTTCTTTTTGCTGGAAAACGAAACAAAAATCGCAATAATAAAGTCAAAAATGAAAAGTATAAAAGTACAATATAATCAGTCATTACCGACTAACAAAATTCAAAATGAGACTTTTTTCTAACATAAACTCAAGGGCCGCGCAAAGAAATGTTGTTAAGTGGGGTATAACCGATCAATTTTTACACGTCCAAAAATAATTGCGATTTTTAACCAAGAATTCAAAAAAAAAAAAGTAATTTGATAATTTGAAGAAAAAAAACTAAAAAAAAATTATTTCCTTAAATTTTCACAAACTGAGCAACGGAGAGGTGTTCAACAACCCCTTCCCCCTCGCGCGGTTCCCGCACAAACTAGAATTTGATGAAACGTATCCAACACAAAACAAGATGAGAATTAACAACATAGATGAGAATATATAAATTTATCAATCGTCTATATAACTCATCGTAGATAAACAATCAGATAAATTCTACACTCAAAAAATTAAACTGAACGACAACATGAGATGTGAATACAATGGTTGTCCCTTACCTGGTCAGTTTGTCGTTTTTGAGAATACTGTGGAGTAGTGTACGCATATTTACACAGTGAAAGTATCTGCTTGAATACAGGACAAATTGACTTTTCCATGTTTTCTTCACTTGACAACGCATTCTTAAAACAACGGAACATTAACTCCAGAAATTCGTAACATTAATATGAAAAATATTAAAATGAAACTCACATTTTGGAGTAGTTCGATGCAGTTAAGAATTCCCTCTTGGAGTTGCGTCAATGAAGTTTCATAAGTCGGCACATAATATGACAGCGAGTCGGTGTAAACGGGTACTGCGGCAGCAGCTTCCAAAACGCCACAAAGTTTCTCAAGATCCGACGTCGAAAATCTGTTCAACATCGACAAACAAAAAATCATCAATATAAAAATCAAACATTTATAAAATCTAGCAATACGACCAGTTCAAGAGCAAATCCAAATAAGTACCAAAATTATCATTTAACACAACCCAAATTGATTTTCCTTTAAATGATGGAAGAATTTCCATTTTTTTAATCATCCATATTTGAAATAAATGAGATACAACACTACAATAAAATTTAATAAAGATATGAATTTGTTAGTGCTGTAACAAACGAGCTGAAAGGGGAAGCAAGATTCGAAAGAAAAGAACAGGCAATTTTGCGAATTTTAATAGAAAACTGACGTGAAAAAAAAATTAGAACTATTTGCGGAAGCCTTCCAAATTCAAATTCCAAAACAAAAAATTCAATTACTGTAACCAAGAAACTTATTCTCGTGAGATAAAAAGCAAAATTTACCAACAGGGGCGGTAGAAGGTATTTTCCGAGTAATAAATTTAAAACAAATCTTCCATCAATAACACACATATTTTCAAAACTAAAAGAAATAAAAGCCAATGAAGTTTATCAAGAAGTTGAAATATAAATATTACAATTAGGGCAGCGTTCAGAGTATGGTATAAGAAATAAAAAAGTCTTCAAAACCTTTAAAAATCAGAACGAACTTATTTAAAAAACAGAGGTTAGGTTATTCAATAGTTTGCATACTTCTAAAAACTATTTTTCATACACTCTCATTTGCAAGAATTTTGAAAATTTTAATGCCCATTCTTAACATTGTTCATTCACCGATTACAAAGAAAAGAAGTTTAATGTAATTCCAAACTCGGCGTACAGTGTTAATAATTGTTTTAAGATCTAATCATTAAACTACGAGATATTTTCATATTTTCTCAAGAAAATTTTCCAAAATAGTTTAAAGAATGTATCAGAAGGGTAGACACAGATACATATACCGGATGATTCAGATGAATCGTAAAAATAAAATTCTCATATAAGAAATTCGATTCTGGATAATTTAGACCACTTTAAGAGGTAGATACGAGAGTGACACAAAAAAGAAACAATGATGAAATATTACTCTGAATGATGGATAAAATTAGAGAATAGAAGATTAAAAAAGTAAAGAATTTCTGAAAAATTTTCACAAGAAGTCATTGAGCAAAAGTAAAGGCTCCTAAAAAGAGAAAAATTCAGATTTAAAAAAAAGGATTTAAATGAGACCTTCTTCGTGAAGTTACGTTCGAAGCTGGCTAGATGAGACTATAAGTTTACTTCTCTCAGGTAAGACGAATAGAATCTGGGTACTTTGGTAACAAAGGAAAAAATTTAACTAAACTGCGGAGGTCAAAATTCATTATTAACAAATTTATGCAAAAATCAACGAACTGCCAAACATTTTCTACCTCGTATGAATGTGTTGAAACACAAACGGAAATATTTGTATTAGCGTAGCCAGAAACTGCTGTGACGGATAATCCGCTTCCGAATCGTTGTTTGAACGGATCAAACTTTCAGTGGCGATGTGCAGCCAAACCTTCCATGCCACATCCCATATTTCACGTTTATTCACATCTGGAGGCAGAGCCACGTCTTTGTCATCATCGCTCATTTTGTCGCGCATATACAGCATTTCTTGAAATGAACGCAAAGCAGCCAATGAAACCTGCAACGCCCTCATAGTTCAGCATTTTGTGATCTCTTCCCCAACAGGGAATGCGGAACATATACCTCATTGTTGCCACACAAAGCAGAATTTTCGATAAATTCCAATAGTAACGACCACGCTTTCGAGTAGTTTCCAAGAGTCTGCAGCAGTTGTCGTTTCGTATTGAAGACTCTAGCGACACCCGATAACGTTAACACCTACAGTAGATAGACAAAGGAGAAGATACATTCGGGATGCAAACGAAATTGAACAAAAATGAGGTACTGTTCGCGTACCTGCGTTTCTGCCCACTGTTTTTGAGCAGTGTTTCTCGTATGGTGAATAAGAATATTGCCTCCAGCGTCGACTTTTTTATTGCTAGCACTACTAGACATACTGCGTACTCTGTCCAGTAAAGGAAACAGGACCTAAAAAGAAAGCAGGTTAATAGAAGTACTGCGCAGCAGTACAAAAACTTACGGAAATTTCACAACCTGCCACAGCACAGAATGCCAATTAACAGAACTAAGTAAGCTTCCGTGGGTTGATATCGTAGAAAATAACGTATTTCCAGCTGATTTACGAACAGCGGGTCTCGCATCAACGCACAATGCACCTTGAATAATCAAGTAATTCGAATTTGAATTACATCAATAAAATTAAGAAAAATAAATAAAAATTAAGGTAGGTACTTACTGAGTCTGGTATACAAGCACATCCACAATTTATCGGAAGGTGGCATGTCTGTAGTCCCCGGACATTCAGGGAAAATTTCTGACAGTAAACACTGGCACAGTTTATCACGATTTTGGTAGAAGTAGTCTGCGATATTCCACTGCAACAGTTCATTTATTTATTAAACATTTACTGTTATTTTACCGGAGCCGAAAAATTTTTTCATACATAAACATACAACGAAAATAATAATTAAAATAACAAATACACAGTAAGTAAAGGTTTACGAGAGGAACAGCCAGACAACAAAGGTATTTAAATATCAAAAAAATCTGTGCAATCGTTCATTCAGATAATTTAGAGGCTAGAGTCAGTAGCCACTAGAAGCATAGTAGGCTTATTTAATCCATTCCTCGAAAGAATACACATTTTTTTAAATAACTCCAAGAGAGAAATACAGAATTTTCTTTCAGCATGATGAAGAAATAAGAAATTAAACTAAAAAAATACAAAATAAAAACTAGGTTGATTCATACACGACAAGACAATATCACACTAAAATTTAAAATTAAGTTTTTTCGACGATGTAAAAATACATCCTATTATATTTGTTTTATATCCTAATCCTAATAATATTGGCACTTGGACGAAGACAAATTACAGTGTATCAAAGATTGTTTTTTGTAGTGTATGAATGATCTGATATTGGCTGTGCGTATATGTGATGTAAATAAACCGAAATTTGGTGTGAGCTAGTACAGCACTCACACACTAACACATCCACAGTGCTTTTCATTTCCAAGATAGCGAGTTCGGATCCCATTGCTGATACCGGAAATAATTTTTTTTCTCAATTTTTTTTTCAAATTACAGAGGAATACGAAGAGAATTTCATGCTGGTGATGAAGGTAGGTGAGCTGTCAAAGGCGAAGATTTATAATTTAAAACAGACGTTTATTTTCATTTCTCACGAACATAGCCAAATATACATGAGTAAAGTGTGATACACTGAAAATAGACAGCTTCCAAAGACGCCGAATAATATTATAAATGTTCAGGTTAAAAACAAAAACCGGTAGCGGGAGCAAAGTAACAAGATTATGATTGGTCAATTTTATGTTTTTTTCAATATGAGAATTATTTTTAACTGACGCAATTTTAGCTCTGATGTGGCACCCTCATGTTAATCACGCAACTGTATCGTGAGTAAATGGTTCGAACCCCACACGTGGAGTAGTTTTTTCTTTTTAGAGTATTTTAAAAGGAAAATACAACTATTGCATTCAGTGCAATGGCGGGACCTGGGGATGGGACATGTGGAAAAGCGCCGATACTGAGTCGTAGATCACGAAAATATAGGTCACTTAAATTCTTCTGTACATAATATATATATATATATATATATTTCCACTTTTTGCTCATTTTGGAACTTTTTGAAGTCTGTGAACCCTCCGCTGTTCGACCTATGGCAATGAAACTTGGGGTAGTATTAGAAGCATTCCTGGGCTACACATTCGTGTTAAAATTTTTGAAATTCATTGGTTAGTTTTTGAGGAAGGGGTTCTCAAAGTGTTGCAAACCCAGCATGTTGTCATCACGATAACTCCCGTAAATTTGTAGATTTTGGCTTGAAATTGTTATGATAGTTTCAGACTATTTGGGACTGGTTTGGTATTAAATTTAAGCGAAATCGGTCAACTGGTTTTTGAATGGCAACCATTACAAATTTGACACTTTTTTTTACTGATTTTGGCATTTTTTGGGAGTCTGTAGAGCCTCCGCTTTTTGATTTATGGCAATTAAACTTAAGATAGTGTTAGACGCTTTCATGGGCAACACATTCAGGAAGGGGTTCTCAAATTTTGAAAACCCACCACGATTTCATCACAATAATTCCCGTAAATTAAAAGATTTTGGCTCGAAATTTTTATGGTAGTTAAAGACTATTAGGGAATGGTTTGGTTTTGAATTTGGGCCAAATCGGTCAGCTGGTTTTTGAATGGCAGCCATTACAAAATTTGACACTTTTGGAAAATACACACTTACTGCGGTTGATGCGCGGCAGAGATTTTTTTTCTAAATTTTTTTAGGCGATGTTTTTCAGTCACATTTTCATAATTATGATTACAATTTGAAGTATGTGGTTCATTTATAACGTAGGTGGTGGGGCTGGTCCATCGTATGCAACTTTGGGGCAACGATAAAGGGGAGGTTGAACTGGGTGGGAGTTCATCCCACCCCCTGGAGACCATTTGCCATCACCGACAAACAAAGTTTTATGCCTTGACCAAGACCCCAAATATCATCCAAAAGATCACTTCATCAGTAGTGTACTGACATGTATTTTAATCACTGACTTCACGTGAGAAACAAAAAATTTAAGCCAATCGGATACTCGTCGTTAGCTCTCACTACCGGATTGCTTGAAAACGAATTTTTTAAAAACGAGCTTTTATTTATTTTATTTTTTTGGCTTTAAACAAACATTATTTTCTTGCGGAAGGTTGGCTACGGTATTCGTATATTTTGAATCACAATAGTGAGCAAAATAATAAATAAACAAATAAAAACCTTATAATAAGTTTGTGACCCAATCACGCCCAAAATAGTGAATGGATTCGAATGAAACTCGGTAAGTACGTAGAGTATTTCCTTGAATAGCACATAAGCTCTTTTGTAACTCAAAAACTTGAACAGTTTTTGAGTAAAAGGCCAAAGACAAAAATCTGGGAGATAGGCAACTTTCTATACATATAGGTAAAAATGTAATAAGGTATTACGCGTCTTGAAAAAATTATATGTATGGGTGTAATTGTTGCGGACGAAGTTGAAGTGGGTAACGGCTAATGTAATATAAAGTTAAGGAAACAAGTATGTTGCTTTCATCTAAGTAAATCAAATTCAGAAAAATTACAGTATCTTTTATAAATAACAAAGTTTAGTTTTCATCCAAAGTGATCAGACCAATCATAACATATTCAAGACTAAATAATTTTTTATGACATCGAAATCAGCGAAAACTTTCCCTACTTAAGATGACTTACAACCAGTTTTTCACCAGCAGCAAGTAGAAAGTTCTTTTTGATTCATCTGAAATTTTAAAAAGTGGTCTGTCAGAAACTGGGTAACTAAAATTTCTATTGAACTTTATGACTTGAGTTATTAAGTTTTATTTCTCCTACAGAAATTCAAATCAATTTTTGATAAAATTTTGAAAGTATTAAGTATCTGTCTCGCATCAGCTGCGGTAAGTGCGTATTTTCCAAAACTGTAAAATTTTATTATGGCTGCCAATCGTAAACTAGTGAATCGACTTTGTTCAAATTCAATACTAAACTAATATGTAAGTCTCCAACTACTATGAAAATTTCAAGCCAAAATCTTTCAATTTACGGGAGTTATTGTGCGACAACATGGTGGGTTTGCAAAACTTTGAGAACCTCTCCCTCCGAAACCTCCATGAATTTCAAAAAGTTAAACCCGAATGTGTAGCCCATGAAAGTTTATAACATTAACACAAATTTCACTGCCATAGCTCAAACAGCGAAGACTCCACAAACTCCCAAAAAATTCCAAAATGAGCAGTATTATATACATATATATGTATAAAAATTGTGTATAGAAGAATTTAGTGACGTAGATATTCGTGATTTACGACTCACAATCGGCGTTTTTCCACAGGTCCCACCAGAGTTACTAACAGAGAATGCTTCCAAAAATATGTCGCATGAAAATAGGGTACAAGAATTTAAGAATAAAGAAACATGTAACTCACCATTAGCCCAATAGCTGTCAAAGAAATATTTAATTCTTGCGGTTGAGATCCAAACTTTGAAGTTGTTTCTAAACATAATGGTAAACATCGCCATGGCATCAGCGGTAAAAAATCGGTAACAATCAGCTGAAGGCATTGGAATGCTATTCGAATAAGATTTTCGCTGCAAACAAAAGGTGAAAAAAGAATAGTACATTGTGTACCAAGGGGGGAAAATTATTATTTTTTTTTGGCTGAGTCTGAGTTTGCAAGACGCATCGTAAGCGAGCGTAGTGAATCGAAGACAAGAGTTGCAAACAGGCGAGGAAAAAAAAAACTTTGTGCATGGACGACGTCATTGTTGACCCAATGAAAAAATTATAAGAACCTTTTTTGTAAGGAAATTTACGGGCTTTATTTTCATATAGACCTTTTTATACTGTAAAATTGAAAGAAAAAATTTTATCTTGAAAAAATGGGTTTGAGTTTTCTTCTAATATTTTCACTCGCCATCAAATCAAAATGACTTCGTTTCTAGTGAAATCTAATGATAAGAATTGATTCGTCGTTAGAAAATAGCCCCGGTTATCATTGAAAAATTTTTTCAACAACTATTAGTTTTTGATATAAACAACAATTTTAATTTTTCTGTTGATTAGCTTTTTTTTATTCTCTAATTATGAAGAAATCATGAACGATAAAAAAATAAATTATAGGTGGTAGATTTGAGTAAATTTTCTCTTCTTTCCAGCAATACCAACCTCAGTTTTCTAGCTTCAACAGAAGCTGAGAAATAATTGATTGAAAGACAATAACTGTTTTTAAGGGCGTAGCTAGAAAATTTTCCAGGAGTGGCAAAACGAGAGCAGCGATAGCGATTAACAGGTAGCAATATAATTAGGAATTTGCCAAAGGGGGACTAGTCAACATACAACCTTCAATTACAACAGGGCTGTACTCAGGATTTACCTCTATAGGTTTTATAGGGTGACAAAACAATTATTTCGCTCTCTCCGCTGACGAAAAAAATTTTTTACTGTTTTCTGGGTTCTGAAACATTGATGTATAGAGTTATTTTTGTTTTTTTAGGTAGACGGAGGAGAGTGTAATTATTGTATAAATAGTTTTAAAATTAGTTTCTATTTGTAATTTTTCCACGCCAAAAACCCAACTACCTGGGAATGAGTACCGCCTTGCACCCTAGCTGCACCACTGGTAACAAGCAAACTACAAAGTATAGTCACAGTCTATTTTACTAGCTGTGCAAAAAGCAGTCACTGAAAATTTTCTAATGAACTTAACGTAAAGAAATTTATAATAAATAAGTAAATGTTCTTTGAAAAACCACTTAAAAATCATGCTGAAAGCCTAACTTTTTCTCCTTATTTCTTCGTTTCTACATATCACCGATATTAGGGAAAATTGTTTAACCTTTTTATTTATTTATTTATTTTTTGAAAATCCAGAGGGGGAAACTTTCTCCACTGCTACATGCTGGGTATGCCCGTTAGTTATTTTCAAAATAAAAATATTGTCATTTCAAACAAGATTTTCATGTTTCATCAACAACACTGAGTTTTACGGTCCTACGATCGAAAAGTATATTTTCCAGACCTGCAAACTTCACCTTTTGTTCCTTGGACCAAAAATAGTTATTTGTGATACAAGTGTATAACGTAGGTCATTTTGATCCGAGTGTGATTTTTGCAGCGAGAGTCGAAGGCGAGTGATGGAGATTACACGAGTATCAATCACCTACTGCACACACGTGTTTCAGACACTATTTTTTGCAACATTTCCCCACAGAGCGCAAACTATCTCCAACCTTTCAATTAAACCTTGTGGCGTAGTGGTTACAACGCTGGCCTACCAACGCTGAAGTTAGAAATTCAAATCCCCGGTGGCGGAGAAACATTTACAAAAAAAAAAAGACGATGTAGGCTGGGTGCAGTAATACAACCAGTGTATAAAATAAAGAATACGCTTAGGGCAATTTATAAAAGTAAGTACTTTTATACATCGATTCTAAATGGTTCTAAAATTCCCTGCTTTATACATCGTCAAGGTGCGTATAAAAATGGAGTTTAAAAACAGATGTTGCAAAAATAATTAAATGTGGTTATTTTTCGAATTTTTCGGTCCTACTTCCAGAAAGTAGCCCTCTGATCTAAAAAGATGAACTTTCAGCCTTAAAATGAAGGCAGAAAACATGCGATTATGTACGGAAGATGCATAAAAGTTTTGTTAATATTTCATAAGGTTTATAAGAAACGTGAAGGTGAAAACCTGAATTTATCACTAATCTATCAAAGAAGACTTTTTCAAAGAAATTATATTAACGAACTCTTTCCTTCTATACGTTCAAATTCTAGTATGGACGGAATTGCTCAAAGGTAGACCGAAAGAGAGGAATAATAAAAATTTCACAAAATATAAAGTCCACCTAATTAAGGTTTTAAAACAAAAAGTAGCTCCTACGATATGATGTCTACTAGTCATTTCAATGTCACAATTCAATACGAAAGAATAAACTGCTGAGAGAATATGATATTGCTGAACTAACTTTATTACATAATTCAAGTTTGTGTTATTCAATGAATAGATCTTCATTGCCATCTTTTCGATTGATTTAAAAACGACCTAAAACTATAACGTAATTAACTAGGAAAAAATGAACTAGAAAAATCAGTTTAAGAATAGCAAGTTCAGTAAAGTTCATTTCAATGTTAAAAACATATTCTAAATTAACAGAACTTACAAGAACTTTTTTGCGTAAAAAATACAGTCTCATTGATAAATGTAACTCCAAAAACAATTCATCTTTCAGATAGCATGGTAAATAAATTTTAAGATATAATAGGATAACTAAATCAATCGTAGATCAAAAGTTCCATACCTGTGCTGTTCGGATATTGCCCCGACAATGTTTAGAATTAGTGGCCAACCGTGAGTTAACAGTTCTCCAGAGTTGTGCAAAATGTGAAGCACACATTCTAACTGCCTCTGTCGAACGTCACCGTGCGGAACCGTCGACAACTCAACCAGAGGCGACAGTAACAGTGTTTGCAGCTTCTAAACAAATACGAAAAACATTCGATCAAGCGTGACCGTCCAATAATGAGAAACAGGTCCAAAAAGTTAGTTTCATTCTTCACATTATGCTGAAAATACGGTTACCAGGTAATTAGGGCAAAAATTAATATTTCAATATTCAGGATGTTGTTTTTTAAAATAATAAAAATTAAATTCTTTTTAATATTTGAAAAAGTGATTTCCGACGGTAGTGAATAAATGCCTACGCATATTTCTTTGTAACTATTTCTTTTACGTTTTTAGACAAAATATATTCTATTGGATACACGCAAAGAGTTAATAACTTCTTCAGCTTATTTTTTGGTTATGGTTTTAAAAAAATCTACCGATTCCGAAGATTACACTAAATAGACAATCACGAAAACAATCAGCAACACAGAAAGTAATAGAAGAAAGAGCGATTTAAAAATTAAACCGAAAATCTATGTTCTTCAACGCCAAAAGTTCAGTGGTTTACGAATTTACTCCAACATTCAGTCACTTCTCGTTGGTTACCACATAAAAAATGGCTTCAACAATCTGGGTGGCTGTAAAGTTGTAAAAATGGAATTATGAAAAATAAAATTACTTGATTATCGCGTAGGCAAGGTTGATAATTATGTTGTAAAGCAGACTTCACTAGGTAAGTTATAGCCTCAACGCCCCACTCACGCATTCTAATGTGCGGATGTTGGCACACCTCCAATAAATGATTGGTCAGTGGTCTCCACAAGACGTCAACTCGAGGTAGATTCACCAGACCTGTTTCCAAGAGTTTGGCAACAGCAAATAGAGAAGGTTCCTAACAACATTCAACGAAAATAAACATGGAAACGATTAAAGTTGAGAGAAAAAGGTAGAACACCTACCCTATTGCAGCAAGCTAATTCCATAGCCTCTTGGGACAATTTACACAAGGCGTCGATCAAATGATGTAGCGCCACATCGTCCAGACTTTTACTTGACTCGAAAAGGTGGCTTAACATCATAGACAAGACGGGTAAATCGGCCATGACAGCGGTGGTGATTACAGCGTTTGTATCTGTAGACGATCGTCCAGCTTTTAAACTCCCTCCTGTTGAAGGCTTCAAACCCAGTATCCATACAAGGTGCTAAAACATATGAACGGATTAGTTATTCGAGCATCTGATCGATAGCTGGCGACATATGAAGAGTACCTGTATAGTTGTCAGTACAAGCAGCCATGACGAACCTAATATTGAACCGTGACTGTGCGCAAAAATCAGCAAAGCTTTCATACATTGAAGATTTTTCGCTGTCAACATTACAGGACCTTGTTGGACACCTGCAATAAAAATAATTTGAAAAATGAAATAAAGAATTCCAATCATTCGACAACAAAATTTGACTTTACGGGTGGTTCTTATTTATCAATCCGTACATTTATTAACAGCGAGGTTCGACTACATCTGAACGCATTTCACAAAATCTGAACCTAATTAAAATATTTTTCTTTCGTTTTATTAAATAGTCCCTACCGACAATCGAACAGGCCAGTTACAGATGAGGGTACTTACAGTACTTACTAAATGATATGGAGGAAAAATCAATCAAACCCAAGTGAAACAACAAAAGAACAACCCAGAAGCAATCAACCCCTCTTCATAAAAAAGGACACAAAGAGAAGGAAATTATGCACAGTAACCCAGTAACTATTTACACTAGCCAATGGTTCATGAAATAATTGATTAGTATCTTATTATGGAATACTATTTTATTAATAGGTTTTAATTATCCCACACGAAATAATACACGGACACCGTACTAGTTATAAATGTTCAATGATGATCGAATTATAATAACGTTAAGTAATGGTAAAGAAAAAGGTGCATTCACACGAATGTATGAGAGAAAACAGGACTAACAACATGAAGGTGTGACCACATTGATGCGTACTAAAAACTGTAAGAACGTCATATTTTTTACAGGTTTATAACAGATGTAGAGTAGACGAAACCAGATTCAAAAGAAAGAAAATTTCAACACTGAAGAGATTATCTTTGAAATATTGGTCAAGAATAATAAAGGGCAAAGTTACTGACCTTACATCTTCATACATTCATTCAAGGAAATCAACTTCCTTTTCATCGATAACTTTTGTACCTTCGAGCAGGAAGGAAGCGAGATACACAAAAAAAAGATTGCTTTCATGAATAATGCCGCCTAAAGCAACACCATTCAGATTTCGAAGCTACACGTAACACAAACCTTGAGGAAGAGACGCGGAAGGCAAAGGAGTACCTACAGCAACCACCTGTTGCTTATAATCGAGTTCGTTGCCACCGTACGAATTTAAATTGTACTGCGATTTACCATCAGAAATGTGATAACCGTTTCCAGCCACATTACCTAAAATAAAATCTCTTAATTAACACGAACACAGATACACATCAATGTTCATTCGGCAAAAAACACGTACTTAAAATTGTCAATGTGTAATTCGGTGGCAATGAGGCTCGACAAATAGCCGTGATAAACGCGTCCCGTGGCGTGTGCAATTCTAAATGGCCAGCTAAACTGGCAAGTGTTTGCATCGCCTTCAGAATTTGTTCAGTGATTCTCTCGTCGGTACTGTAGTACAGAACTTTCATCAGTAATAGCAACTCACACACACATTGAACTAATGGTGTTCGCTCACCTTCCCTCCACTAGCGGCACTAATGCCGAAAGAATTCCACACCAACTGGAATTTATCAGCTGACAATAAAGCTTCTTATCTTTTGGGTCACTGTCTTTTACTGACTCGACTATGTTATTGGGCGTAACGTTTTCCTTATCCTCGGCAGATTTAGATGGCTTAATATACGGTGATTTTTCCAGTAACGACGACAAGGATCGTACGATTTCCAAGAAACTGGCGAATGCTACAGCTAAACCATGACCATTAGGAACAGAAGGAGGCTCTGTCTTTTCGGTGTACTCTAAACTGCAGAAATTAACGTATGGTAGTTTAAATAAAATACGGTCATCACCTCCGAAGACGAGTTACATTTTTGCCTACTAACATGATTAATTTGGCATGGCCAACGATAAATGAGTCGTAAATGGGTAGAAAAACGCCTCGTGATATGAAACCAGACTGCGTCGACATACTGCCACCAACCGGTGTACCAATGGAACCGGGTGACTGGCCATGAACTTGATGATGACCTGCAAAAACGACAAAGAATTAGGGAGGTCTACGATAAATTAAGCCATAAGTAGCTGGTGGTAGTCGTAAAATTTTTTTTATAATAAAGTAAAATTACTAACTCTACTAAGGGAAAAAACAAAAAAAAAAAAAAAAAAAATACAAACGTAACTTAACAGTAACTAGAACTGAAGGGAGGAAATACGTCTACATTTCTACAGAAAATTAAGTCTTCGAAGAAATCAGAAATCGATAACGGTTATTTATTGAATAGAAAAAAATTTTTGAAACTGAAAATTTTTACAGAACTTGATGTTTATTTCATCTTTTCAACTGATTTTTTTCACAAGATTTTACCAAAGGAGACTTAGTCCGGACTAAGAAATTATGAAAAGATGATGGGTCAAAAGCAAATGACGAAATAATTTTAAATAATGGAAAAAATGAAAAAAGAAAAAACATAAAATTCGATGTAGAAAATCTAGCAAAAAAAGGAATAAAAAAAATTAAGGAAACCAATAGTTTCGAAAGGATACGAAGAAGGGAAAGAATATACACCAATACCGAAAAAATAAAGAAGAACGAATGCAAAAAATATTTTCCATAAAAAACTAAATAACATAAAATTTCAAGTAGAATACGTGCGATGAAAAAATTATTCCCTTAATAGTCCGTCTAATAAAATCTGATCCTTGAGACAAAAAGCAACCCGCAACCACTACACAATTTTACATTAGTTACTTGTGTAACGTTATCACATATCGATTTCATTCATAAAATACGCGAAAATTAAAATACAAAATTGAAAAAAAATTGGCATTTGAAAACGTTGCTTCAAGGCGTATAGATCATTTTTCGTAGGACAAACTACAACACATATGGAACCATGCTTACTGATATCGGAGGGCGAAAATTGCGGATTAAGAAATACTGACTGCACGTAGGCACCTAAACAATTCACGATATCTTGGAAAATGTTCGTCGAATGAGTTTTCAAATCGTAGCACTCGCAAAACGATAATAATAATTCCGGTTGTACCGTCATTTTAAACAATACTTCCAGAGCTGCAGCTCTTTGCCACGCAGGCTTGTCAGGATCAACGAATTTAACGATTAATGATAAGAATATTTCACATTCCGTAACCTTCAATCAAAATAACATTATATTAGAGTGGAAAAGAAAAAAAAAAACCAATAATGAAGAATACGAACTTTCAGTTACGCATTTTTAATACAGATTTTTGTTTCCAGAAAATATAACAATGAAATAATGAAACTCTCAATCAATGATTCAACTTTTTAAAAGCACACATCCCGGTTATGATTATGCGATCAACGCGAGAAATACGCGATCATTAAAAAGTATAAAACAATCAAATGATTCTTACCAATATATTGTGATACTTTTCCACAAGTGTTAACACAATACGTAAAAGTCGTATGCTGACTGGAAAGCATGGCTTATCAAAAGATGGCGATTGATGTGGATTAATGGCTTGTCCGTAGTTTCGATATTTAATATTCGGCGAAAATAATTTTATAACTAAGGCGCAAACACGTTCTTTTAATAGAAAACTGAATTCCTGATGCTGTGAAAGTTCATACAAAATTAAAAATAGCAGTAACTAATGCATAATTCCAGGCAGAAAATTCTCAATACTTACATTGAAGAATATGGAGGGAAATTTGACTAAAATGGATTCTAAAAGTTGTAACCCAAATGTTTTGGACATTTCGGTGAGCCCGTGCAACCAATATGGTTGGTCGGAGTTCACGAGTTGAACTAAATCCTGGAGAAAGAAGACAAAATTAAAAACTTAAAATAAGTAAACTATTTATGGCTTTATCAAAAGTTGTTTTTATTCTCTCGTCGTAAAAACATAACTAACATTTTATAATTAAGATGAAATCAAAAAGTTAAACCTATGGTATTATAAAAATAACTATTCATTTGAGAAATTTAAATGGTCTACGAATGTCATAAATAATCATAACATATGTCGAACTCTAAGACATTTACAGTTCACAACAAATCTGTTATACGTTCGTTATTCTATATTTTTCACTCGACAGATTTAAAATAAATAAATAAAATAACTATCGTAAAATATAAATTGTCGAAGTTCTTATAAAAACTGTGATACAGTAAAGAATGAACAATTTGTTTCTCTATTTTCTTTTTGACGGTAAATTTTTTCTTTTAATGTACAGAATTTCAGTAGAAACAGAAACGCAAATTAAAGGAAACTCTACACTTGGTTGGAACTTTAAAATTAATGATTCAACTTATCATTTTTGTAATTTGAAAAATTTTTTAATTTACTTTCAGGTTCAGTTTAGTCAGGTGAAAGCAGATTTGATCGAAATGCTGAACGACGCTCAAGTCTATGATCAAATTTTTTCAATTACTACGACTCTATTTCAAACGGTATTTCATCGATTTTTTTTTCACGCAAAAAGAGAATAGGTTCCTCAATAAGAAAAAAGAACAAAGTGAGAATATTTTTTTCTGTACTCTTGAAAACATCGTCTCCATAATTATTTTTCATGAAACTTTTTATATAACGGCCAATTCCTGATCTCCTCTTGAAAAGATTAGATATTTGCTTTCTGTCTTTCCTTCGCGAGAAATAGACGGAAAATGAAAATTATTTCAAATACTTTTTTGAAAAAGGAAAAAGAAGTTTGAATCCAAATATAATCAACAACAAAAAAAAAATTCTTAAATTTCACAATCTAAGTCCATTCATGTTTCTACAAAACTTGTCAATAGTTTATAGCAAAAAAGACAAAAATATGGTACAAAGATTTACCATCAATTACAATCACAAATAAGAGGCGTTCAGAAAGTAAATCTTATTTTTTCAATGAGAACAACATTGAGTTACTGAGTTTTCAAAGTTGGTTGCAATGAGCATATGAATTATACTGGAGGCACAATTATGTCATTTACAGTGAGGTCGTCATCTCCACTCCATTAAACCCAGACCTGCTATTTGAAATACATAGGAAATATGATGTTTTACACGAATTTTTGGTGATAATTCTTTTATTTGAAGAGATAGCAATTTTTTTGTAAGAAATTAAATTATAGAAGAAACTTTAAGGAATAAGACGAGCTTAAGAACAAGAAGTTTGAGCCATTAAGAGCCAAGAAAATTCAAGAAGATGATACAATTGTGCATTAAATTGGTTTAATTTAATGCTAATTCAATGTTATCGCCAAACTTAACACTAAAGACAATAAATTAATGATAAGGCTAAAAAACAGCGTATTTGTGAAAATAAGTAGTTATAATTTATTAATTGTATCAAAAAAAATAAAGTTGTCCAATAACATAAAATTAATCAATTTGATGCATAATTTCATTGTCTTTTCATATTTTCTCTGCTTTTAATGGTTCCAACTTCTTCTGAAGTTCATTTTATTCGCTAAAGCTTCCACCATAAATTTATTTATGAAAAAAAAAGGAGTTATCTCGTTAAATAAGAGGAAAAACGCATACTTCCTATGCTTTTCTAATGGTAGGTATGGATTTAATGGAGTGGAAGTATCTGGCCATACTGAACATCATATAAAACGTAGCGCATTGTGCTTCTAGTCTTAACTTAATTCATATATGGCAATTCAATGTGACGTCATACCTGAAAGCTTTATCTCATTGGGTAGCTAAAGTACATGAAAATCATGGTGAGTATTTAAATTTTTGGTCATAATTATCTTAAAACAAATAATAGCTACTTATTCGAAATAAATGAAATTTTAGATAAGGCTTTTAATGATTAAAATAAGCCAAAAATTAAGAAATTTGAGTCTTTAGAAGCCGAGAAAATTGAAAAAGAACATGAAATTGTATCTCAAATTGATGTTTTTGAGCGGTATTATTAGTTTTCTACAGTGTTAAGTACACTGATAACATCAAATTAAATCATTTTCTGTTTCCAGACTTCGATTTTTTGTTTTTTGCCCTATTTTATTCCTTGAAGCTTCCTCTTTAATTTTATTTATGTCGAACAAGTAGCTTTCTCTTATTTCAAGACAATTATGATAAGAAATTCTTATATTTCCATGCTTTTTAACGCTTTTCATGCATATTTAGCCAGCCAGGAAAATTTCTGATGAGAATTGTGATGTAAATGACATTTCCTTATACTCTTTGATTGGATGATAAAAAGAGTTTGTTATCTCTTAATCAATAGGGATCACTAAATTTGCCTCATATTATCACAATAAAAACAGGACGATATTTTTTTCCATGCATTTTTTCATAACAAAAGTAGTTTGAATTGATTTTCTAAAAAAGAGAGATTTTAATACGGATGATCACTAATTGTCAGGGGATAATCTTTGAATTCTACCCAATCGTAACAATAAAAACTCATTTTTAAAAGAAATTTTCGCATTACAAAATCAATACAAATTACATATTACACCTAGTTTCATCCATAATCCTGTCTTCACCACCAGTGCACGTATCTTTTGCCGCCACTTTCCAATCTTGAACTATTTTTTATCCGAATGGTATAGATTTCAGAAATTAATACGCGAACTGTTCGCTAGGGAAAAGTGAATAATTTATAATTCACCAATTTGTTCATGAGGCCTAAGGAAGAAATACGACTAGCTTAAGACCATTCAGTCAAAAACAAACTGTAACTAGCTTACATTTCATTAATACGTTCCCATCCTCAGGGATAAATATGAAATTTGTTATAAATTGATTACAAAAAAAAATTTCAAATTTCAAAATCTTGAGGAGAAAAATACAGTCATCAATTCTGAATACGTAGGAAAACGGTGTAATACCTGGAACATCAAATAAGCATCTGCAGCACATATTCTCAGCGTTCTCGGTGAAATGTTGCTAGGAACTTTCAATTCCTCCAGATTAACTTGAACATTGGTGTTCACAGGGTTTTGTTCATCTTCCAGAAAAACGCGTTCGAACACCAAAGAAACCAGTTGTTTAACAGTTGCTTCTGCAGTGTTCATGACAATCGAATCTTTTCCGAAGTAGAGACGAAAACATAGTACTAAGTTCTAGAAGTTACTAATAACATGAGTAACCAACCAAAATATTTTTCAACCTTCCAAAATAAAAAAAAATTACTTTCGCTAATGTGTCTCCACGAACTACACTGTTTGTAGTCAATAGTAATGTAACACTTTGCAACACTTTAACCTCCTCATTCCCACTTTCCATCAACATCCATAACGTATCGGTTATAAATCGTGCTCCTTTGTGATCAACCGCTTGCTGTGTGATTAATCTTTGAATCATGCACAAGCATAACTACAACAATCATAAATCGTTATTAACTAGAATTTAACAGAACATGGAAGTTATATTACTCTTAGATCAGACTAACTTTAATGATTTTTGGATCCTTCGTTTCACAACCTTGGACAATTGGGTATAGTATTTGGTTGGTTATGTGATAAACAGGGGTCTGTTGAGTAATCGTCACATTTCTAAGCTTCACAATGCTTTCCTCGCAAGCCTGAAAAAAAAAGAAACAAAAAAAAATATAAGGAAACGGTAAGAGCAAGACAAGAGCGAATTTATACGTAATAAAGGTTGGAAGTGGGACGACAAGGTTACAACAACTAATCAAACGAGTACTAACTTCTTTAATATGTGGAAATTTCTTTTCGTTTCAATTGACAAACTCTTCAAATCATTCTGCAAAGTTTCGAATAATTTCAAAGAATTCTCATCGGTACTACGTGAACGAGCCATAGTTCTACACGTATTGACGAGTTACATTACATACCGCTCAGGAAAGTAAGTACCTAAAACGTAGGTAAATTCACACATTCTAATGACATAAATTGAATAGAACTATGAATTGAATGCGACAAAAGCTCATACATTAATGTAAACTAAACAATGACAATAAAATAGAGGAAATAACATTCTGAATAAAAATGCACCAAAAGTTTACAATTATTTGTTTTTAAACGAACCGAAAACATTAATGGTGTGGGTTCACTCAAAAAATATATTGCGATAGATCGATGGAAAAATATATCGCAGTATATCGATAAAAAATATATCGAAAGATATCGATATCAAATTACATATCCATATTGAAGTGAGGTTGAAATCCAAGGAAAGAAACAAGTTGGTTAGAGATACTGTAATGCAATGATTTAAAGTACAAATTACAAGTTTGAGGAAGATGAACGATCTCCTTCCATTACGAGATTAAAGTTTGAGTGGGAAATGAGTTTCAGCGTTCTCGGGTGAACGAATGAAAAAAGTCGTGTTTGTTCGCACAACCTGAATAGTGTTAGTTTACGTTATCGAAAGTAGTTGCGCTAAAGGTTAGTAAGCGAGTGTTGGTGGAGTGTAGAACAACACCCCCCAGAGTTCAACGAAACGAGCGAACATGATTTATGGCGAGAACGAATATTATAAATAAATTAATTTTGAATTATTATATCATTGTACATTTATGTTTATTTCTCAAACAAAATAAATAAAAAAAATTACATAAAATTAAATAAAGGATGAACAATGACTAGATTATTCGATCGTAACATATATTTCGATGTATTTTCGAAGTTATTTATCGACATATTATATTGCAGTAATGAATTTCAATTCGGGTATTTTTCGATCTTTCATGCTGTTCGAGAAAAGTTTTGTTCAAATTTGTTTAATACTTGTTGAATGAGGGTGTACAGAGATGTGATAAACTAATATCAACTAACGTGTGAAATCATGTCAATGATTTGTATTCAGGTCTCTGTTCGTTCAAATATTGAATTGGCAGCGATGACAATGAATACCTACACGAAAATAAATTTTGTTTCAACAAGTATTTTTCTGGCCTAAAGAATATAATATATTATTAATTTGGTTTGAACATGTAATGTTTTCTTTTCTTTTCTCGAACATATTTTCATGTACTATACTGCAAAAACGAGATTATTATACTCAGTGATTTGTGACTTGACATATTATTTAGTTTCGAATATTTATATTCCTTCCCCTTTGAAATAAATGATTTTCCCATATAATTATTATGAATTTGAAAAATTTTATTGTGAGAGATTTGATGTTGTCAATATTTTGTCGACTAAGTTTCTAAATTTCTGTTTGTCAAGACTTTTTGTTAGCATGTCTGCTAATTGTGAATTTGTACCAACAGTTTTGAATTTGATTTCTTTATCCTCCACAGATTGTGTAATGGCATAACATTTTATCATTAAAGCACTTGCTCGTTTTTGAGTTCCTCTCGACATTATTCTAAGTGCAGATATATTGTCTTCAAAAATTCTTACAGGGTCATTTTCTTCAAATATTTCTTTTTGTAAGAGGAATATAACTTGAATGTCGTCTAAAGCATCAAATACTGCAATTATTTCAGCAGCAGTTGAGCTTGTGGCTACAATCGTTTGTCCTCTTACATTCCAATTTATTAAATCCCCATTTAAATACACTAGAAATCCTGATATAGACTTTCCTAAGTTTAAATATGATATTTTAATTTCATGATCTTTTACATCTGGGGCATAAGATGCATCTACGAGAGTGTATGCCATTACTATCCGATGTGAATTTAATCAAAAATTCTTTTGTTGTGTTTACATATTTAAATATTCGTCTTATATGATTTTTTAATTTAGAATTTGATTTTGTTTGGAATCTTGAGAAAAAGTTTACTGCAAACAAAATATCGGGTCTTGTTATTCTAGCTAGATATAACAGAGCTCCAATCATTGAACGATATTCTGTATCGTCTGTGCAGTTTTCATCTTCTTTAATTTTTAAAGATGTTTCTATGGGTGTATTTATGAAATTTGATTCGTTTTTGTGAGAATATGCTCCTCATGACCTCGCTCATAGTCGATATATTTAGTCGTAACGTGGTTGCTGCTTGTGACGTCGTCCGCTATAGCTGATTGTATATTTGTATTTCAACTGTTAGTTTGTTGATCTCCAAATGTTGTTACGTGAACATAAAATAAAATGAGATCTTAAAAACTGAATCTTTTACTTATTGTGTTGACTTCAAAATTAGTGTTTCTTCAATGGTGTTCGTTTAAAATCATCGCTGGTTGTTGTTCTTATTCGGCTAATGTGAAATCTTTCATATTAGTGATCGTTACTTTCTCACAGGTTATGGGCCCAGTCATCGTACTTGAAGAGGCTGCCATTGTGATGTCTGAGCAAAATTGTGCTGCAGAAACTTGCCAAGTAACCGTCATTCAATTTTAAATTCTCTTTGTTTGATGCTGATGTAAACGGTATTCTCAAGCGGTATGTCTAGTTCGTTCCTGTTCATTTTCGTGTAATTTTTGGCTGTCTGCCTGTGATATTTTTTCGTCGCTGATTTTTG
Source organism: Ericerus pela (assembly GCA_011428145.1). NCBI lineage: Eukaryota > Metazoa > Arthropoda > Insecta > Hemiptera > Coccidae > Ericerus > Ericerus pela. Next base: position 518,322 of record WOFM01000304.1, on the reverse strand, counting down.
CTGTTTGCTGTGTGACTGTTAACAAAAATGGAACATGAAATGAAATTGATGCTGGAACCGTTCAACGGAGATAATGGGCGTACTTGGCGATACTGGATGGATCTGCTGCTTCGAAAAGAAGGTTTATATAGTGTTGTACATAATTCTGTTCCATCGGGTAGGAATCGTACTGAAGAATGGGAAAAGCTGAATTCGAAGGCGATGTTTTACATTGCTAATAATGTTGCTGACAACTTTATCGAGGCGATCCAGACTTACGATACGGCAAAAACGATGTTTCAGGCAATTGTGCAGCTTGCTGGAAGGGACAAAGACATGACGATGATTGAGCTGAGATTCAAGATGTACTCGATGCGATTCAAGCCTGGTGATAAGCTGAAGGATTACTTGATGGAATTTCGGTCTGTTACTCGACGTTTGGCTGAAATGGGTGAGACAACGTCTGTAAAACAATGTATTTTAACTATGATGAGATCGTTGCCAAGTGATTTCCATCCGCTGAAAATAATGATGCAGGATGCTGACAATCTATCGTGGGAAGTTGCGATTGGAAAGGTTATTAATTTCCAACGTGAACTGGACCTTGAAAAGATGACAAGAAGCTTGCCTTCCGCTCCTGATGCATCAAATCCAAAACCTTCATCAGGAAGTGTTCCTGGTGAAGAGAATGCTTTTTTCGGTTCGAATTATAATTCACGCGGACGATATCACAATAAATTTAGGGGTAGATCGAATTACCGTAATTTTAGAAATCATGGTAGTTTTAGGAATAGTAATGTTAATGATCAGCGTAATCGTAGTCAGTCAAATAATAATAAAGACAACAATTCTAGTAATAATAATTATGCAGGTTTGTCTAGTAATCAGAATTTGAATCAAAATTATAATAATAATATTCGATGTCATTTCTGTAATAAGCAGGCACACATAGCTAGAAATTGTTATACTAAAAATAATAATCGAACTATAAACAGAGGGAATAATAACAGGAATAATAATAGTAATAATAGTAATAATAATGGAAATAGTAATTCACAGTCATATAATGTTTTTAATAATAATAATAATGAATGTTCTGAGATCGATTTGACTTTCTTGGTACCTGATCAGGGTCTTATTTCGAAAGTTTCTGCACCACCACAGATTGTTTTTGTGTTAGATTCAGGATGTACTTCACATATTGTGAATGATATTTCATTATTTGCTGAATATATTATGTTGACAAAACCTCAGTCGATAATGGTTGCCAAAAAGGGCGTTGAACTTGTTGTTTCAGCTGTTGGTACTGTGAAATTAAAAACTGAAAATGGAATTAATATCACATTAAAGAATGTTAGATTTGCTAAGGACCTTCCGACCAATCTTCTCTCAGTCAAATGTATGGCAAGAGCTGGATGTAGGTCTGTATTTGAGGAAGAGTATGTTAATGTAATAAGTAACAAAACTAATAACATAATTATAACCGGGAAAAGTAATTTAACAAATTTATATACAATAACTTTTTATAATAACGTAACGGAATCATGTAATTTGACACAAAATAAAAATAAAAATCCTTTAGAGTTATGGCATAAGCGACTTGCACATTTGAATAATAATGATGTCAAGCTGTTGTCTAATAAAGGTCGTATTCCTAATATGTCTGATAATCGAGAAATATTTTGTGAACCCTGCATTATGGGGAAACAACATAAAAAACCTTTCGACAGACATGAACAAAAAACAAAAAGTCCGTTGGAATTAGTCCATACTGATGTCTGTGGTATGATAAATCCAGTGTCGTATAATGACAAAAAATATTTTTTAACGTTCGTTGATGATTATTCAAATTTTTGTTTTATATATCTGCTGAACAACAAAACTGAGGTATTGTCAAAATTTGTTGAATATCACGAATTGGTTTCTAATAAATTTAATACAAATGTAAAGAGATTACGGTGCGATCGTGGTACCGAATATATAAATTCACAGTTTAAAGCATATTGTGTTGAGAAAGGAATTTCCATAGAACATACTGTTGGTGGATGTCCTCAGCAAAACGGTAAAGCTGAACGAATGAATCGTACTCTTGGAGAGAGGGCCAGAACTCTCATATATGAAAGCAGCCTGGATAAAATTTACTGGAGTGAGGCTTTATTGTGTGCTGCTTACATTTTAAATCGGTGTCCAACCAATAAAAGTTACATTCCTTATGAAAGATGGCACCGTGAGAAGTATGATTATAAAAAGTTGAGGGTTTTTGGCTGCGATGCTTATATGTTGGATTTCGCTCACAGTTCTGATAAATTTGAGAAAAAGAGTAATAAATTGAAGTTTGTGGGATATTTGCCAGCAGGTTACAAGTTACTGGACATGACTAAACGTAAAATCCATCTCTCCAGAGATGTTGAGTTCAATGAAGAGTCTATAGGTGAATCAAAATATGATGACTCTGACCCTATAATAAAGGAAGTTGACGAAACGAATGTTGATAGTATTGAAGTGGATGGAGAAATTAATAATATACTAGATTTTGGTGATGTTATAGATTCTTGCTTTTTCATAGCTAATGCTGTTGAAAGTGATTGCCCGTTGACGTTTGAGGAGGCGTTGAGGTCCTCTGAGTCTGATTGCTGGAAGAAAGCGATTCAAGATGAAGTTGATGCTTTGACTTCCAATGAAACTTGGAATGTGGTCAAACGTCCAACGGATGATCCAACAGTCACGTGTAGATGGCTGTTTACTAAAAAGACTGATTCTGCTGGTAATGTTTTGTACAAGGCCAGGTTAGTGGCTCGCGGATTTCAGCAACAAAAAGGTTTTAATTTCACTGAAGTCTATGCTCCAGTTGCCAAACTGTCAACAGTTCGTGCGTTACTTGCCTTGAGTAATAAATTTAAATATTTTATTCATCAAATTGATATTTGTAGTGCCTTTTTAAATGGTAAAATTAAAGACAAAGTTTTCTTAGAAATTCCAGAAGGCATTGAACGTAATTTAGATAAAAATAGAAATGTTTTATTACTAAACCGATCCATATATGGATTAAAACAATCACCTAAGGTGTGGAATACTATGTTCCATGAATTTTTGGTTTCATTAGATTTTAAACCAGGCATAGCTGATGACTGTTTATATATTCATAAACAAGGAAATTCTATAGTTTATCTACTAACTTACGTTGACGATGTTATCATCAGCTCCAATAATAATGATTTAATAATAGACAATAAAAATAAAATTAGCAAAAAAATTTAGGTGTAAAGACCTGGGAATGATTAATAAATATTTAGGTTTAAACATAAATTATGATCGTGAGAATGGACTTTGGAATAAATCAAAAATCTTTAATTGAGTCTGTTGCCAAACATTTTGGTGTTTTGGATTTTATCCCCACACATTCTCCGATTGAACCCAAACTACAATTGCATCGTGATTTAAATGGAATAGATCGTAATTTGAATAATCAATATCAGCAATTGTTGGGTTGTCTTATGTATCTTATGTTGGGTTCTCATCCAGATATCTGCTTTGCGATATCCTACTTCAGTCAATTTCAAAGCACAACCACACACGAACATTATAAATATTTAATACGAGTTTTAAAATACTTAATAACTACTTCACAATTAAATTTGACTTATAATAGGGATAATAATAATAAATATATAATAGAAATCTACTCTGACACTGATTGGGCAAATTGCGTCTCTACTCGCAAATCAATTTCTGGTTATTGTGTAAAAGTATTTGGATCTGTGGTTTCCTGGTGCAGTAGGAAGCAACCCACTGTTGCTCTCTCCAGTACTGAGAGTGAGCTTATTGCCTTGTGCGAAGCAACATCCGAAGGACTGTGGATGCAAAATTTAATTAATGACTTTCGGTTTGACCACTCTAAAAGATCCGTGATTTACAAGGACAATCAGAGCTGCCTGGGACTCATAAAGTCAGGTAGATGGAATTCCAAACGATCGAAACACATAGACACTAAGTATAGATTCATATGTTCACACGTTGACAAATCATTTATTTATATGTATATTCCAACGTCCCAACAATTGGGTGACTTGTTTACTAAAGGTCTGCCAAAGCCTGCATTTGTCAATTTTTGTAATGACCTAAATTTAATATAGCTGTTTGTGATTTATATGTTTACCATTTATATGGTGTTCTGACAGTCATATTTTTACCATTTTATATATTTTATATTTTTATACAGACTGTGATAATTATCATACACGATTACACGAATACTTTAATATTTTAATACGTTTATAATTATTAAGTTTTACCACAATATATATTAGTTGTTATTTCATTGGACTTTGTTTTGTCCAAATCATATATTCACAATATGTTTTTGTTCATATATGATTTGAGGAGGCGTGTGAGAATATGCTCCTCATGACCTCGCTCATAGTCGATATATTTAGTCGTAACGTGGTCGCTGCTTGTGACGTCATTCACTATAGCTGATTGTATATTCGTATTTCAACTGTTAGTTAGTTGATCTCCAAATGTTGTTACGTGAACATAAAATAAAATGAGATCTTAAAACTGAATCTTTTACTTATTGTGTTGACTTCAAAATTAGTGTTTCTTCAATGGTGTTCGTTTAAAATCATCGCTGGTTGTTGTTCTTATTCGGCTAATGTGAAATCTTTCATATTAGTAATCGTCACTTTCTCACAGTTTTGATTATATTTTTTTTAAATTTTTTCTTTATACCTTGACTGTATTAAAGTTATTGTATTTTCCTTTCTATCTCTTATTATTTCAAATCCCAAATAAAATCTCGGGTTATTAATTATTTTCATGGTAAATCTTTTTTGAAAGGATTCATTTACATTTTTAATCCATTTGGGGGTATTTGATGCTATCAATATGTCATCAACATATGTAATCATGAGAATTATTTTTTCATTTGATTTTTTAAAATATAAGCATTTATCTGTTTTAGATCTTTCAAAGTTCATTTTTAAAATATATTCGTTTATTAAATTATACAATGACTTGGACGATGTTTTTAGTCCATAAATAGATTTTTTAAGTCTCAATAATTTATTACTTTCCTTTAGTAAACCTTCCGGGGGTTTTAAATATATAAGAACTATAACAGGGGAATTTAGATATACCGTTTTCACGTCATATTGAACCATTTCTAAATCATATTTGTTAACTATTGATAGAAACCATCTTACTAACCAAATTGGGATAACAGGACCGAATACTTGTCCTAATTTATATTCGGTTCTGTCCTTGAAGCCCCTAGCAACTAGTCTTGCTTTTGGTTGGTGGTATCCTTCGTCATTCGGTTTTGTTACAAAAACCCATCTTGTATCTATGGTTTTTAGTGATTTATCGTAATCTACTTTTTCCCAAACGTCCATTTCTCCCAGGGAAATAAATTCATCCTCAATAGCTTTCATCCATTCTTTTCTGAATGGGTTGTTTTTGACATCTTTATAGCATGTTGGTATACAATCTTCGATCCACCTATTATCTATAGTTTTTGTGATGTTGAAAGTGTTTATGTTAACTAAATTTTTTACAAAATTTGCCAGTTTGAGTACCAGTTCTTGTTTACAATTTTTTAAGTTTGATATATTTTTATTTTTGTCAAATTTAGCATCACAAGATATATTAAATTTATTTGAAAAAGGATCTCTAATGCAATATCCTGTAGTGGTATATCCCATGAGTATTCCTTTTACTCCCCTTGGTGCAAATTTTGGGTCGATTCTTTGTTCATTTTTATTTTTTAATTTAGTCGCGTTCTGTTGTCGAACTTCGAGTGGAATATGTTTATAAACTAAGGATCCAAAAATTTTTAAATTATCCAGATTAGGTTTTTTGCCAAAATAAATTTCGTATGGAGTTTTGTATTCTAAATTCACTCTTGTTGGTGATCTATTTATTAAGTATGCAACTGTAGATATTGCATGTGCCCAATACTTAATATCTAGATAACCATCAATTAGTAAGCTTCTTACTCTTTTCATCAACGTTTGATTTTGACGTTCAGCAATTCCATTTAATTCCGGTGAGTAAGGAACTACATTTTCTATTTGTACTCCATTTTCTTCACAAAATTTTACTAATTTTTTATCTGTTTATTCTTTTGCGTTATAGCACCTTATTTGACTTATTGGTGTTTCGGGGAATTTATTTTTCATTGAAAAAAAAAATATTTTTAAATTCTGTGAATACTTGACTTTTATTTGATATTGGTATCACGAAGGTGTATTTGCTATAATTGTCAATAAATGTCAATATATATTTCTGATTAGCTATTGTGGGTGTGAATGGTCCCATAATATAGGAAGATATAATTTCCAATCTCCATTGAGGTTTATTTCTAACATTGTTATGACCTAGACGTTGGCTATTGGCTATTTTACAAATTTCACAATTGATGAAATCATCATCTTAAAAATTAATAGTTTTTGGAATTCCTATTGTGACTTTATGTAGATATCTCATATATTTTCCATTTAAATGGCCTAATCGTCTATGCCAAATCATTTTTTTATGGTTATCTGTGTTATTTTGAATTATTTCTAATGAATTATCTGAAAATTTTTTTTTTATTATTATTATTCTCATTATTATTATTTTCTATAATAATATTATTATTTTCATTATTTCCTTTTAAATTATTATTATTATTAATGGGTTCTTCTTCCTCTTCTTCTATTTCTAATTTGACAGAAAAGGAATCCCATTCGTCATCATCTTGATTTTGAGTGACGGGCATACATTTTTTTGGTATATTTATGTAATCGTAATTTACCTGAAAGACACCATCAATTTTATAAGGTGTAAATAAAATAACTCCTGTTTCTATGAAATATGTTTGTATTTTTTCTTTTCCCTGGTCCATATGTAATATTCCAGATTCTGTCACTTTAATTCCAGACATAATATCTAATGACAGATCTGGTACATAATGGACTTCCAATAACTCAATTGCTGTTGGAATTTTGTTTTCATTTTCTACTAATATTCTCATGTTTCCCATATGTGTAGCATATAAATACGTGTCTTTAAGTGCACACTGTAATTTTAATGGAATTTTAAATTTTGTTACATTAATTAATTTTTCTATATTTGATGTGAGATGGACTTCCGCCACCCCCCCCCCCAACAAGTAACATTTTTTTTTAGGTGTATATAATTTTCATTTTTTGTATTATCTTTAATTAATTTTTTTAAGAGCCAATCTTCATTATTGTTGTATTTTTTGACCATGTATGATAATTTTATTGGTCTTTCTTCTTCTTTTTTATCTTTATTTTTTGGTTTTTCTTTATTTTGTTCTTTATTTTCTGGTTTATAATCAGGACATTTATTTTTATAATGTCCCGTTTGTTTACATATAAAACATCTTTCTTCTTTATTATTTTTTCTAGGCGATTGATTACTATTTCTATTATTATTTTGGTTATTATTATAATTATTTTGTTTATTTTGATTATTATTTTCATTTCTTGGATTATTATTTTTATAATTATTATTATTATTTCCATTTGTATTATTATTTCGTCTGTAATTATTATTTCTATTCCACCTATTATCTTTATTATTATTATAATTTGTATTATTATTTCTAAATTTATTCCCATTATTATCAAATTTTTTATTAGACGATTGGTATTGTAGTTTAATTTGTTTATCTCTCATTTTTTTATCACCGTCTTCTTTTAATATTTGTTTGAATACTTCTAGATTTTTTCTGTTTTCAGGGAGGTTATCAAACTGCATTTTTGCAATGGTTTGTTCGTATCCTAATGCCAATTGAAGATTTTCTAACTCCTCTTCTTCAGATACTTCCTTTCCTGCATCACAAACTTCTTGTACTAAGATATCCCATTTATTTAAAAAAACTCTTATATTTCTGCCTGGTGTAAATCAAAAGGCGGTCCATTTTGATTTTACCATATCTGCAACTATTTTGGTTTTAGAACCATAAGTTATATCCAATTTTTCAAAAATTTGATCTACTGTTTTACACTCTCTAATTTGTTTCGATACATTGTATGTCATGCGTTCCATGATAAATGCTTTTGCGCATTCCTTTTTTTTTTAAATATGCTTTAGCAGAATTTGAAGATGGTCTGTATTGCAAATTGTCCATATTTTCGATATAAATTTTTAGTTCAGGGTGTGGGCCAAAAACATCCCAATATCCCAAACCCCTTATTAACGCTATGATCATACGTTTCCAGTCCAAGTAATATTGACCATCAAATATTTTCCCACTTGGAACTTGTATCGGACGTATGGTTTCATCAGCTGGCATAACATAATATACTTGAGGGTGTGTACTTCCACAGCCTGATCTTCCTTGAGGGGATGGAGTAGTGGTACTTTCACTTGCCGTATTCATACTTTCTGAAGTACTTGGTACAACTCAATTTTGAAAAGAAATAATAAAATTTATTTTCAAAAAATTAATTCCAAAAAAAAATTATTTTATTCTTTGGAAAAAAAAAAATTTATTATTTTAATTAATAATTATTTTTATTTAAATTATTAATTTTTGTAATATTATTCGTGTGTATGTTTGTATTTTAAAATATGAAAAGAGAGAAGAAAAGAAAAAAATATTCTAACTGAGAATATATTTCAAAAATGAACCTGAAAAAAAAATCTTGTTTGATTTTGAATCCTTGTATGTTTCGTCCCATTTTTGCAGAACTATTATTCCTAATTCTCGGAGTAATAGCTGTCTATATTCTACCTAGCTTCTCACAAACGGACACCACCAAACATGCTGACAACAAAGTGTCATCATATTTGATGGATTTCCGTATCACGCCACCTTTTTGGTCGGCCATCTTTTGATTGGAACAAAGGAAACGAAAGTGATGTCATATTTTCATTTCGAAGACATGGTCATTCCTGAACTAGCAGTCAAACAGAAACGTTAAGGTCCATACTCGATGTTATGGATATCAGGTCTCACTATTATTAAGTATCAGTATTAAGTTAAAATTTAAATGTGTTTTGTAATAACTTGAAGTTCAAATTTAATAAAAAATAAATATTTGTATTTTATCTTATTTGATGAAGTAATTTAAAAGTATTGAATTACTCACGCAACAAATTGGCGCCCGAACCAAAAAACCTTCGGAAGTAAAATTTAAAATAATAATTCTGTTCAAATAAAAACTTTTCAGTTTTTCGTAAAGTAAAAACATTTTCCACCAGTGTGAAAAATATTTTAAATTGATCGCAAATGATTAATTTAATTTTGCTGGAGCAAATATTTTCGTGTAATTATTAAATAAATCGTGGCTAAAATAATTCAGCTATTTAAAACAAAATTAAACAAACATTTATGAAATCAAATCTTTATTGCAGAGGAATGCAAACATTTGATTAAGACAAATAAAAATAAAACATTTAAAAATAAATTAATAACAAAAAACAGATCTAAAAATAAACTTAAACATAGATCGAAGATCCAGATCCGGTTCCTGAAATCCAAAAGAAATAAAATCAGCCCAACTGGTATCCAAAACCACAGTGCAGAGAACGAGAAGTCACTCACCAACAGCGTCGATCCGAACAAAACCAACGATAAACTACAGAAGACTACAATGCGCTACTCGCTGTCCATCTGTAAGCAAATTATAAATTTATCTTCCGTTACTTCAGAAAAATTTGAAACTATTATTGATATCGTAAATAATATTGTAAAATGTAAAATCTCCCAACCCTTGCGAATGTCTGAAAAAAGTGAAAGTACGAGTGCATTGCTCCCAGATATTCTAGACTCGAAAGTCGAAGACAATATTTTAGAATTTGAAAATCATCCTAAGAATTTGTATGAAAACTTGTCTGAAGAGGAAAATTACCCACTACATGGTAACCATTGGGGAAGTCGAGTATCTACCACCTTTCTCTATCGCGTGCTAAAAGTGGCAAAAGTAAAAAGGATAGAAGGAGGAATACGTATCGAACTCCAGAAAAAACTATACAAAGGTAGACATTCTAAACACTGGTTGTTAAATATCTTATACTCAAACCCCAACACCGAGAAATTTGAAAGAACAAGTAATTTTGATAGATTAATCGAAAAAAGTAAAAGTTTCCGTAGAGTAACAAGAAGTATAAAAAATAATGACCCCAAAGAAGCTGAAGAAATCTTCTCCGATACAGAAGAAGAAGACTTAGAAAGTAAAGGAAAAAAGTTAGAAACAGAGAAGAGAAAAAAGGAAGAAACAGAAAGAAGATTAGCGAGATGAAGTCTTAGCTCCAGTTTTGAAAAACTCCTATCTAAAGTATCACACCACGTATCACCAAAGAAATTGATTTCGGCTACACCCGATTTCTCTCTCCCAAACGACGAAGACAAAATCTTCCTCGGAGAAGAATCAATTCTGAACCAAACTTTTGTTGACAGACCCTCACAGTCTAGTGCTGATTTGTTGCTATAAGTCCCTCAAGGACAGGGAACGTCCTCACAGGCTGAAATCCAACACTCAATACAAATTCACGTAAAAAGTCAGAAAATTTAGAAAAACTCAAAAGTAAAATTCCAAATTCAACTGACGAAAATTCTTTCGATCCTATCAATTTATTACCCCCAGAGATACGTATAGAAATTCTCGATCAAAAAGAACCCACATACGTCAACATAGTAAATATTGAAAATAAAAATAACCAATTTCTAAAATTGGAAAATAAAAATATGACCCCGGAAGACATTGCTGAAAATAATGCACGCTTGCTTTTGCAACAACAAGAAAGATTTGCAGCAGCAAATGAAGCCTACACACAACACAACCTAGCCATGAACAATTTTTGGAAAAGGTCAGAAAGATGGACTCCGAGCCATTTTTCAAATGGCCCCAACGAGGACATCCTCGAGTTCCTTTTTGAATACAAAACTCAGGCGAAAACCTTCGAAGCAACTGAGTTTGAAATGATACGAAACCTGAATATAGCCCCTTGTAGTACAGCTCTCGAACTGTTCGCAGCAGAAACTGAGATAACCCCAGAAACCTCATGGTTAAAAGTAAAACGAATCTTAACACGTATCTTTAAAAAAGATAAAGATACGGTAAAAAAACGTATCAAATCTTTGAAATTTGATGATTCATATTTCAGTACGAATGTACTTAAATTTTTGCGACTCTATAAACAACTCGATGCAACAAATAGTGAGAAAAAAATTTGTGACCTCTTACTCCTAAGGCTAACAGGAGAAATGAGGAAATTCTTTGCATCTAAAAA
>WOFM01000304.1:262538-504398 GCA_011428145.1 Ericerus pela | reverse complement strand
CTTATAATTTAATTCGTAACAATTATAGATAAGCTTTTTATATATTGTAAGGACCATTTACGTATATATTTTCTCCCCTCAAAAGTGTAAAAATTTTTTTTTTAACTCACCAACTACCAATTATCCTGTGCATCTTGAGTAAAGGCCCCTCCAGCGACAGGCTTGGCTTCGCCTTGCTCCTCAGCTTTGGGATGATCGGCAGGCTTGAGCTCCGGAGAAACTGACCGACGCCTAAACTGCTGATGCCGAGAAACCAAAAACATGCGCCGATTGGTCACAATCATCTTACTTGGTCCAGCTGTCGGTTCCACGCAGAACACGACGATTGTGAGAAATGTTTATTTTTTCCAACAGCTCCAATACACGCAAAACCTCAATATAATGCGGAGTATTGTTGATTATGATTTTTGGCTGATAAAAAGGAACAAGATAGTCAACCAAATATTGAAATTGGGACCTATCCATGATCGTATTAGCATACGCAGTGTTAGTAATCGCAAAACGAACTTTGCACCAAAATTTAAGGGCTGCATTGCCATTATGTCAGCAGTTAAAAGATTTAAACCAATGGCGTAACCGGTGATGTTGGACGGATTTACATCAAGTGTGGAAAAACAAACGACGGATCCTTCGCACCTTTATAAACTTGTCTCTGGGAAGAGGAAGCTAAACTGTGAGGCGAGTTGTACCATCGATTGCAAGCAACACTCGCATAAACTTTGAGGCATCACATGCCTCCACAAACCAAATGATGTGTTCAAAGAATCGCCAGGAAAATTCTTCCGGTACGCATCGACCCCAGTTGGACCATAGTCCGCTGCCAAAAATGAATGAATAGCTTTGAAAATCTTCCAAAGCCCGATCACACCAGTGAACAAACATGGGCAACGCAGCGACCAACAACGCAGACACGGAAGGGACACCTGTGTCAACATGAAACTTTCCGACATCTTTGACAATTCCATTGTCAGGCACCATAAATTTGGGCAGAGCCCGTAATTCCGCCAGAGACGGATACAGAGGAGTATCCTGAAGAACATCCTCACAAGCGCGATCCATACCTAAACTCATCATTTTATCAAATTCGTAAAAGAAATCTTTCTGAAAGCTCATTAAATTTTAAATAAAAAAAAACACAAAAAAAAATAAAATTTATACAAAAGAAAGAAAATTATAACTAATAGGAACATGAACTATAAATCTAAAGAAGGACGAGGATGGAGAAAATCAAAACGAATCAACATATCAAACACACCAAGAAGACTGCGATACCTCCATATATATCCGAGTTGTAAAACAAGATGAATTCTTTCTGAACAATCAAAATATACTGGAGTTTGCCATCTTCCAAGGCCTACTCTTGATGGTAATAGCGCGAATCAAATTCCAGAGTCCCACACTAACACAGATGGTGTAATTTCCGCACATATGTATATTTTTATGAGAAAGAAATAAAAATCGAAGAAATATTGTGCATCGATATACATTTTTTGCACCTTGTTAATATTTTCTCTCAAACAGATAACAACCAAACAACGTACCGACAATTATAATACTGCAACTAACAGCAAAATTTCGTGTGATTTGTAATGATTTCAGACCAAAAGATGATAAAACACACCGTTATCGTTTTCATCATAATTACCACACTCACACATAAAACCAAGAACACAAGCTTAAAAACAAAAATTAGTGCATCGTCAGGAGCATATTTCGAATTAAATAAATTCAGTAAGGCTTATGAGAAAACAATTCCCATAGTCTACAGCCTGAAAATTCCAAGAAGACAAAACATAGAAACACCCAAATGGCTTGAAGAAATAAAAAAATTGCAAAGCTGCGCATCCATGGAAAACACATGGTGTATACAGAGAGCGAAAAACATGTTAAAGATCATAGATTTAATTACGGATATTCAGCTAATAAACGAGGCAATTATCAAGGAATTCGACAGAGAACCTTCAAAACGAATTAAATGTGGAATACAAGTCCTTGGTGACTTTGACAAATGGTGTTGCAATGTCATGACACTTTCTCAAGGTAACGACTTCATAGAAAATGAGAAAAACCTAAAATCCCAATACGACAAACTTCGAGATTCAGTAATAGAAAACCATGCAGAATTATTAAACGTCACTAATGACATTAAAAACTTCGAAAAGATAGAAGTCGATAATTCTAAAATTTTAAAAGAAAATATTCAAGCATTAGAAGACGCCATTCAAAACCAAAATAACGAAATAATTATTGAAGCTAGAAGAGAACTCATCTTCGACACAGCTCGAACCCTTCACGCTAGTTTAGTTACCAAAAATGCTAAACTTAGCCAATTGTTTCTTTCTTGCAAAAATAACCATCTTCCAGCCACAATCATCAATGAAACAACTTTAAAAGAAAACTTACTAAAAATCAAGAAAATCGCAGAAAAATCAAATTTTGCAGTTGTACTAGACAAAAAATCAATCCAATCTTACTACAGAACAAAATTAGTTCATTGTTATGTAACAGGAAACGAAATAGAAATAGAAATCAAAATTCCACTTCAGAACCTTCATGCTAAATATGAGCTATACAACTTTATTCCATTAGCATTTCAAACTCGTGACAATAAAATTTGCTCTTGGGATCAAGAACCGTCGATCTTATCCCACAACAAATTTGATGGATCAATAAGAATCATAACTGGAACAGACATTGATCTTTGTGGCAAACATAGCCTGTTATGTTTTCTCCCCCAAGACCGCACAACCAATAATAAAGGGAATTAAGCGAGGGCATTATTCAAAAGAATGAAATTTGAAGAAATAATAAAGAAATGCACCTTCAAATGCAAGATAAATCATGAAGAAATCGTAGTCAAACAAATTGAAATGAACCTCTTTGCTACAACAAATGCTAAAAACCCATTAATATCAGTTAATACCATAACAAAAACAAGTACTAGTATAACTATAAATGACTCATGGCCTGGAGCAACTCTAATAACAGTTCCTTGTGTAGTAGAAATCCTACAGTTACAGAAAGAAAACAATGCAGAAACAATCATTCCAGTAGGATTCCCATGTATAGATGAACCTGAAAAGGACATTCTCATCGAACATCATCTGCCACTGGTTTGGACGAAATATCAATTTATGGAACTTGATTTTGGTCTACATCAATCATTCAAATTCCCGAATATGTCTATCGCCTACAACAATAAATGGCATGACAACATGCCTTACCTTTCACCAATAACTCCAATTCATAAGCTCGAAGAAAGATTAAAATCAGCAGAACTGAAAATCCCTGATCTAGGATACCAAGACACAATAAACACGGTACATTTACTACTAATTGGTTGGTGTAGTTTATTAACACTCATAGTAGCCATATTGATCTACGTAAATTTAAAAATAAATTTTGTTGCTATCAATGCGCACAATCAAATAAATGATTTGGCATTGGGAGCAATACATCGTTAATGGTCCATAATTTTAAGTCCATTTTTGTAGTAAAATATAATAAATTAGCATTAAAAAGCATAATAAATTTAATTATGCCAAATTATTTCAATTAAGTCCATTTGCAAAAATAAATTTTTATGCTCAAATGACAAATTTTATATTTTTAGGCGATGATCAATTCCGCAACGTAAAATTAAGGGATATTTGTAAAAAAAAAAATACTGTTTTATGACTAGAATTAAAGATATAATAGATTAAAACAATAAACTTTCAGGAACACAAAATTTAACGAAGCAGAAGCTTCGGGCTTTCTTTCGCCCGGGGACCTTTGTTCCATCCCGTTTTTGCAGATGATTCAGTTCGTCTACAAAAACGTGTCGAACAAATTATAGACAACTATTATTCCTAATTCTCGGAATAATAGCTGTCTATATTCTACCTAGCTTCTCACAAACGGACACCACCAAACATGCTGACAACAAAGTGTCATCATATTTGGCGGATGTTCCGTATCACGCCATCTTTTTGGTCGGCCATCTTTTGATTGGAACAAAGGAAACGAAAGTGATGTCATATTTTCATTTCGAAGACATGGTCATTCCTGAACTAGCAGTCGAACAGAAACGTTAAGGTCCATACTCGATGTTATGGATATCAGGTTTCACTATTATTAAGTATCAGTATTAAGTTAAAATTTAAATGTGTTTTGTAATAACTTGAAGTTCAAATTTAATAAAAGATAAATATTCGTATTTTATCTTATTTGTTGAAGTAATTTAAAAGTATTGAATTACTCAAGCAACATTGTAAAAGTGTATAACAAAGGATCTATTGAAAATTATTTTTGAAAGCTATCTATAATATTTTATTGTAAAGAATTTTCAAGTTTATGCATTAATATTTTGAACAAAACAATTTTGTGACATGAAAGTTCACAAGTAAACTTGTCCACTATGACAAAGAATTTTTTCTTTTTGTAACAATGACTTGTTGAATTTTGAAATTTGTTCAGTTATGAAAGTATTTTGCTTGTTAGTATTATATTATAAGTTTTAATTTTTGTAGTTTTACATATTTTTAAAGAGGATTTTCTCTCTCAAAATTTTCAAGAAAAATTCTGAAAGATTCTATCTAGTCCAAAGCTTGAATACTGAAAATATTTTTTGAGATTTCTACAAATTTTGCGACTTCGATACATCTTTTATAATGAATTATTCCACTAACATTTACTGAGAAGGTTTCTAAAACTATTTCTCCCAAAAATGTTTTCCAGAATGGAAATTCAATTAAATTAATTCTTACGTCTGTTATTTTTTCGTTTTCAAAAATATTTAATAATTTTTTATAATCTTTTCCTTTAATTTTTGTTGTTCCTTCACAGTTTGATGTGCAACTAGCAATTTGTTTCCAAAACCTTATCACTCGTAACCTGCTTTATTCGAACTTATTTTTAAGCTTAATTGTCCAGTGAAATTTCACTTGATTTTTACCGAACTAAAGGGGTTCTTGAAATTAAGTGTTTTGGAAATTGAAGGTAACAAAATTCTCAAAGAAGAAAAAAATTTTTTTTTATATTACTAATTTTGCTCAATATCCCACAAAATCACTGAATATATCCCATTGTTTTCCGCAATAGTAAATGAAATATATAACTTGAAAGTATCGAAAATTACATTACCCGTAATCTGCGGAATTCCGTTGAATATTTCCCAGTTGAGTTCATGAGTAATTGGTGTTTTCCTGTGGGTCAGTACTTGGATTAATCTCAAGTCGTCTTCAGAGAATTTCAGCCTTGGCAGCATACAGATCGGTTGAATCAGCAACACTTGATTGACGAAATTTCAATGATGATTTTTAGCGGATGATGGCTTTCGAAGATCACGATAATTGAGTTTCAACCACAATTCCTTTCTCAGTACAATATGACTGGAAGGTAGTATTCAAGTACTCTGTGCCGCGATCACAACGGAGTCTCTTTACATTATAACCGAACTTATTCGAGACCATCTCTTGGTATTCTTTAAATTTTGCAAAAGCTTCCGTCTTGTTCGCCAACAGGTAAACACAACAAAAATTGGAATAATCTTCGATAAAAGTCATAAAATATTTAGCTCCTTTATATGCAGGCGGGTTAATAGGTCCACAGAGATCAGTGTGAACCAACTCCAAAGGCTTACTTGTTTTTCTTTCATGCCTTGGAAATGGTTTTCGACTCTGTTTCTTCATAACACAGGGCTCACACAGCAAACTGCGATTGGAGTCAACATTCGGTATCAAACCCCTGCTTGACAACAACCTAACATCGTTCACATTCAGATGAGCAAGTCGTCTATGCCACATGAACAGTGGGCTTGATTCATCTCCCAAAATCAGATTACACAATTGACTTGACATTTTAACAAAGTCAATTGTGTACAAATCTGAGTCTACGCTGACACCAGTGGTAACGATTTTTCCACTGCAGCGTTGGATGATATCAACAGACTCTTTTCGGAACAAAGTGTCAAATCCCGACATGCTCATGCGTTTAACCGAAAGCAGATTCTGCGGCAGCTCCCAAGCATACCTTACGTTTTTCAGTTTGATTACAATTCCATTCAAAAGTTTCAATTTTACAGTACCCACTGACATGACAGACAGAGAGACACCCTTCTTCGCAACACAGATACTATGCGGTCTGATCAAATCTATATAATCACTGAACAGGCTTATATCATTAATTATGTGAATTGTGCATCCACTGTCAACTATAAACGTGGTTTGAGGCATTAAATTTATGTTTTCTTTTGCATTGCAAGAGTCATTAATTTTATTATTATCGTCATTATTTAATGTGAAGCTGTAACCCACTTCAGAGCAATCGTCATTAGCATTAAAATTCCCATTGCACATCTGTGCCGAGCTCCTATTACTGTTACTGTTATTGGAACTCTGGTCATTAACACGATTTCCACTGTTATTATTATTATTGTTACAATTTTCATTATTATTACGGTTCTTGACATAACAGTTTCGGGCTATGTGCCCTATTTTGTTACAATAATGACATTTCACGTTAGAATGTCCACCATCAGTACCATTATTATGACCACGTCCATTAAAATTATTATTATTATTATTATTATGTGAACTCGAATTTTGATTATTATTATTAAAATTATTATAATTATTATTTCCGCCTCGATTGAATCCACGACTATTATTATTATTTCGAGATCGACCACGATTAAAACGATTTCCATTATTATTATTGTTATTATTATTACTAGAATTTCGTCCGACATTGTGATTACCAAAATAAATGTTCTCCTCACCAGTGACAACCACTGATGAAGGTTTCTGTGATACAGTGTTCAGAGTGTTACCTCGAACTGTCAATTTGCTATCAGAAGATAGCTCACGCTGGAAGTTATTCAATTTCATGAAAACTCCATCCCAGGTGACGACTTCTGCATCTTCTATCACAACCTTAATTGGACAAAATTCCGCAGGTAGAGACCTCAGCAGTACCAAAATAAACTGTTTAGTGGTCGTTAAATCTCCCAATTCCGTTAAACGTCTACATCGAGAACGAAAATCCAACAAATATTTATGCAAATCAATACTAGAAACATACCGTTTTGCATACAAATCACCTCGTAAATCCATTAGCGTCTGGTCATTGCCGTTGTCTATGAAGTTCGTCAGGACATGAAACATTTCCTTCACCGTCGTGTACGTTTGAATCATCTCCAGGTACTCGTCAGTTACGTTGTTTGCTATCAGGAACATCGCCTTCGCGTTCTCCTTGGACCAAGCATCTCCCCTGTTACGAACAGTCGGCAAAGAATCGATTATAATATTAGTTAATGACTCCTTTGCCAACAGCAGCTCCATCCTGAACTTCCACGTACGGCCATTCTGCCCATTGAACGGCTCAATCATGTTCTTCTTTCTCGCTTCCATCTCGTTGACAGGTACAGACGATCAGTTACACCGCAAACACAGCGATTTCAGCAACTTCCAGATACGTCGACCAACAATTCAACACGAACGAGATCACAGGAACATCGAGCAGAGAACATATTAAACAATTGAAAAACAATTAGCAGGCATGATACTACTTGGGTGTGGCAAGCAGAATCCGACAGCACAACATTGACGAACTATAACAATGGCGACCACATTGACATCCAGGTAACTGGGCCCATAACCTGTGAGAAGATGAGGAATTATCAACGGATCGAGATGACTAGAAACATATAAAACGAACCTAAACTACACACGACATCGATCAAAGACTAGACGCACACATTACGAACACATAAATAAAAACACAATATTCACTTAAGTTACGAACTTTTATTTCTACATAAAGAATGGTGGAGATGTTAATATTACAAGTATTAAAAAGCGACTAGAGGCGTATGATTAAACATTATCACAGTTAGGTACAAAACACTAAAAATCACAGATTACAAAAATATACCGACAGTGTTGCCACCACAAATGATACGTGAGAATAATAGTCATGAGTATAATTTAATTTGCTATAATTCTCACAATTTCATTCAAAAGTTTTCTTTTTTCAAGATTTATCAAATATTATACATCAGTTGATTAAATAATTTGGAGGGATTTGCATTGTCATTTTACAAAATGAGAGTGTTTTTAAAATTAAATAGCGTCATTTATTCCTTTTTAATATTCGTAGGTGAATTCTCCTTGATTTTTCGCTGAATACTGATTAATTTAACGGCAAATTGAAGAGAATTTTTAGGTGAATTCTGTGAAAAGTACAGTTTCATTAGGGAAGGAACTTTTGAATGGAATGTACATTTCATTTGGTTGACTTCAACATTTTATTAGTATGCGCAGTCCATCTAGTATATGGTCGAAGCTCCCAACACTTATTAACTCTCTGCCACAAACTGTAGGTTGATGCATAAAGTATCAAATTGCATCATTTTTTGCCATACATTTTTGGGATCATATCTGGTACTATTGATGGTAAGCACAAATTACAAATTACAATACACAAATTTGTAATTACATACCTACTAAAGCATAAAGTATGAACTGTCATGCACTGCACCTGCACTGTGATGTAGTGTATTCATTTCATAATTTCAAAATAACTTAAAAATCACAAGGAATGAAAACTACAAAATGTAAGACAGTAAACTTCGATTATATTGTGTATAGAGTAAGGGGAAACTATTCCATCTATTTTTTTTTGTCATCTCAGCCACTACCACCCTTCATCCTTACTTTTATGGGACATGTAGTCCCTTAAGAATCTTACAAAATATATGCTCCATATTTTCTTTTTAAGAAGTGATGAGTGACTATCCCCATGTTCATGTTGTTTGTAATGGCCATTCATCTCTTATAACCCTCATGCGCCTATCTGCTATTAAAGAGCCTTAAGGCATCCAGTGATATAATGTGTTCAGTTGTGAATTCACCATTACGTAATATCAAAGCTTCGACCATATACTAAATGGACTGTGCAAACTGATAAAATGTTGAAGGCAACCTCCATTCAAAAGTTCCTTCCCTTATCAAACTGTACTTTTCACAGAATTCATCGACGAATTCTCTACGATTCTCGTCGCCATTAAATTAATTGGGATTCAGCTACAAATCGAAGAGAATTCACCTACAAATTCTCTTCGATTTGCCATTGAATTAATCAGGATTCAGCAACGAATCGAGGAGAATTCACCTCCAAATATTAAAAAGGTATAAATGACGCTATTTAGTTTTACAAACCCTTTCATTTTGTAAAATGATAATGCAAATCCCTCCAAATTATTTAATCAACTGACACATGATATTTGATAAATCATGAAAAAAGGGAACTTTTGAATGAAATGTATGCTTTCATGGTGCGATTTTTTTTTTGTAAATTATTTATATTTATTGAGGTGTTGTATACTTGAGGGGCATATGAGGCATCAACATAGGCCTTGATTCCATCACTTCAGATTTATATATTAATGAATAATTTTTTGTTGAATTTATATATCTAAATATTTGTTTCACATAACTTTTTAGATTTTCATTTGATGAATTCTGAAAATGAGAGAAAAAGTTGACGGGAAAAAGAATATCTGGTCTAGTTAGTCTTGCTAAGTATAACAGTCCTCCTATCAGAGACCTATATTCAGTATCGTCCTTTCCATTTTCTATTTTATCAATTTTCAGACCTGTTTCCATCAGAGTATTGGAAACTTTGGTTTCAGATATTCCATATTTTTTTATCATTTTTTCAATATGTTTTAATTGTGTAAGAGTTATTGTTTTATTTTTTATTGACCTATTTATTTCTAATCCTACGAAGAATCTAGGGTTATTTATTATTGTAATTGTGAATGATTTTTGTAGTTCTTCGTTTATTTTTGTTATAGAGATTTGTGTGTTGGATGCAATTAATATGTCGTCAACATAAGTTAAAAAATATATTATTTCTTCTCCATTATTCATTAAATATAAACATCTATCTGATTTCATTCTTATAATGTGTCTAATAAATCATACCATGACTTGCTCGAAGTCTTCAATCCATAAATTGACTTTTTTAGTTCTAAGACTTGGTTTGAACCTATATTTATGCCTTCCAGTCTTCTTACATATATTGGCTTAATTATAGGAGAATTTAAATATGCAGTTTTTACATCATACTGGACAATTATTAAATTATTTTTATTTATTGTTGAAAGTAACCACCTGATAGTACTAATTGATGCTACAGGGCCATGTGTTTTGGTAATATTATATTCCATTCTATCTTTAAAACCTCTAGCCACTGATCTAGCTTTTGGTTTTGGATTTCCAAATTCATCATACTTGATTGTGAAAATCTATCTCATATCAATTAATTTTTGGCAATCATAATCTACTATTTCCCAGACTTTCATGTCATCTAATGAATTAAATTTGTCGTTTATTGCTTTCATCCATTGCTCCCTAAATGGGTCATTATTTATTTCATTATAGTTTTGAGGTATGCAGTCTTCTATATATGTTTTATTATAATTGATATTTATATTCATTATAACAGGATTTATTATACCTAGATCGAGAACATAATTAGCTGTTTTAATTACCAAAGGTTTTTCAGCTATCTCAAGGGACTTTATATTTTGGGATTTTTCAACTTTAACATCACATGCTATACAATAGCCGGTATTAGTATAACCCATCATTATACTTTTCTCAGCCCTTTGTGCCAATTTTAGGTCTGTTTTGTTTTTTGATTTTGACTTTGCCTTAGTTTCATTTTGTTAGATTTTTTAAATTAGGTTTAACGCCATAAAATAATTCATATGGTGTTTTGTAATCAGGATTTGATTTTGTGGATGAGCAATTTATTAAGTATGCCGATGTCACCACTGCATATGACCAATATTTAATATCTAAATTGGCACCAATGAGCATAACTCTTACTCTCTCATTAATGTCTGGTTTTGCCTTTCAGCCACACCATTTAGTTTAGGGGAGTAAGGGACCATATAATCCTTTGTGATGCCATTTGCAGTACAATAATTTGTTATTCTAACATCGGTATATTCTTTTGCATTGTCACATCTAATTGTTCCTATGGGAAAATTAGGGAATTTATTTTGCATTGAAATTATAATATTTTTAAATTTGGTTGTTACCTGATTTTACTAGATATTGGGATGACAAATGTATATTTCGAGTAGTGATCAATAAAAGTTAAGATATACTTTTGATTTGCTACTAAGGGGGTAAATGGACCCATTATATCTGATGAGGTTATTTCTAATTTTCTCGTTGGCTTAGTTCTGATCCCATTATGACCCAATCTTGTATTATTAGCTATGCAACATATCTGACAATTTTTAAAATCATCATCCCTAAAATTCATATTTTCGGATATTCCAATTGATAAACCATTTAATTTTTGTATATATATCTTGCATTAAGATGTCCCAACCTTCTATGTATTAAAATTTTTTTATTTAAATTATTTTTATTTAATTGTGTATTATTTCTATTTTGGGTGTCATTATTATTATTAATTATTTCATTATTATTTTCATTTATATTTTCACCCCCCTGAGATGAGGCTATATCTTCACTGCTTACAATACTGTTATCTTCTTCTCTTATTTCCAATTCTACCGAAAAATCATCCCATTTGTCCTCATTTTCTTGGATAACAGGACATACTTTTGTATAATTTTCATCTTTTTCGTCTAAATTATTTTCATCATTTTTTTTTTTTTAATTATATTACCTAAATTATTTTTGATATTGTAATGTATGTGAAATATACCATTTTCCTTTAGGGCAGTTATTAATATTTCCCTGTTTTCTATAAAGTATATGTTTGCAATATCTTTTTGTTGGTCTATGTTCATTATTCCTATATTTGTAATTTTAATGGCTGAAATAATATCCACATTTAAATCTGGTACATAATGAACATCATTTAATTCTATTAGGGATTGTTGCTTTTGTGAATTCTCTATTTTTATTACTGTTTTCCCTGTATGTGTAGCGTACAAGAATACATTTTTCCCTGCACATTGCAATTTTATTGGGGTGACAAATTTTTTTACTTCCGTTAATTTATTTAAATCTGACGTCAAATGGACTTTAGCTGCTTCATCTAAAATTGCCTTATTTTCTAATTTCGTGTAATTTTCATTATATTCATTATTTTTAATTAATTTGTTTAGTAACCACTCTTTTTGGCCAGATGAAAATTTCCTAACCATACAAGACATTTTCACCTGCTGCTTAGGGTTTCTTTTTTATTAGTATTAAATTGATTAGTATTTGTTTTAGGTGAGTAATTGTTTTGGTTTTTATTGACATTTTCATTATTATTATTTTGTGAATTATTATTATTACAATTTTGTGCTACATGACCATTTTGCCCACATTTGTAACGTTTAATGTTGTTGAGATTATAATTTCGGTTGTTGCCCCTATAATTATTTCCTCTATAGTTATTACCTCTATAGTCTGTAATTATTTGTTCCATTATTATTATTATTCGTATTATTATTATTACCATTATTTCCATTTGTTGAAGTCGTGTTATTAGTATTATAATTCTGATTCCCATTTCTATAATTATTATTATTGTTGCCTCTTTAATTATTACGACCTCTAAAATTTCCATTTCTTCCTCTATAATTATTATTATTATAATTGGGGTTATTTTTATAATTATTATAATGTTGTGAATTATTATTATTATTAGCTTGTTTTTTAAGTGTTTGATCCCTAAACTTCTGGTACACATCTTCTCTTAATATTCTTTTAAAATTGTTTATAGGGTAGTGAGAAGTCCGAGATCTGGACCTTAAAATAAAAATTATTTTTGACAAAAATAAGACAAAATAATGACGTCACAATTTAAGACAATTTTTCGAGAGACAAAATTCGAATTTGGACATTATATTATCCGAATCCGAACTCGTATTCAGATGAAGACGTGAAGACAGAAATAAAATCTGATTCTCTTTCAGGCAATTATAATGCATTTTATTTCAGTAACGACTCTTCCAAATTCAGACAATTTCAGACAATAATTTGGTTCGATCCGACAGACTGGCGCCATGAGATATATATTAGATGAAGACGAATTGAATAGAAGTAAAAACCCATCGACGGACATGAATGCAGCCAACCTTTTTGCTTTATCTCCGGTCTTTCCACGCTTTGCTTGTGGTTTGCAGTCATTTGATATATTTTATTATATTTTGTTTTATCAGTCATCCACGTGCGTTTTTTGCCTATTATATGTAGATGTATATATATATTTTACTATCTGTAATTTTATTGGCTGTAGACATTCGGTAATTCCTCTCGCTTTTTATTATCGACATCGCATGTTTGAAGGCAATTAAGCAGACAATAAGTGGGGAAATTTCCTTAACAAGAAGAGCTGATTTGTGAAGACAAATTTTAATTTTAAATCAATCTCTTCTTTGCACTGGCGACACCCGGTACTAGGTTCGTCTTTGCAAATGAGTCCTTCTTGTGTAGGCGGATAGTAGCAGGTCCAAGTCACAAGTCGTACGTTTAAGTCCTCACATCAGGCAATTTAATAAGTGTACCATCTTCGTGATGCAGAATACGATTCAATCTGATCTACCTTGAAGACAACTAGGACGGTAGTTGGTATTCCAGATAGGTTCAGTTGAAGACAAAGGCAAATTAGGGATGTTCTTTCGTCATGAAGGATCAGTAATGACGACACATAAGTCATTTCTAGTTTTGCCAGTTGTACATCGCACTTCAAGGCGATCTTTTAAAAACACCTGCGAGGTGAAGTATTAGTCCACAATACGATCAGATGGAGTTCCTGGCATCTGTTAGGAGGGAAATTTGGTGTGTTGAAGACAACTTTAAGACAAGCTTGGTTCAAGATGACTGCCTTGCTCTGTCATTTAAAGGCTGCGTCGAGCCTTCTTTTTGCACATAGTGGATTTGACTCCATCTATGTTAGTAAATTTCTCACCTCACCCTCACTCTTTCCAAAAGCTCCGAGACCTAAAGTTTCATATTATGAGTCTTCTACACAACAACAATCACTCATGAAGACACACAATTAGGTGAAGACACAACAGCTTTCTGATGGTTTCCCCTACTTGTTGTCTGCCATAGCTTTTTTTTAACTTTTTATTTTTCCGCTAAACACTGCTTTGTTCCGCTTTGTTGACACTATAGTTCTTTTGTAATTATAGTCTTTGACAAAATAATTCTGTTGTTTGTTCTTGTAGGTTTCGAACCTTGTATGGATCGAAACTTTGTTAGGCTCTTCTGTCTGCACAACTTAGCTTATTGCTGATTCGTCATATTAATTTGCTGAGGTATGAAGACAAATTTAAGCTGCGTTTTGCCATGTCCGAAGAAGTTTAATTCAAGTCAAGAAGAATTCAGCCGTAGGACATAGTCAAAGTCAAAAAAATAAAATGTCTTGAAAACACAATTCAAGACCCCTCGATTCAGTGTTTCGGCTGCATGATGCCCTAACTTTAGGACATTGTGACGTCATTAGCATTTAAACACCACTGTACATTAAAGGTTGACTTTATGACACGTGACAGGAATCGATTTCGTATGCCTCACAAAATATGACGACTGTGGCAGGAATCAATTTCGGACACCTCAGTAGGTAAGCACCTCTGAGAGCGCCACCTGGTGGCAAAAGTTATAACAAATGGGATGGTTGGAAACGTGATATTATATACATATGACAAATGTGTGTTTTTTTTTATTCTTACATTTTTCCTCTTTTTTACTTTTTTTTGGTTTATTTTATCCCTTTCCAGCAATTATGAAGATAATGATTTTGGAAATGAGCAAGGTGAGGGGGGAATTTGTGGAGCAGGAAAAAAATTAAAATTTAGCATCAATTTTTATTCAAAACTTTTAGTCATTTTGCACTCTCTTGAATTGAATTTTTTCTTTTTTTAGCTTGACAGGGGGCAAGTACACCTTCTTCAACCCAACCCCACATATATATTCACGAAATTTATGAAAAAATACAACTGCAGACGTTTATTTTCATTTTCAAGTCTATACAATGATTGGAATTTTGTCAATAATGAACTAGAGTGAAAAAACTCTAAAAAATTTTGAAGAATTTTTTACAATTCATCAACACAGTTAATTTCATTGTCTTATATCTCTGTCAATTTTCAGTCAATTCTCATGAACCAAAAACCATTTTGTAGCCAACTGTATGCACATTAACGGTATTGCCCCATAAAGATTTTATTGGTTATACATGAGACAAGAAAGACGATAACAGTCTTACCTCAGATCTGGGGTAATACCAATATTCTGAGGTTGACTTACATTTTTACTTATAACTCAAAACCTAATTGTCAGATTTTTATGTTTCACCCATCAAATTGTAGAGGAAAAATGCGCAATTCAGACGAGCTATTATACGTCTGAATATGATAACATGGGGACAACTGAGGGTGAAAAAACCAAAAATCTTGAATTTCAGTATTGGTATTACCCCACTTTACCTTACCGATACGGCATCCCATTTATTAAACAAAAATCGGGTAGATGGCGTACGCGCTGCACAACAGAGATACTTACCTAGCGTATATTTCTTTCTCTTACAGGTAAATTCTCGAATTGCATTTTTGCTAAGGCCTGTTTATAACACAGAGCTAACTGCAAATTTTCTAACTCCTCATCCTCACTCACTTCTTTCCCACTATCTCTCACATCTGTTACAAGTTCATCCCATTTCTTTAAAAATCCTCTCATGTTGCCGCCTGGTTGGAATCTAAATTCCATCCATTTTGCCTTGGCCTTATTTGCCATTACTGATGTTTTTGTACCATAAATATTATCTAGTTTTTTTAGCATCATTATGACTGTGTTACAGTCCCTTATTTGTTTTGTAATATCATTTGAGACTGTTTCAAGTACAAATGCCTTTGCATTGTCTTGCATTTTACAATAATTAATCATCTCACTATCGGGCCTCTGATTTAAATCATCAATGTGGGTTATATATGGTTTTAAAAATTCATATTCCCCAATTATATCATAATACCCAGCTCCCCTGATTGCTGAAATAATCATTCGTCTCCAATCTAAATAATATTTGCCATTGAAGACTTTTTCTAAGTGTGCCTGAATGGGTTTTACTTCATTTGAGGTGCCCATAATTTTTTCTTTTATTTTTTCAAAACCTAACACACTCTTCTTTATTAATTATTGTTGTGTATTTATTATTTTCTTGTAATCCTTTTTTGATTTTGTTAATTAATTCTTGTTCTTTTTCAAGTCTTTTTTGTATTCTTGTTTGTTATCTGTTATTTCTTCTATATCTGATATATTCACCTTTTTATTTTATCTTTAATTATTATTAAAAAACCTATTTATAAATTTCTATTCCGATTCAGGTGAACTGTAAATTCTCGATGAAAAATAGTTTGAGGATGATTCTAAAATTTTTAGATACTTCTCCTAAACTAAATGATTCTAATACTATTTCTCCAGTAGAATATGTAAAATATGGGAGCCAAATTGTGACCAAAAAAAGTGTTTCATTCTTATATTATATATATATATATATATATAAAAAAAAGCCAATTTTTTGTTCGAAATTTAGAATGAATATTAGTACAATGATTTTGTTGCGAATCGCCTTTTTCCGGTATGGCTTTTTTCGTATTTATTTTAGCTATAAAATTTTTAATTTTCGACCAATGGCTAAGAAATTTGAAATAAATATTTATTATGATATATTATAACTTTCTATAAATTTTGGTGCGGATCTGCCGCACGGTGCTTCCAGTATAGTAATTTTTGTTTTTGTTTTGCCTTTAAAATTATCAATTTTCGATCGATAACTACGAAATTTGTAACAAATATTATAACATACTATAAATTTTGGTACGGATTGGTCGCACGGAACACTATTTCCGTTTTTATTTCGCCCATAAAATGCCTAATTTTGGACAATAGGAACGTAATCGGGAATAAATATTTATTACGATCTGTTAATAACTTTTTAATAACTACCTTATTTTACATTTTTCGAAAACCTACTTTTTCTAATGGAGCTGGTGCTGCCATAGAGTGTTTTTGCTTTGAATTATGGATAAAAATTGGCACGTTCGGTTTTTTAGCGGAGTATTGCTGCACTAGAGTTATTTTGCTCGTAAAACATTAAAAAAAAAAATGGTAACTATTTAATTTGCTTTACTAAATTTTGAACTTTTTTCCATTCATATAGTACTGGAATTCCAGGGTAATGTACGTCTTGTACGACACCGTCGTTAGGTATACTATTTTCGTTATTTAGACTATCGTATCAGTCTATAAATGACTCGGTAATGTTAATATACATTTGTTGATGAGTATCATTTTTTGAGAATAAAAATGTACCTATTTAAACATTTATTACACATCATTAAGGAGCGATTAATACAATGAAGAATTCATTTTCTTCTAAACTGAAAAAAACACTTGGTACTAATCCAACTAAAAAAAAATATATATATATATAATAATGCACAGTTTTACGAATTAAAATTTATTTTTTGTTGGCGAATTTCGAAATGCATGAATGAGTGAAAGACTGCCGAAAAAAAAATTTACTCCTCTCTCCACTTTCAAAAATATAGACTTATTTCAGAAAGATAAACTTTTGATAAACAAAAAACAAGATATACAATATCAAAGCCCGTAACATTGACCACAATTCCCTCATTTTTTTTAGTGATGTGGTTAACGTCATTAAAATTCGTGTTATAATGCCGTTTGAATGTATGTTATTCCGCTGCGATTCGTCACAAGAGCCAGATGAGTTTAAATTTAAACGCCGGATGCTCGTCGTTTTCTCTTCTAAATGTGTGTTTGGTCAGTTGGCCAAAGTTTTGCGAAGTGCGATTTTTACGTGCTTTTGATTCGTTCGTGCCGAATAATGATGTGAATTTCAACCATGTACCCAGTCATCACCAACACAACTGCGATTTCTTTTGCTTGTGAAATTCCAGATGCTAATTTAGAGCCTCTCCCTCCTCCATTGCCTCCAAAAAACGTTAATAATCACCTTGGACCATCGTTGCCTCAAAAAAATGGAAAAAAGAAGATACGACCGAGGCCTGAGGTAAATATTTTAATTTTAAATCAGTTTACGGAAAAAATATTTTTCAGAATAGTTTCGTGTTTTTTTTTAAATCGTGGAATACTTTTAGGCCTCACTACCCCGTAAAAACTGCCCCAAAAATTTGTTAATAAATGATCTTCTGGATTGTACACCTTATCCATCTGTAAGAAATCTGTGTGGAAGTAGGGGGGCTTGTGAGCGGAGCTCTGGATTTGAGAAGGTGGTGTAGGAGATGAAATTCACCAGCGAGGTGTCCGGCACGAAGTCCAGGAGAACGGTATTCCTATTGGCTCCTGGAAATGTATTCTAGTTCTAAGTCTCTACCCACTGTTCACGCTAAGTAGTGCATGACGTCATAAACCATATCCACACTTATCTGCTTGAAATACGGTGTTTATTTACACCACAAAATTATGTTTATCATCGTACAACAATGTGCATCGATACATTTTCCTCTCTCCCCAACCAATCGCATCATCTGTTGTGATTCTGACGTCATGCAATTTTTAGTGCAGCTCCGTGAACAGAGTATAATTAGGGTTTTTGCATGTAAAAACTCTATTAAAATCTATATTTTTTTTTCCCTCTTCATCTTCTTCAACCTGTGTTCTATGTTTTCTTTTTCAACTGTGAAAAAATGAAAATAAAATTTTCATTGATTTATATGATGTCATTTATGACTATTTATTTTTTTGATTCTAATTTTGCGGTAAATTTATGCAAAATGTAACAATTAGCAAAAATGTTTCATTTTCAACTGTTTCGTCTTCGTTAAGTATTATTAAATGAAATATGTATCTGTATCACTTCATTTCAACAGTTGTCTTCTTTTTCAAAATACTTCTAAAATTTCTAATTATTCATATTTTTTTATTAAGAGTTTTTATTCATAGTTAATGTTAATGGTTTTAACCTTAAGGTCACAAAGAAGGAAAAAAAAAGATCATATAAAAATAAAGCAAAAACCCTGTTGCCACATTGTTTAGCGATGTAGCTTGTTTTATTTGACTTTTACATATCCAAATGAGATCTGGGTTGTCACAGAAAACAGAGCATCCTATGTGAGGCAGAAAATTCTAAAAAGTGGAGCTAGTAGGTTATACAGTGGTTGGGTGCTGAGAATAGGAAATACTTAGTGAGGTATGAAGTTCCAAAATTTTTGGGTATTGGAATCGAGGCCATATTGACTAGTCTGTTTAGAATAAGAATCAAAATTCACTCCATGCAAAAGTACATTAAGTGTCGCAAAGTCCAACTGGAAAGGGGGGGATGTTTTCACACTGGATGACATTTTATGAATGTACACCAGCAATAGTTTCTTATTGAAGCATTTTACCCTTTGATCATTCAGTATTGGATACCCAGGTAAACATAAAAATCTGTGTCAATATTATTGTTCTAAAACCCACAAATGGGCATAGATCTGAATTGATTTCAATGGATTCACAGCAATGTTTTAGTCTTTTAGATAGCTTTATGCTACACCTGCATAGCCAAAAGTAGGCAGCGGAAACAAAATATTTTGTTTGTGCTGTATGATGTTGGCAGCAATTTACTCTGGTTTGAAGTTGCTGTTGGTTATGTAGGTGTAGCCTTATATTCATCGGTCTAACATACTGTGTTTAATTTTTCATATAATTTCAGCTTGGTATCTCTCTCTAAACAATGAAACAATGTTACTAACTCCATTTTATTTTTTATTACTATTTTCTCCCTCGACTTTATTTACCGTTATCTACTCCTTATCCTACTCTTCACACATAAAACATCCCAGAAATTTGGGTAGTGGACACTTTTTCACAAACCAACTATAGAAGAATTTTTAATGCTAAAAACCTTAGCTTGATTTCATAAGAAAGTGAGTGAATATTATGATTCCAATATAGGCCTATCACACTCTTCAGCAAAGCTATATTTTAACCATAGTTCAGGGATTATGATTCAATTAAGCTGAGTTTATAACTTGAACATTTGCTGTTTGTTCTATCTTACATTTGGTGCAGACATACAGCTAAAAGGACCTCCAATACCCTATTTGAGGTTTGGTTTAAAAAAATGTAAAAGGTAGAAAATAAGCAATCAGAGTTGTATGTTCCGCACATCTAAAGCTACACACATTTCATGAAATTAATTTATTAATGAATTTTTTGAGTATGTCAATTTTTTTGTCATTACAGCCACCTGATACATGTATAGGAACAAATGTTCTGATCAGAAACTGTTCATCTTTGATTTTTTTTATTCACTCGTTGGATATCTCGTAAGCTATTTGTCTCTAGTTTGGAGTAAATGTAGCTACACTTGAGCAATGCAATATGCTCAGGGATTGAAAAATGCTACTTTTTTTCATTTTGTTTCCATTAGTTGAGTTTCTGAAATTTACCTTAATGTTAGTTATTTTTTTGGTTTCCATTTCCAATATGTTTCCTAGTTTTATCAAAATTTTTTATTCAGTTACTGTTTCGCATTCTATTTCCATTAAAAAAAATATTTTTCTTTATTTAAAATCATCCAAATCCTATTCAAATATATTGATATATTCCTAGCAAACAATTTTTAAAAAAATTTGTGAACTCCACTGCTAATTTCTTTACCAGTTAGCTGTGAATTGTTTGCCGGGTTGATATTTTTTCAATATTTATCCAAAATCAACAATATTTTTGTAATGTTCCCAAAAAAGTATAGAAATTTTTTTAAATTTTTTCACTCGGATCAAAAATTAATAATTAGATGAGAAATGGAAACAGAAACGATTCATCATTTGGTTTCCACTATGTTTCTATTATTGGTCTTGAAACAAATTGGTTGATTGTTTCCAATTTGATTTTCACCTCTGAATTTCAATGTTTTCATTTATTTCGGTTTCTAGGGCAAAAAAATATGGTTTCTGTTTCTAAAACATTTGGTTTCTGTTTCTCAATCCCTGAATAATATGCTATATTTTTACTTTCAGCGACATCGCTGAGGTTTGTAAAATTAGGACAAATTTTAAAATATAGCCGAATAAATGAACTACTAGTTTGATGTTCGTTTTCTGAAGAAGACGTACATTCCATTTGTAAAAAAGTTTAGAACTCCTAGCAATGTGCTTTTCTGTTTAGAAAATAAAGAAACAGTTCTCCGAAGAGGCGGTTCTCTTTGTCATGACTCATGGTAGAGCCACAGGTAGAGCTCGAAAATTTTACCCATTAAAAAATCATGAATCAGGGCATAGATCATTAATAATAGTGCATCAGAAATTAATACGTTTTCGGAAATTACCGACGTTGTGTTTTCAAGATCTGATAATTTTTTCTTGCTGGCCAAAGATATTAAAAAAAACTAAAAGAATTTCCTCGAAGAATTTTGAAAACTGAAGTTTAGCACTCTATTTATTTCTATGAAAAACATGTAGGTATTCCAATAGTGTTTTCAAAAAACGTTCGTTCTATGAATGCAACCTGAAAAATATTCATTTGGGTCCACAGGAGTTCCCTAATAATCTGTCTAATACCGTCATTCGTAAGAATTCTTCGTGTTATTATCGTGGCAAAATAATTTTCTTTAATTTCATTGGAAAGTTGTGAACTGATCTGCGCATTTGTTTTGTCTGTTTCTTTGTTTTTTTTGTTTTTTTTTTGTTATTTATAGTATCGAAGAACCACATCTAAATTAGCTGACGGAAATCGAAGCATAGATTATGTTCTTGTATACGACAAAGATCGTTTGCTAACTGATATTGCTGATCAAGAAAAGAGAAGAGTAAGTAGACCATACGTATTTTGTATTTTTGTGGTCCCGCGTTCGACTTGCTTTTTTACAAAATTAGTCTCAAAACAAAACTTTAGTGGGCAGTTTTTTTGTAAAATTTTCTCCAAAAATTGGTTTTATTTTCTTTCATTCAAGAGTCTGTCTTGAAAGATAATTTTTCAATTGGTAATATGTCCCAACGCTATTTCAGATTTTAACTGAGAGAAAGAAGTTATGATTTTTAATTCTACCACTCACCAATTGTTTGGCAGGATCTCGGATTTTCTCTAGGTTCTTGACAGTGTTTTTAATGATGTATATAGATCCTGTTTGGCAATTATACAATTTTCTGGTTCAGTGTTGGGAAAAGTACGACCCGCAGCCTACAGAAGAAAAATAAGTGTGAATTTTCATAAAAAATCTACTGAAAAACCCTTATTAAAATTTTTTTGTTCGATCCACTCACAAAATTTACTTACCTATTCGGTATTCTACAACCCCTTTCACAAATAAATTCTAGATACTGTTCTGAATACAAGGGTGATTTTCAATTTTTTGGAAAGCCCATAAATTTTTTTCTCACCTGGGCCCGAATTTCCTTTCTGTGGCCGTAGATGGACGGATCACATGTTGCCTGTGTTATCTGCGAATTGTTGACGCAGCTTCAGCTGTGTTCTTAATCGATGCAATTATTGTGAAATTATTGATGAATGATTCGACTGCGTTTAAAGATCACCTACAATTTGTGAAAATGAAAATACTTTAAAGGTATCGAAGCAGTGGCTTGAATTATTAAAAAGACATGATTTTTTGTAATAATTCCTTGCAGATATTTGAACAAAATTTATTAAAAGAAGGTCTTGAGCTGGAATACGATGATCACGATGAACAAATTAGCCTGAATTTTGTTAAAATTCACGCCACCAGAGAGACATGTCGGAGATATAGTGAAATTCTTCGACTGAGAATGCCAATGAAAAAGGTAGACTTTTTTCTACTTTTTCTCTTTTGTTTTTGACTTTTGTTTTTGAATTCTCTTCCTAGAAACTTTTCTTCTTAACGCTGCCCTCGTTTATAGGTGGATAAATACCACGAATTTGGAACGTCTACCCTGAACGTTGTCGAATTTGTCAGTTCTAAGTGGAAAAATCTAATGACCAAACTTTTCTACGTCGATTCTGCATTATTTCCACCCTCCAAACATCATTTCACCGCTATTTACAGTCGCGACAAGGAATATCTGTAAGTTGCACTTTTTATTCATTATACCTATTTATTCAATTAGGGTCAATATGGTTTCAAGTAAAACGTATAGTGGTTGATCTAAGGAAAATGGCTTTCATGCGTCAAATGCTTCAACAGCCCATAACTTTTTTGTGATCATATACCGATAATTTTATTCTGTAGTCGACGGCCCTTTTCATTTTCTTTTTTTAAAACGGCCCAAGTGGCGAATGCGAATTTTGCCACCCGTTAAATCCGCCTCTGATAACATACCTATTCGCTTATTCTGTTTTGCAGATTCGATGTCGATTCTCCGGATTTTTTTACACCCACTGTGCGTTCTAGAATTGTGCAATTCATTCTTGACCGAACTCTATTTTCTTCGAATGAACTGGATCCTATTAACTTCGGAATCGAGCATTTAATAAACGAGGATGTGTATTGTGCTGCGTATCCATTGCACGAGGTGATTAGAACATTCGTAAAATTTTCAACACTTTTCTGTTTTTCTTTTAGGATGCCTTATTTTGGTTGTCTTTGAATGTGTCAGAACATTATTGCAATTCCGTATTAAGTTTCCGAAAATTTACCAATGAGTTCAAAAGTTGAGCAGTGGTAAACTGACAGAAGTTCACAATTAAAGAAATATGTCCAATGGGTTACTTTGTCGGAAAAATGTCGGAGTAGGTCGATTTCTATCGTCAGTAAGGTGACTTTGCGAAGGAATTTGAGGGATTATTTTCCTAGAAATGTATTCATCGCCGTTTGCAGCGAAGATTTAATCTCAGCCGAGAAATATTGATGGCGTACATAGGTACAAGGGTGGAGGTAGCGAGGCGATCATCCCCACAATCCTCCCTAAACAAAATGGAAAAAAGAGAAAATTCAACTGAATACCTTTTTCTCCCTCTCTAGGAACACCCTCCCTCCATTTTATTGTTATAAAAATAGAGATTATTTTCATTTTATACCCGATTATATTTAATGTGGGTAACAACTTATGGAAAAAAATAAAATAAACAGTCAAAAAAAGCCACATGAATTTTTTTGAAATCATATTTTTCTTGGGTTACTGAAGTGGAAAAAAAATTATTTAATGAATTTCATTTTTTAAATGAACTGTTGGTTGTTATAATTGATGGAACTACCTAAACATTTTAAATATCCGACCACTGTTCAGGTTGTTTCAGCTGAGTTTTGTAAGTTTGATTTTTAATAGTGAAATAGGCGTTCAAAAAGTAACGACCTCTATTTTTTTCCGTATCGGGCAATACTGGAGTAGGCACTTGCAGCTTTTATGTATAGGAAGATTATGAAAATTCAGAATACATATTTTTCTGATGTAACACTTTTGTGTGCAGGGTTTTATAGGCTGGAATATGAAACGGAGCCTTCTTCATGCAGCCAAATGTGAATTGACCATTCTGCGGGACAATAACCGACTCCACAGTTCTGGCATCATACAATGGATCCTCAAATCCTTAAAATGAGATATTTTCGCCCTCCCTTCAGACTCCTCCACCCTTGCCCTTTCCAATTTCCACCTTTTACCAGTTTCCCACAGCTCAACAAAAGTTCATGAAGCGGAAAGTTCAAAAACAAAGCTCAAGTTCTTGCAGCAAGTAAACAGTTTTCAAAAAAGTTGATAGCCACATTTAATGCCGAGAGAGGTGAATATTAAAAGGGGAAAGGGTGGGGTGTCTTGTGGAAGGGGGTAGATACCTCATTTTGAGGATTTAAGGAGCCATTGTGTGATTCCAGAACTGTGGGATCAGATATTGTTCTGCAGAAGGGTCACTTTGTAATGTATATAATCGGCTATTAAAAAATAAGACGACTATATTCGTAAACACAGGAGATATTACCAGTTCTTTTTTTTTGCATGGCCCAAAGTGGGCCAAAAATCCAAAATAATGCAGTCAAATGGGTTAAAAAAAAAATTATATTGTTTAATTTTTTCCCCCTCTACCCTTCATTTTTTGTACTGCATTTTCCCTCTATAGTCCATCGAACAAAAAGAATCGTTCCATTCAGCAAATCCCTAAATAGCCCTAACCACAGTGTAAAAAACATATCCCTAAAAATGTATATAAAGTAATGTTACCTGTAGAAAATTTGTACTTTGCCGATTGTTTTCGAGACTGTTTCTTATGGTTCTCAAACTCACTAAATAATTTACCTATAAAAATTTGCGTACAAAATTAATCTTTGATTAAAGTTGATAAAATAATTATTTGAACATTTTCGTATAGGTACTTTGTCTATTATTGAAGATGTATTAATATTCATTCTTGAATATCAATATACTTGTGCAAGGTAGAATGTCGTAAAAAGGAACAATAACCTTTTTATGCCGTTACACACTTCACATTTGGCGGGGTGAGGAAGGGGAGTTTCATATTCCAGCCGATGAAACACAGGTCACAACAATGTTATGTAAAAAACAAAATTTTTAAATTTTTTGTCCTCAAAATTATCTTATGTCTCTTATCGCTCTCAATTTACATTTTTTATATATTATTCTCTGGTAACTGATGTATGAAATTACTTTATGTTTATTCTGTCAGCTATAGCAAGAAATTTGTTTCGTCGAATTAGATCAACATTAGGGCTGAAAAGGAATATAAAGGGACAAAATGGAAGAGTGGTCAAAAATGTAGAGGAATACACCAGAAATATTATACCAAAAATTTCACCCCAGGTGCTGCGTTTAATTTTTGGTGCTACATTAGTTTTTGGATAAAAATTCGAAACCTTTTGGAACGTGATTAAAAGTGTTCGAGGACAAATTAATTTACTTAAAATGTGCAACAAAAAATTTTCTGTGAATTTTTTTCCTGTCTTAGGAGCCAAGATACGTGATCCAGAATTGAGGGTATGCTACTTATTTGAAAATAAAAATAATGGTATTATCTTCGTATTATCAAGAAGCTGATAATTTATACAAATGTATAGATACCAAAAGTAATTAGCATAATTATTGAGATTTACTGACAATTTGTAGTTTATTCAGAAAATTCAGAAGATGAAGTTGAATTTTAGTATTTCTTAAATATTTCGTTGTTGTTACTTTCAATAGCGAATAAAGGATGAATAATTAATTTCACTTTTATGATTGATTTACTACAAATTGTAAATTAATTTATATTTTCACTTCAAGACCTTTGCAGCAAAATTTTTAGGCTTTCAGTAACACACCGAGTGTTGGTCCCTTTATCCTTTCATTGACAACACCATTGTCTGCAAGCGTCTCTAAATAAATGTTTGTTTATTATACAGGGTGTCCCAGTTTCTTTTCCTACCCCGCAAGGGTAGTATAAAAATCTTTCAAATGAAAAACAAATTTCTCTTCACATATGCTCTCGAGCGGGTTATAGGCCAGCGAAAAAAGATGAAAAGTAGGTTTCAGAAAAATTATAAAAAAAAAACCTAAAATTCCTGCTGATTTACCATGATAGTGTCAAAATTGCTCTCAATCGTCTGAAAAAAAAAAAAAAAAAAAAAAAAAAAGTATGTGTGTAAAACAAATACTATAGTGCACATTGAAGGGATTTCCATAAAGACATGTTTTTACGAAACTGCCTTTCAACGAGCATTATACATGTTTTACACAAATACTTTTCTTGTTTCTGACGATTTGACCGCAATTTTTATAACCAGGACTATTAAGTGTTTTTTTTTTTTTAAATTTTCCCTTTTATCTTTTTTTATTGACCTGTAACTCGGCCAATTTTGAAGAGAGAACGTAATTAAGTGAAGCGAATATTTCTTTTGTCTGAACAAGTTCAGAATCTGATAAGATCGTATCATTATTCTAATAGAGCAATGCACAAATGTCTAGCCTACACTACATTAACTACACATATGCAACCTAGATTTCTCACCTGCCTGCTTTCGCTATGTTGAGCTTCGACCCTCATAGCTGTCTTGATGTTGCATGGATTCCCCTGGTGGAAGGCAAATAAATCAATCAACGCATTTCTTATGCAAAAAGGCTATTTTCAAATAAATGCTGTATGTTTATTAATGTGTGTTCTCATGTCATATTTGATGGCGATGTTCTACCAGCTTTCAAGATTAAAACCACGATGCTAAAAATTATTGTTAAATGGCTAAAAAATTAATTTTATGGTAATTTTTAATGAGGTATTTTGTATTTAAAACTTATACAAGTCCTCATCAGTTCTACCTTCTACCTACTCATTACAATTTGTTTATTTTGGTGAGGTAAGGGGTAGTGTAGATTACTGAAAACAAGCAAGTTAGGTATCTAGTTTATATAAGTATAGCGTAGACATCTGCCTTAGCAATGTCATTCGTCGTGTGACTTTTTTGTAAACAAATCTTAATAGTGGGAATTTGTTATCAATATTTAATTAATCCTTGTATTTATGTCTGAACATCTACTACTGAAATCAATGAGCATATAATAATTAGTCATAAAAGTTATGCCATTTTTCTTTTCACATGTATCGTCTTTTATATAATATTCTGTGCTAAAAACTTTACTGACCATAGAGATTTGAAAAACTTTAGTAAAGAGCCATTACTTATTGGGTTTTTTGGAAAATTCATTTAGTGCAGTGACGGGATATGGGGAAAAGCGCTGATCATGAGTCATAGATCACAAATATATGGGTCACTCAAATTCTTCTATACACAATATATATATATTTTTTTTTTTTCATTTTTTGCTCACTTTGGCACTTTTTGGAAGTCTGTGGAGCCTCCGCTGTTTGACCTATGGCAATGAAACTTGAGTTAGTGTTAGAAGCTTTCATGGACTAGACATATGTGTTATAATTTTTGAAATTTACCCGGTACTTTTGGAGGAAGGGGTTCTCAAATTGTTGTAAAACCACCAGGTTGTTATCACAATAACTCCCATAAATTAAAAGATTTTGGCATTAAATTTTTATGGTAGTTGGAGACTATTAGGGACTGGTTCGATATTGAATTTCAGAAAAATTGGTCATCTGATTTTCGAATGACAGCCATTACAAAATTTGACACTTTAAGAAAATACATACTTACCACTGTTGATGTGTGGCACAGATATTTATTTTTTTAGTAAATTGATGGCACTACACAGAGTATTAAGTATAACAAAGGATGCTTGTGAAATGAAAAATGGTAGAATTTAAGAAATGGTATAATTTTCTTCTCATTTTAATCAACAGAATTCGTGTTTGTTGCAGGGATGAATATATATATATATAAGAAAATTTAATAGGGAAACAGTTTTTTTGTACATCTTTTTTTTTCTGGAGCTGCTGGACAAATTTCATCCAGACAGTCTTATTTGAAAGGGTTTCAGTTGAAGAATTTAACTCGAAAATAAAAAAGGTTGGCAGACTGGAAGTAAGGTTTGAAAAAGTAAAGGTGCCTGTTGTCTGAAAATTTATGAGTGACTTTGATTGTATCGTACTGGACCAGTAAAGCACCATGATTTCTGGTTAGACATGCAGAACTAAATAAATAACCTTTTAAACTACCTTTAAGCATTATGTATTCTATCCTTGTAACTTTAAGAGAATGAGAAAAAGAGAATCTGATAATAGAAAAAAAAAAAAAAGTGTAGAGAAAATAAAAACAAAAAAGTAAAGGAACGCACAGAAAGATATCATGAGCATGAAACTGAACTGGTAATGAAATGTATGAATGTGATAGGTTATGCCATTGGTAAGGTAAATATGTACATATGCAATCTTGGGACCCCATTATGTCAATAGAAAATTAAATACTATTAACAGAAATAAAACAGATTTATTTAATTTGTGTTATAGTAATGGTATCTTGGAAAATTGAAATAGTGGTTAACATTGCTGATGGTACTTTCAACTCATTTTGTTTTCATTATTATGATAGTTACGCTAAAAAAAATTTTGTAATGTTTCAGTAATGTTATTTCAGTACGAGCCCTGAAGTGCCACTCTGAGGTGCCTTGGCTTGTGCCAGCCTTGAATTTTTTCTGGAATACCTATAAGTAACACTGTAGAATTTTTTGTTTTGGAGAAAGCAACACTTTTTTTTTAAATGTATGTGTGGCTGTCAGAGACATACAGCTAAAGAGATATCCAATGCTGGATAAAAAACATGTTAAAGGCAGAACATTGGTAAAATGTTTTGAAGTCCGATATTTGTTACAGCCAGTGTTTCCAGATGTATGGCTTTGGTCATAAACATACAGCTATTTTAAAGTGAAATGGCTGTATGGTCAAAGGTCAGGCTATACAGCAAAATGTACAAATTTCGAACCATAATGGATTAAAAAAATGACAAAAAAAAGTGTTTTAAAAATTATTTGGGGGAAAAAAAATAGCAAAACATATCTACAAGCTGAATTCTGTGTCACTTTTAATGTGTTATCAAGTGAGTTTTTTTTATCAGGGCTGTGAACAGATTTTTTTTTCTTTGGAATAGAAGAGAAACAAGTTAATTTGGAAAAAAAAGTCGCTAAACCAAAATCAAATCTGAAGTCATACCCAACCCTCTCTCCAAAAAAGTTAATAAATTTTCAACCCTGCAAGGTGTACAGTTCTGAGTAGTGATATATAGTTTTTTGAAAGTTTGTGTATGACTATTTTATTCTCAAAATCTAACAATGCTGGTTACTGCGCATGTGTTGTAGCTTGAAATATAGTGTGTGTGAATTGGTATGGATTCTATGGAGATGTCTGTTTTCACAACAAAATATGCACAGCATTGGATGCGCATAATGTATAACTGGAGTTGCTTCTCTATCTTTCACATTATAAACCACAGTGTATATGGAGCATTGGATATCTCTTTAGCTGTTTGTCTCTGGTGGCTGTGTGGGTAGTGGCGCATGCGCATTGATTATGAGAGAATAATTATTGGCAAAATAATATCTGGAAAATAATTTTGTGAAATAATTTTAACGAACAAATTAACGGCTTGTATGTTTATGAGATGTCTGTTTTCACATTGAAATATGCATAGAACATATAACTGAAGTTGTTTCTTCTCTATATTTCACATATTTTTAAACTACAGAGTATCTATACGTGGTGATGGACGATAGTACTATCAAACTATCAAACTATAGATAGCTTGATATCAGTTTGATAAACTATCACTACTAATATTTTTTGTTAACCATTCATTTTGGCTTCATTTTGTAAAATTAAACATTTTTCAAAGTTAGTTAAATAAAATTGGAAAAATTTATACTATTTTTTGAGCTTGGTAAGAGAATATTGGTTCATTAAAAACTGTCGCTATAGTTTTTATTTTTTTACAATTGATTAATCTATAGTAAAAAATTATTGCATGACTATCATCATCACTACTTATAGGGCATTTTCTTTTGTGTTTGGCAGGACTATCCTTTTTGCAAAAGATTTTTATGTGATGTCAAAAAGAAAAAAAAGGAAGTTAAAATTCTCAGTTGTAACAAAATAACATATCACATCCTATGCATATTTTAGCGCTGAATCAAATGAAATCAACCGCAAGTCAGTAGGACTAATAGTTTTAAAGTTACTGCGAATTTTATAAAAAGTTTTATTTGGTAAAATTCACATTTTCTTGTATTTAGCTTCTGACACAATACAAAAATTTTATTTTTTAGGTTCACTATTTAGGGTCCAGAAGCATCAAACACAAAAAATGATAGGAACCTTTTTTATTGCAAATACTTATAATTTTAAACATTTTTTGACGTAACTATTATCCAGCTATAGTCAGTATTTCCTGAGAAAATTGCAAAAAACTGATTTGAGGAGTACCTTTTTAATGATTTCTAATGAAGCAAGAGGGATAGGGGTTGAGACTTTTATATGTTATCTAGGACGCTCATCCCTAAAGATTAGTGGAAAAAAACAAACAATGGCGATTTTCCAGAATAAAATTTTTATCTTCTCTGGACTGCAAGTGTATTTTCAACGTAGAATTATGTTTGTCACATAAAAATCAGGAGAATGGTATGCAACCCGCAATGGGGAAAACGCCGTTCTTTTTAGCTGTATGTGAATGTCTCGGCCAATGTCATTGTCAGCCATTGTGCTTAAAAAACCTTTGATTATAAAGTAGGTATATGAACTAATGCTGTATACGCAATGTAAAAATATTGTCCCTAACAGCAGCTACGGGATAAGAAAAAAAAAGTCAGCAGATATCGCCTGAATGCCGCATTTTATATATATGTATGTATGTATGTATGTATGTATGTATTTGTCAAATATGTATGTCCGTGTCAAATATACAAAATATATAATATGGCATTCGCCGTGTTGACTCTTTTCCCATATCCCTAACTTGCAGTGTTACGGACATTTTTTCGTCTGTTAGCTGAGTCCATATACTTTATAGTCAAATTGAAAACCTAGTTTTTTCGAAAATTGATTGGTATCTCTTTCAATATTAAAGTTAGGCAAACAATGTACTGAAATTATTTGTTCCTTGTGAAAATTGATTGAGATTGTCGTCTAAAAACTAAATTTTTCTTTTATGTTTTTATTGTATTCTTTCTATCAGCCTCGAATTGTGGCTTGTGCGGTGCCATCTCCCGTTTCATCTTGTTCATGACAATTCGTGTAATATTCTACCTTCATACGACTGTATCGATATTGAAAGAGGTCAACTTTTACCAAAATTATTATCGCTCTCATTTATTTGTCTCAATAACCTATTCGTAGCCATTTTATAATGTTTTACGCTCGTTCGTTATTTTTTCAAATTATACCTTTCGAGTTTTCTATTTTCAGGGCTTGTGTAATCAAAAAGGAAGTACTCGATATGTATTGTACCATGGTTGGGCTTCTTTACGAAATACCTTCAAGTACCAGCCACTGGATTACGTACAGGAATATTTCGGCGTGAAAATAGCTCTTTATTTTACGTGGTTAGGATTCTACACTAACATGCTGATACCCGCATCTTTAGTTGGTTTCCTGTGTTTCGTTTATTCTTGGATTACATCTTACAGTGATGTGCATTGGTAAGATGACTGTTTTTTCCAGCCGATTTTTTCTCGAATATCGTCAATTTATTTTTCTGCAAAATTACTAAGAAATTTTGGATTTTTATATTTATACTTTTCAGCAACGAAATATGCGATAGGAATGTTACCATAAAAATGTGTCCCCTATGCGATTATAATTGTGATTTTTGGAATATTCAAGATTCGTGTATTCACTCACGCGTGACTTATTTATTTGACAATGCAACGACCGTATTTTTCAGTGTATTCATGTGCTTTTGGTGTTAGTGAAATGAAATTTAATGTTATTAAACGCAGTTTATATACAGAAATATTTGTGCTATTTGTTGAAAAA
Organism: Ericerus pela; assembly: GCA_011428145.1. Taxonomy (NCBI): domain Eukaryota; kingdom Metazoa; phylum Arthropoda; class Insecta; order Hemiptera; family Coccidae; genus Ericerus; species Ericerus pela. Next base: position 472,086 of record WOFM01000304.1, on the reverse strand, counting down.
ACTTTTTCTGCTTATTGTAGGCACGATGTTTCTTGAATTATGGAAACGCCATTCGGCAGAAATCACGCATCGTTGGGATTTGACCGAATTTGATAAATTAGAGGAGTACCCGAGACCAGAATATTTGGCTAGATTGAAGCACGTAACGAAAAAAACAGTCAACTTAATCACAAACGATGCTGAACCAAAAGTTCCATTTTGGACGATGCGATTACCAATGACTATATTTAGTTTTTCGGTTGTACTTTTTCTGGTTAGCGTTTTATGTTATATGGATTTTTGCAATTCGTCGAGCTTCAGTGTCAGCGAATAGCTGATTTCCACCGCCTCGCACTTTTCGTTGATAAAATTAAGAAAAAATAAAGATTTATTAAAACAAATGAATCGATAATCGATAGCTTCAGGCAAGAAAATTTGAGTAAATTTTTGATAAAATGTACGTTAAATATTAAAATTTCGACCCGCTTTATAAATTTGCAAATACCTACCCACTACTCTGCAAGATGTCTTGAGAATCGAATGCCAAACTTTGATTGTTCGTAATTTGTCATAAGCGTAGGTACTTGATAAAAAAAAAAAAAAAAAAAAAAAAAAAAAACGTTATTGCAGCATATTACGGCCTGCAATGCTTTTTCTGAGAAAATTATTCATCGAAACTCAAACCATTTTTAGCTCCTTCATTATGGAATGTTGGCGACATGTGTACGAAATGTTCTTTACTCGTCTCATCGAGATCGAGTACCACATACTTTTGAAGTTCAACAGTCTATTCCTGGCGTTTTGAAATTATTCGTACCAAAAAATGCTATTCAACTTTATGTACATTCATACCTTCACAAAATATGAATTCTAGTTCACATCAGTATTTTGTTTCTTATTTTATCAAGTACTAACTACCAATCACCGAAGTTAGCTACGTAGCTGATTCACAGGACCAGTGGGCAGTGGCTATTGTAACAGGCAGTTCGGCCCAATTTGAGTGATTCTTAAGCTTAGTTTATGCAGTTGACAGTTCCTAACTAGTGCAGTTGTTCTGATTCCTATTATTAAAAGAAAGTTAGTTCCTGTAATAGGCCAAGTATTTTTTGCTGCATGCGACTTCGGGCAGCTTCAAATTTTCCTCAGAATAACCACTGCTCCAGACATCCTGTATAAGGCTTGTAGAAATGGAAATAGAAAATGACTCGTAGTTTTAATTACGTACATTAATTTTTTTTTTTTTCAAATACTTAGAACAATTCACGAATTTTAATTTTAATAAGTAGATTTTTCTTTAAAAAATTGGTAATTATTGAATTATTACTCCCAAAATATTATTTTCGAATTTTTCTTCCAGTAAATTGCCCATGTATGACTCAGATTTTTCAAAACCATTGATTATTTTGAGATTAAATTTCTTCAGAATTTTGAAAACAAGGGTTACACTTCTACGTCGCAGTTATATTTCGAGTTATGCTCAATCTTTACTTTTTCTTCTACGTTTTCTTTTATGTACCTACTCTTCTTTTATATTTTAATTTTATAAGATTTTTTTTCTCTCGATCGAACGATCAGACTCATTAAAAAAAATTTATAATTTTTTTCATCGTTGGTAATTTGTATTCTTCGTAGTTTTTAATTTTTGTTTGTTTAATTACTAGGTAGCCGTCGCTTTTGCTGCTGTTTTTGGTGTAGTCTTGTATCGCCTCTCAGTTTTGGCAGCATTCTACGCGTATCAAAATAAAATGATCGCAAATTACGCCCTCATTTTGACGAATACTACGGCAGCGTTAATAAATTTATTGTTTATTGTCATTTTGAATATTGTAAGTTTTGTCAGTGACATTTTTTCAACCATAATTTTGGAAAAAGTTCCATATTTTCTTACTGATGCTCCAATGCGTGATTTAATTTTTCCAGATTTATTCGTGGCTCGCAAAATATCTCACAGAATTGGAGTTACATCGCACCCAAACCGAATTTGATGATTCTCTTACTTTGAAAATGTATTTGTTTGAATTCGTTAATTATTATTCGTCCATCATTTACATAGCATTCTTCAAAGGAAAATTCATGGGATCTCCCAAACGCTATTTTCGTCTTTTTCGCTATCGTCAAGAGGAGGTATAGCCTACAAATTTTTGAATTCCTGATTCTTTATAAAAAATGTGCGTTGTTTACAGAAGTAATAGTTAATATGTACTATTACTGTTTTGTTTTGTTTTCAGTGTGGTTTAGGTGGTTGTTTAACAGAATTATGTATCCAATTAGCCATAATTATGATTGGTAAACAAATTATCAATGCTCTCATGGAAATCGTTCAACCGTAAGTGTACGAAAAACTAAATGAAAATTGAAAAGTTAATTAAACTAAAATATGGCGTAAATACGAATCTTGAGGAATTTACTTTTTTCTTTTGTTTATTCTATATTTTGACTGGTAGAATATTTTATCGCTGGTGGAACACCCGCAGAGTTAAACGAAATCGTCAACAGTACGAATCTAGTGGGACGGAAGTCAAACAATGGGTCGAAGATTACAAACTGGTATCATTTGGACCTCAAGCTTTGTTTCCAGAATATTTGGAAATGGGTTTGTAGCAAATGAAAGTTTGGCGATTTATTATTATCTTTAGAATCCATAAATGTATTCCTACTGTTTTCTAATTTTTTATTTTATATCTTCAAGTGCTTCAATATGGCTTCGTCACCATTTTCGTTTCCGCATTTCCATTGGCCCCGCTATTCGCTTTGTTGAATAATATTTTGGAGGTTCGATTAGACGCCAGAAAATTTCTAACTTCTTATCGTCGACCAGTGTCTCAGAGAGTGAAAAATATTGGCATTTGGTATAGAATTTTGGATTCAATCGGGAAAATTTCTGTGTTTACCAATGTTCGTTACTGCGTTATTTTTTCCAAATAAAAATAGAAATTTTCTTGCAATATAAATTATTGTAATATTTTGTCTTCGTTCATGTTGATAGAGTTTCATCATAGCATTTACTTCGGACTTCGTACCAAAATTAGTTTATGTTTTAACAGAAAGCAAAGATTACTCGCTATCAGGTTATTTGGAGTATTCGTTGTCGCATATGAACGTATCTGAACTGGATTTACCTAAATCACCTCCTAATCCAGATAATATTACCGTGTGCAGGTATACTGATTTCCTTCGTCTCTGCCCCCTTTCCATTCTCTAGGCCCACTTCACAAAATTTCTCCCTCTTCACTTTCTGTGTGTATGTGCAGAATTCTTTATTTTCAACCTTAACTGAACATGAATCATTTCAAAGTCTTCGTCGGGTGGTGGTTTGATGCTTGGTTTGACAGTTGAAAGGTTTTTGGTTCGCAACCTGCAGTCATTGCACTAGAGACCCAGTCGGTTTTGTTTGATTATTAATAATTTTACAATACTAAAATTCACCTTCAAATCGTTCAAGTTGAAGTGTAGGTAACTATTTTTAATTTTTCAAAGAGAAAAATTTTCATGAAAAATAAAAGTTCTCCCATGTACCATTAAAAAATTATTCTCAAGAATTCTGAAATATATCCTTCAACATTTTGAAGCTACTGGGAGCGTCCTAACAGTGGTGAATTTTTACTTGCGCTTCAACATTCAGTCTCAAATCGCTATTTTCAAACATTTTTCATAATTTATGTTGAAATCTATCAAGTAATAACATCACTTCTTTTTTTTCAGATATAAAGACTTTCGTAATCCTCCGTGGTCCGAAACTGATCCGTACGGTTTAAGTTGGAATTTTTTGATCATTCTAGTTTGCAGATTATTATTTATGCTGGTATTTCAGGTATAATAATTTACTCGTATTCATCTAGTCGTGTTCAAGGTGACTCATGAGTTGCTTTCATCTAAACTTGAAATATGGATACTTAGCCCAGTAAAATAATGTTGAAAAAAGAAGGTTTAAATGGAATTGATAGTAGTAAAAGGTTTTACAGATGCTATAAATGGGTGAACTACTCAATAAGTGACAAAAATGATCCATAATCATACCTTATATTCCACCAGTAGGGGAGCTACAACGAATTACTATTTTTAATTTTATCAGTTTTCTTGGGATAGGCAATATAAGTACCTACCTACTATAAAAATACTTCGATATAAAGTTGATATTAGGTAGGTACATAAAATTTAAAACAAAAAGGTTTCTATACACTCTTTCTCTTTCATAAATGTAACAATCATAGGGGTTGAGATCCAGCTTCAGTTGTAAAAAAGTGTTTTTTTTTCTCAATATGTTAGTAATTTTCGTATTGGGTTGCGGAAAATAAATATAGACGTCATAAAGATTGCTGAAGAAATAAGAATTCTTATATTTTCCATTAGAATGTTATCTATCTATTTTATCTTCGGCTGTATGTGCATGGTGTTCCAGATGGTGGAAATAAGCCTCCAGAAAAATCATGCAAAAATTATAATTTTTTCCATTATTTTTGTAAGGTTTCATTTCCATTATTTGGGACACCATGTACATACACGCCGGAAATATTATATGTGACTGCATGCTGATGGAAAATATCAACATGCTAATTTCATTAGCCATCTTCACGCCTTTATTCACATACGCCTTTCCAATACAAAAATAATACATATTATTATAATTTTGAGAAAAACTTTACCTCCTGTTTCTCAATTCCTATGATAGTTATGACAAAAGTAAGAAAAACATTTTTATTTCAAATTTCATGAATATAATTTTTATAGTTATTGCGAAGTACTCTTTATTGTAGATCGCTAATTATCGAGGAGAATTGAAAAAACTCTAGCGCAGCAAGCCTCGCTAGAAAAAGTAGGTTTTCGAAAAAAAGAATTATGAATTTCGATGTTACATTAATTGTCTGTAAGTTTATTTGCGTTAATGGTATGTTATGATTGTATGAAATATGTTAGCTGCCGACAAAATATTAGACAATGTAAAATTTAAAAGCATTATTTCTTGAGAAAATTAAAAATTAATTATGATGATAAAGTGTGGTACACATAATCATATAATTTAAAATAAAACCAAAGAAATATAATAAATTAATTTTTGTAAAAAGAAGAGTTAATGCAAATTAGATAAAAAAAAGCTTTACCGGAAGTACCGTCTAGTCGATCCGTACCAAAATTGGTAGCATGCTACAACAAATTATAATGAATATTTATTTCAAATTTCGTACATATATAGTTCCAAAATTCCGCATTTTACGATCAATATAAAAACAAAAATAGCCGTAATGAAAGCACTGTACGGCCGATCCGCATCAAAATTCGTAATGTACTACAATGAATTAAAATAATTATTTATTCCAAATTTTGTGGCTATTGTTGCAAAATTAAGAATTTTTTAGGCGGTGGTACCGGAAGTACTGTCCGGCCGATCCGCACCAAAATCAATAGATCTGGTCCTTGGCTTAATAAAAGTGTTCGTACCAAATTTCGTGGTTATCGGACAAAAATTGCGACCTGTACCTTGGAAACAAGAAATTGACTTATATGTATGTATGTATCTATAAATGAATTTTAGTTATTAGTGCCAAAATTTTCCTGGCGTCATGAAACGAAAAATATACCCACCCCCAACCCTGGGTGCTAATACCACACCAAGCGTAATAAGTAGATTTTCTGAAGAAAACCTACTTAAAAATTAAATATATTCACATGTTTCAGTACTTCGTGGTGGAAGCATAGGTTATATGGAGGTGGAGCATTTTCCTCATTTATTGCGGAACCCAACCCCGTCATATTTCGGTTATAAAATTTTTTGTAACTATTAAAGGGGAAATTGATTGTTGATTATTGGACTCGATATGTACCACGAAAAAGCTTATGCCGAACAGTCGACGAAAAACACTGATGGAGCCAGAGCAGATTATTAAATGTTAAAAAAAAATCAAGTGCGGCGTCGTCTTCACAAATTTCAATTATTGTTAGAAAGGAAAAAAAATTTCATGTCGGAGTTTGAACCGATAAACTCGCCGCAAAACAAACATTATATGTTTTAGAACGACTTTCGAGTCGCCACTAAAGATACCGAAGTATAAAAAGTTGCCTGTATGCGTAAAGTAAAAGCGCTACCAAGAAATTCGCCTTTTAGGTTTCTTCAATTTTAAGAATAGGCCATATTTTAAGAGGAAGTTTTTTTCTTCAATTTCGGGATTATGAATCCACTCATGAGTCACGAATCACCCTCAAAAGTTACCATACTAGGGTTCTTTTCGACTGGTAATCAGTGTAGGTATGTTTACAATTATAGCTCGAAATAATAACATCGTAACATAACATCAATTTTTTTGTTAATTGTTTTTTAGAATTTCGTAGCACTCGTAATTATCTTGATCCAATGGTGTATACCAGACGTTCCAACCAAATTAAAAGAAAAGATTCAACGGGAAAAATTTATTACCAATGAAATCATTATCGCTCAGGAAACGTCCAGGGCAAAGAATATGGCTTGAATACATGTATCAGTTGAGTACTTTACAAGCATGGTGGACGTATTTGTACTTTTTAGAATGAAAATTAAAAAAACGATAAGTTATAAAACTTTTGTGATATTTTCAAAATACTTAATTTTTTCTCTTTTTCCATCAGTTTTTTTTTTTTGTATGTTTTATATTGGTATTTTGATGGTTAGACGATCCGGTAGATTTGTATGAAGTGGTTAACAATTGAAATTTTTTAAATCGGTAATCGCTGGTTTTTGCGGGATTTATCGTAAGAGTAGTATTCAAGATATTTAAATAATTGTTTAGCAAAGGAAATTATGATTAATCAAGAGCTTCAAGTCGGCGATGTTTGTTTTTCTTTGCTTGTTTGAGTCTGTGATAAGAGTATATATTGATATTAAAACAGATACCTACTCCGAGAGATACAGTCAATGGGAATTATATTGAGGCTGATGAGCGTTAATTAAATAATTATCGAGGGAGCGATTTCAACTCTGATTTGGAAACAGTCAGTTGATGCGACGAATGACCGCGGGGTGCGGGGTGTTGGTTGCATATTTGATGTATTGGGACTGTGTGACGCCGTTGCTTCTTTTACTCGGGCTGTTTGTAGTTCGGAGGTTATGAGTTTGAGACAGTCGCCGTTGTATTCCAGACTCAAAATGGAGGCGAATTCAGTTGTGTTTAATCAGTGCACTCGCATATTATTGAAAAATTCATGTTGGGAGACAGCTGGCAACCGTATTCTGACAATTTCCCTGCACCATGGGCCATATATAGCGTCAATATGCTAATATAGGTATTCAAAAAGAAAAAAATATCTAGAGGTTTCAACGTATTACGTTTCTACAAATTCATTTTATTCCTCATTTGTTACAACTAAGGTATAATAATCGGGTTTTCGTACAATAAGTTCAATCATATAATACATTGATAATCGATATCTTTAATATTCATCAGTCATGTATATGTTCGGTTTTCTCATGCAACTTTTTGCAGGTTTCTTTTCGTTTTGTATTCATTCTCTTCAAATATTTTCATTTAGATTTAGTTTCGGATAATTATTTGATTCTTCTTCGGATTTTACTTTCATTTGTTGTACGTAACTGAATCGTTGCATCGTATTGTCTTATCTTTGCGGCGAATTTTTGAATTTTTGAATTATTATCATTACGGCATTAGATTTTAATGTACTTGTAATAATTGTCTTCTTTTCTATTTACTTTCATGGAATTCGTTTCAGTTGACGACGAAGAAGTAGAAGTAAGTTCCTTGTAATTAATTTTTCGTAATCCTACTGTTTAACGACAGAGCATTGATGATATTCTTATTCTACTATTGAAATGTAAGTTTTGTTTATTTCATTGGTAATGAGCCCCTTTAATGCAATTGTTTTTACACAACACTTTTTAGAATGATAGTTACTCATCTGAGGACTCATTTAGAGACCAACAAAATGATGGACTCGAAAGTGACAATGAAATGAGAGAGGTAAATATGATACAATTTTATTTACTATTAAACATTTTAATATATGTAGGTATAGTTTTAGTCTTATTAGAAGAAATACATCGTTTTATTTTATTCGGGGGCTTAACAAAGTAGTAATTTTGTATAGGTCTTCGGGCGTATTTATGATCGTGAATAGCAAATTACGCATTCTTCTGGCAGACTATTAGAGTAATTTAAAAAATTCATTAGTTATGTTTTTTATTCCTTCGTTCGATTCGAGCATTTTTGCATAATACGAATAACTGTACAGGTACTTATCTTGTAAAATTGAGGATTTGATTTAAAAATCGACGTCAATGGTCTAGTGCCTGGTCGAAAATACAATTTTTTTTGTTAGAGAAAAGGGTTTTACCATTTAACATGAGATAGGTACTAATAAATTAATTAAACTCGATAAATATAGGTACCTACTTACATTAGAGCCCTTTACTGGCAGGTATGCGCATGAGGGTGATAAGAGATGAACCATCATTTTGTGTTATTATATATATATATATATATATAATAAACAACGTAAAATTTATGAAAAACCGAATAACACAAGATGGCTGCTCATCTCTCATTACCCTCATACGCATACCTACTAGTAAAGAGCCTTACCTATATGTATATACGCTTAAAATACTCTTCAAATAGATTTATAGGTATATATTTTATAATCATGTTCTATAGATACTTAGAAAAATCGTAACAAAATGTAAGTCCACCTCAAAAGCTATATTCTATATGAGCGCAAAAATAAAACATTATAAAATATCTGACTATATAATAAATAGTTTCAGTGTTTAGTTGGAGATTAATAATATGATTATGACGATTTGCCCGTTCGTGGTTCATTACAACAAAATTACTGCCTTTTTCTATTATCGTCATATTAAATTTTTCTGTATGAGTTATACCTATTGGCATGGCTGTTTTCTTCTCTTATTTAGTCTGAAGATCCGCTTTTCAGAAAATGTCACACTATCGTGTATGTTAATTCTGGTTGATTTACAACAGTTTCGGTTTCTAAATCAACTCGTCTTCAAGTTATAATATTAAATTAGTCTGATCGTCTAGAAATAATTTTGTATAGGTTCATACTACAAACTTAATGAATAGTTCGCCCATTCGGATGAGTTCGAATACGAATTTTTTTAAATTTGTATTGCAAATATCTATAAATAATGGCGTTAATATTATTGTCATATGTGGTACTGATTGTAGTGTCTAGCTGGCACATCTACTGCTTCAGATGAAATTTTTAGCGTGGACTATATACTCGTGTTCGAAAAGAAACCTATTTTGAGCCAATATAATCTGGGGTACACCATGAAGAGAAATGTGAGTAAATTTTTTGCTGTTTATATTGTGTATTTATAATTTCTAATAATTTCGTTTGCTAGAAATACCCTGAAATCGAAAAATAGAAGTTTGTAAGTTACACAGTAGAATGACTATATTGAATTGAGTTATTTTTTTATAGTGGTTTAGGGGGTACCGCGAAATCAATATCTTTATTATTGAATTTTTTGTAAATTATTTTGCATAAATTGTTAAATAATCTTATGTTGTCTCCCTTCGAAAAAACAAATAAACTTGAAATTCGGCCATGGAATGTAGCCTATGCCAGACCGTATTAAAACTCGAAGGTTATTTAACGTAGCCTACAGTTTTTTTGGAATCCGTAATCAGTTATTATACCTGCCTCACTCGTGTTTAGTTATAAGCTCATTTTCTATAAAAATTGGCTTTCCTGTTGTAAAAATTGTTCCTCCATCTATTTTTATTGGTTTTAGCCAAATCCAGTTCGAATGATTTGGATTACCTATTTAAGAAAAAATTCTCTTCAGAAAATAAAAAACCCTCAAGTTAAAAAAACGCGCTTATCTTATATGTTGAAAATTTTTATCAAAAACTTAAGAGCATATGCGATGATGAAAACCTGCACGACTCTGCTTACTATCGGTCTTTTAAATTTGTTGGTTTCATGAAAATAAAAAAATAAAATAAATAATTAGATTTTTTGAAGAAAACCTACTTAAAAATGAAAGAATAAAATAAAATCAACCCTATCATAAAATTCGCCATCGTGTCGAATTGAAACACGCGAATAAATTTCTCTTACAGTGAATGCCCTTTAAATTCTTTTTGACATCATGGGATCGTTCACCTTCAATTCGTGCTAATTTAGACAAATTTAACTCGGACGAAAACCTAGTGGCTTTAACACTTTTGACTGAGTCTATTCGGAAGTTCGGAACTATACAGGGTGTCCTTGGAATCGATTGCCAAATTTCGGCGGTTGATATGGTTTTACTCGATGGAACAAAATAATAACAAAATACTTACGCGAATGCGATACTCTACATTTTGTGTATGTGTGTGTATAAAGTTACATAGCAATTATGGTAGGAGTGTTGCATAATAATGTATTTTTACTTACTTTATCTACTATTTTCTGTTAACAATCACATTTTGATTGTCGATTACACGGACACTCTGTTTGTATAGACTATTGTACACATCAAGTGTGGTTCTTCTTCCACCTTAGGCTATCTGTTGAATTGTTATGTAATCCATAATTTGATTTTTAATAATTTCTAATCAAAAAAGTTTTTTCCTTTTGCTTGTGAATTCATCAGTTTAACGCCTCTTCCTCTTTTGAAACGTTAAATCTACGAAGAAAATCATGAAAATGTTAAACAATGCTGATTTTCTTTTTCGCACTCTACGTGTACAATAACAGATATTCGAACAAAATTTGAGATCCGAAGGCCTCAATGTGCAACGTGATCCGCCCAATGAGCGCATAGGTTTGAATTATGTAAAAATTCACGTTAAACTGGACACTTGTCGTCAATACTGTGAAGAATTACGAATTCGAATGCCAGTAAAAAAGGTACCAGTACAGACGCCTGTGATAGAGGTAAACCTACAAACTTTAATATTTTATCAAACGATCGTTCCATTAAGAGCGCTGCGGTGAACTAATACGGATGAGCTTAATCTGCAAATTCGATACCCTGTCATTCTCAAACACCGGCTGATTAATTATCCACAGATCTACAGTTTTTCAGTTTCATTCATGGTAAAAAAAAATCACCCCTTGCTCCAGTTAGCCTCTTGAAAGTGAAATATTCAGCTCACCTCCTTAGATTCCCAGCGCTTTATGGTATTTTTAATTAAATTCTAAACTTGAAAACTCGACACTTCCTATATAAATGAATCTTTCATCGTTTATATAGTTTGATGAACCGCAAGAACGTCAGACGTTAATCGATTCGGTCAGTTCTAAATGGAATTATTTGGTGCGCAAATATTTCTCCGCAGATCCCAATATGTTTCCACCATCCGAAAATCGTTTTACTCTTGTTTACAGAAATGATAGAGAGTTTCTGTAAGTTTTCTTTTTTTATATTCATGCAAGAATGGTGTGTAAGAATACTTACACGTTTCTGTTCCACTTCTAGGCTCTATACGTACCTTTGTCCGATATGCCTTATTTTTGTTTTGAAGGTTCGATGTCAACTCTCCAGATTTTTTTACTCCACCTGTGCGCTCTTTAATTGCGGGCTTCATTCTTCAACGAATGCCATTTTCAGATTTTGATGGATCGATTGACACTCGTAACAATGGAATTAAACGCTTAATTCGCTGCGATCTCTATTGTTCTCAATATCCGTTACACGAGGTAATAACTGATTAAAGTAAGTATATAATTTAATGGATCATAATGTAGTCGAACTGCGTTCGATATATCCAAATGGTGATATACTGACTTAATATTTAAAAACGCGGAAAAATGGAAATCTATTGTGAATATAATGCTATAACACCATTTATATGGTGTCCTATTTTTAGATAAGTACCTACGTACTTAACTTATAGTTCTCTATTCCATTCACTGACATGGATAAAACCAAAGTAAAAAGACTGCAAAAAGACAAAAAGAATAATTAAACTCGGATCAAGTCAATCTTTTTTAACTTGGAAAATAGGTAGCATTTAAAAAAAAAAAGTATGTATTCTTTCTACATACCACCCTTCATTCTTCACGAGAAGGCTGAAGAAATTTTAGAATATCCCAGTATGGCTTCTGTAATGGATAAGGTGTAAGCTCATGAAGGATGTGAGAGCTTCGAGAAAAAATCTCTAAAAATTTGCTGATTTACTTTCATTTTGGGAGTCCAAATTGTTACCCATCAGAAGGTAACCTACGCGTTGCGAGGCCAGGCCCAAGAGTGGATGGGGTTTGAAACCAAAGTAAAAATGCAAGCAAAGAATTTATTTGAAAAGTTGCCTTTTGTATGAAATTTTCCTTATCAAGAAGATCCTGTATGTCTAGTTGTGTACCCATCATCATGTAGATATACCGACACAATTGAAGTGGTAATAAGTAAAAATCTAGGTAAATGTATCAAAATCTCATGTAGTGAGTCATAAGTATTAATACAGTGAAACCTCCTAATAACGGACACAAGCAGGATCAAGCATTTTGTTCTCTATTGGGAGCAAAAATGAAAATGAAAAAAAAAATTGGATGTATATAATTTTATTAAAGGGTAAAATAGTCAAGTATAGGTATAGTATATTAATTATTTTTTCTGAAAAATTGGGTCATTAAAAGTTGCTTTTGGGATTTAATAATAGTATTTTATGTTTTTTACTAAGCTTTTGGCACCAAATTAACACTTCAGGGGAATTAATCCTCTAATATAAGCCCACCTGTCTGCTAATCAAAGGTGAAATCTGGCTCACCGGACCATTTTACCCTATCCATTGTTCAGTAGGGGAGGGTTCGTTATTGGGAAGTATCTAATTCCTTACTTTACAAATGTTTTTTCTGGGTCCAAACACATTTTGTTCATGAGGGGAGATGTAAACTATTGAGAGGTGTCTGTTTTAGGAGGTTTTACTGTACCAAGTGCATTCAGAAAACAAAATCGATCTGATGTAAGGTCGGTTTTCTGGGCCACGATTTTACAACATTCAAAATATGCATTAAAGAAAAGCTTATTTCTTGCTTTAATGAAAATCCACCTTGAAATTTTTGGTGAATATGTTTAAAGAAACCATACAGTTACACTCTTATGGTTGAAAATTTAAACAAAAAAAAATTATGTGGTAACTAAAAAAAAAAAAGATTGGGCCAAGTTACCCAGTAAAATGGGGTAAGTGGGTTACTGGCCTCTATTGTTTTAATGAAGTCCATACAAGAAGTTCTGAGTAACTGGGCCACTTTCTTGCTTTGGTTTTTTTATTTTTGCTTTGCTTTATTAATGAGAGAAAACTGTAGTTCCCATGTTGAAAGGATAAATAATATATTATGGCCTTCCAGTAAGTGGCTACACTACCTGAAATATAGCAAATGGTTATGGATCATAGTATGCGAGTCCATGACGCTATGCTTGAAAATAAAATCATGATAACAGCATGCTGACACTGTGTGGATAGTTGGAATATTGTGGCTTAACACGATACCCAGTTACCCTAAAGGTAAGGCCCACTTCCCCCAAACTAGCAATTTGCATTTAGTAACTAGGCCATATCCTCCAGATATCCTCAGAATGAGTTTGGACTCCAAGGAACATAACAGCCATATAGAGGAAGCCCGCTTATCCTTAACTTCGATAAAAGTTGAAAAATAAAGTCTTAGCTCCACTGCATAGATATCCTAGTTCAATATTGTAAAGAGAAATTTTGAACAAAAAACAGCAACACATACTAAATCTTCAATAAGGTGCCAAGGGAGTCACCGGCAGTTTTTGTTTTGAGTTTATATCACCAGTATTCCCATCCACTTGAAAAATTTCTCATAGGAATGTTCCCTGAAGAATGTGTGGGGTGTGGCCCAGACAGCCGACCTTACCCCTTGCTCTCTCTCTCTCAACTATTTTTTTATTAAAAAAAAAAAATTTATTTGTCAAACGTATTCCTCATTCTCTTTTTCTTACCTATCTGTGCAATATTTTCAAATTTGATTCTTACTGTGTTTTTGTCTTTATCAAATGAAAACTGTTCTGAATAAAACTGGTTTTTTGTTATTTTTAGAATTTCCTGGAAGTAGAAGGGAGCAAGAGACATAATCTATATGAAGGTTGGGCTACTTTGAGAAATGTTTTCAAATGTCAGCCACTGAACTATGTGAAAGAATACTTTGGAAAGTCAATCGCCTTCTATTTTGCTTGGTTAGGATTCTACACGTATATGCTGATTTTTCCAACCGTGATTGGTCTCTTGTGTTTGGCTCATTTCTGGATCATGTCTTTCAGTAATGTGTATTGGTAAGAAGATTATCACTTTTTTGTTCCCATAAGTTGATAAGAAAAAAATCTCGTTCAATTCATTGGTAACTTTGACGTATAAAAGAATGCGTTATAAAATTTGAATTGTTAAGAAATGAAAAATTAATTTTTTTAAATCATTAAGAAAGTTTCATTTGTTTAGAAACATGTACCTACTTGAAAATATTTCCTCTTTCTTGATGAAAAAATCGTCAAAACTTTAGGCAAATAGGAGATTAGGTATTGTAATTTTTTATTTCTTCATCTTGCCCAGATTCTAGTCTGCAAAAATAAATAAATATCGGACTCGCAAATAAAATTTTGCTGTAACATGCCGAGGATCGCTCAAGTTGTAAAACCGAAGAAAAAAATAATTTTAATATTATAGCCATAAAACTTTTACACTTCCATTACAGATTGAATAATTTTCAAAATTTTGTTTTGCAGCGATGAAATATGCAACCCCAATGCGACGATCACAATGTGCCCACTGTGCGATTACAATTGTGGTTTCTGGAACATTCGAGATTCCTGCATGTATTGTCGTACGACATATTCGTTCGATAACACATCAACTGTAATCTTCAGTGTGTTTATGTGCATTTGGTGTAAGTGAAGTTAAAATTTGATTTCTTTAACGGCACTATTATGTCTGTAGGGCTGGAGCTACATCGTGGAGCTCGAAAGAGGATATTTTCCCGAGTTGAAATAAAAAATTTTTCTGAAAATGCTTTTACAAGCTTTAAACTAGGATAAATTATGACTCAATCAATACAATTAAAATACATATAGGGATAGATTTATCATCGAGATTTCTGTTAATTACCAATCAAAGTACCTATATAAATTTTCACATAAATCAGGAAATTCAATGTTAACTCAATAAAAAGTAATTTCATGAGAAATTCATAACCTGCAGTGAAAATTTGGTGAAAAAACTCGTTATACTAACAAAAATATATAAATGAGGAATAATCCTCCTTTGGCTTTCTAAAAAATGAAGTCATACGAATTGTGTCTGCAAGAGTGAACTATGAAGAGGAGAAAATTGATCTTTTATTGAATGAGGTTTCCCTCAAATCGATTAAATAAGAGTTCAAAAACATCGATAAGTGGGAAAACCGATGAAGACGTTGTTTGAAATTTGGTTTGGGAAAACCAAGCAATGTATCTTAAAGGACGAGAGTTACCTTTCTCCTTTTGACGTCTTCAAAATTTACCCATGCCCCAATGTCATAGAGGAAACATGGTTTGGCTTCCCATAAGTAAAAGAAGAAAGACATGGTGAAGTAATTTGTTTTTTATTCTTTTTTGCAGGTTCTATATTTCTCGAGTTTTGGAAACGATATTCGCATAAAATGACTCATCGCTGGGATTTAGATGATTTTGATATTCGGGGAGAGTACCCACGCCCGAAGTTCTTATCTAAAATGAAGAATGTGAGAAGAACAGTTCATAATTCGATCACCGGTTGGATAGAACCGGCTGTTCCTTTTTGGACGATGCGGTTACCAATGACTGCACTCAGCGCTTCTGGTGTAATTTTCCTGGTAAGTATATGCTATGTGTTACTGTTATTGTATGTTGTATGGTTTGGTTTAAAATAGTTCGTGCATTTATTATGGCAGAAAATATCATGGTTGTACGACAGTCGAAACGTGTTGATGAAGTTTGAATTTATGTATTTCGATCTGTAGACTAGACCTGCATGAACCATAGGTGGGCCACATTTTCCTCTGGTTGTGAGGTGATTACACGCAACTGTGTAATGAAATTATAAAACAGAATCCGTGTGACAGTTAACACTAGTTAATTTGATTCTTATGTGGATTTAATTTAACCAGATTGCTATGATTCGATTAATAAAAACAAAGAATTTGACTGTCTATATTTTTCAAATTCTTTTTAGTTACAATTATATAACATTATCCGAATCGAGATTTACTCTTCAAATGAATTTTTAAAATTTTTTGCGAATTTGAATCTTTTTTTCAATAGAAGGGGGAGGGAGGCTTCGAATCTCAATTGAATATAATTTTATTGTAATATGATTTTTAATTTTAAGTGATTTCCGTGTGGTTTCTTTGCTGAATTGTCTAGTTCATTGGTTATTTCTACCAACACGGTACCTTACACATATAGTTGAGGAAGGAAAGCGATCATTCCAGTGGTTAATACTTTAATGTTTTGTGTTCCAATTAACTAAACTTGCTGAGTTTATTGTATGAGAAAAATTACTTCTGTTTATTTTTCCCATTAAAATTAATTTATAATCTTTTTATTTTCACTAATATTTCCTTGATCACTGCAGGTAGCTTTAACCCTGGCAGTTGTTATTGGTGTGGTTATGTACCGATTCTCAGTCTTAGCCGCCTTTCGTGCAACCCAGTATGGCCCTCTACTGACGTCCGTATCAGCAGCGTTCGTAAATTTATTGTTAATTTTCATTTTTGATCTTGTAAGTTGACCTTCGTTTGAAAATGGCTGTAAATAAAATGTTTCCAAAATTTTTTTCTATCAGATACAAGCATATACTAATCAGTTGGCAAATGTGTTTATGTGTTTTAGATCTATCCGAAGCTAGCAAAATACCTTACGGAGTACGAATTGCATCGCACGCAAACCGAATTCGATGATGCCCTCGCATTTAAAATGTATTTGTTATCTTTCGTAAATAACTACTCGTCCATAATTTATGTTGCTTTCTTCGAAGGAAAATTCACTGGATCTCCGAATCATAATCTTCGTATTTTTAACCATCGATTTGAGGATGTAAGTACTTTTATATGAATATGATTTGAGCTTTGGTTAAAGGTATGGAAAGTTTTTCAACTGGTTTATCTTTTTGTGCAGTGCAAACTAGGTAACTGTTCAACGGATTTGTGGATTCAGCTGGCCACCATTATGATTGGAAAACCAATTTTCAATGGTCTCTTGGAAAACTTAAAGCCGTTAGTGCTCGTAAAGAAATTTTACTTTTGAAATAAACATATTCCCAAACCCCCTGAAAAATCAAAAAATTTAATGGATGAATTTATGTGTGACTGATGAATGACGAGTAAGAAAAAAAACCTGAATTCGAATGATAAAATTGACTGCGAAGGTATGTTGCGCAAAAATTGAGAAAACTGTCTAAAAATAACAAATGCTGGGGAATAAAGATGGCTTGATTAAAGCCCGGTTTTAGGATTTCTTATTTTTTGGTTGGGGGGTTAGAATCACATCTTACATTTCATAGCTCCCTCGTCACTCACATCAATAATTATATACTGGCTATTTTGTTTTCAATATTGACCTTTTTTTACTCAGTTTGTTTAAAAACGGGGTATTAAAATTGATCTCGTTGAAGGGTTAGGGAGGGGAATGATGAAAATTATACGTTTCATGAGAAAAAATAATTGTTACCATTTTTTTCTTCTCACCTTATTTTATTTTTATGTATGTAATATGTATGTATCGCTCAAAATGTATGTTCATGATTATTAGAGAACTACAAAAGGGATAAGGGTGAAATTTTTATGAAAGTTTGTCTATTAATTCAGTGGTTTCCGAGAAAACTGGAGAACACAAAATTCCAGAAAAAGTGGTTTTTACAAGATTTTGAGGAACTAGAATAAGAATTAGGCTGAAATTTTCAGGATACATCGTTTTTTTGTATGTGCAAGTCAGATAAAAGTTTGGTTCCTATTAGTTTTTAGTTTATGAGAAAACTGGAAAAGAAATTGGAAAATTGGTTTTTCCAGGATTTTAAGTAAACTACAAAGGGGATGTGGTTTAAATTTTTAACAATTAATGTGCATCTTATGTTTTACCAGGTCTGATATAAGCTTCAATTATTTAGTACTGGATACCCAGTAACCTTATCTCACCAATGTTAACAAAACGTGTCATTATTATAAAGTCGAACAATGGACCTGAGTTTACAGCACATGTACAGTAGGTCTTTTTCATCTGTTTTTGAAACTGGCACAGATTCACAACTAGTAAACAATTTATAGCAGTACATTCAGCTGTACTGCTAATTATACTGCTAATACCAATACATGTCTAATTCACTGTAAATTATAAGAATGTGTGTGATTGATTTATCTGTAAAATGTCTGTAAGAATGCTATTTTGCACTATCTAAATAAGAGTGGTATTTCTTAAATGTTTCTTTGTTTTAATTGTCCAGATTTTGTCACTGAGGACGCTAACTTGCAGGCTAAAACAATTTTAGTGGTGAAAATTCTATTCTATACCAAGAAAAGATTTAGTTTTAAGAGTAAATTGGCAGTTTTGAGGCTAACATGCATCTATCTCATGCATTTCTGTATTATAATTGTGGGGAAGCTAATTTACTGACTCTCCTCTCCATTGTCCATTACATTTTAAATTTTTGTTGGGTTATTCATGATTGGTCTTGACTTGTTGGTGCATTTTCTCCTTACAGTTAGTTGTATTCCTTTATCAGATTTCATTCTGAGTTGTGAATGTGTTCAAGAATTTTAGGAAATTAATTAAGTTCAGTTATCTGATCCACATTTTCCATTGAAAATGTTTTTTGGAAGTTAAAACACGTATTATTTATTTTTAGAAAGAGCTCATTATTTTATGAAATTCATTGTGTCTGTTAAACAGCTATAATCAATCTAATTTGAATGAATTTACCCTAAATGTTTAACATTATCATTCAATAATTTTGTTCTTTAATGGGTATGCATATATTTTCATTAATTCTAAGTTTTCAATTTCCTAAATATTGAAGATCTAAAATTAGCTAACAGAAACCTGCAAAATAAGAAGTACCATATTTACAGTTTTTATTCTAAGGATTTTTCGGACCTGCACAAATTGAAAATTTTTGAAGCTAGAAGTTAAGTACGTTTTCAATCCCTTGGGAATATTAAGGCAACAAAAGTTCAAGAAATTTTCCTAACATCTGATTGCTTGCTCTTCTAACAGAGTTTGTTACAATAAAGTTTTGAAATATTGATGATTTTTAGAAATCAAGTTGAAAACTGGGAAAATTATGTTAGTTTAAAAGTAACTTTTGAGAAAAAACGAGCATTCAATTATACTAAAAAGTCAATTTCCCATGCTGACCCGCCTATTCTTACTCTTGATAGCACATTGCCATGGAAGTATCTCAAATTCTCAAATTAATTTTCATTCTAGGCTAGGTATGTGAAAATATTTTTGATACATAGTGTAAGTTGTGTATTATAATAATGAAAAGTAACTTATGTTCTCCTTTAAGAATCATTGTATTTTCTTATTTATGAGTTACAATTTTAATCAGAGGATACCAAATCTACCTCCTCTAAGAATAAATGAGCAAGGGAAGGAGTGAGTTGTCACTCCTTCAAATCCCCTTTTGCATGCCTATCACAAACAATAACTAAAATTTTAGCTTAAATGAACAATATTAATACCTATTTGATTTGGAAAAAATGATATCTTTTTGAAATGGTACAATATTGGAGTCTACACTGCTAATTTTGGTGAAATTTCAAAATTTCAACAGACCAAACCAATATTAAATTTTTTAAGTATCTCTTTATTTGAGACACTTCTTACAGCTTGTGCGTTGCAGCTAACAAGTTTTCATGAATATCCATATTTTAACAGTAAATTTAGCTGTAACATCCTCTTAAGCCACAATCTACAGCTAAAATACAGCTAGTTCACCGCTAATTATATTGGTAATTTAGCAGCATTGCTCTTAAAATACGGATATCTATAAAAATTGTTAACTGTAGAATAGCAGTGCATTAGCTGTAAAAAGTATGCCAAATTAGGAGTTACTGCTAATTTAGCAATGGTTTTTAGCTGCGAGAATACTAAAGTACTACTAAAATTACCAGTGGAGACTCCCAATTTTTTTGCCAGTTAGGTGTGAATTGTTTGCTGGGCAATATCAACAGAATGAAAACAGACACAAAAAGACCGCACGTGTGCTGTAAACTTATGCCCACTGAGATGTTGTCACAAATTTTTATGTTTACCTGGGTTACTGGGTATTCAGTACTAAATGTTTGAAGGATATGAGTTTGGTATTGATTGATTCAGAAGTTTCCAAGAAATATGCATAATAAAAAAAATGGAGAAAAGCAAATCGTCTGCGTTGCTTGAAGCATCTTTCTTGCATTTATGGCGCAAGGGGTTATTTTACTTATTTTACTAGAATCTGTAATAATGAAATTTCGATAGATCTATATGTTTGTTTGATATCGATAACTATCGACAGTTTTTTACAATTTTTAAACTCATTTTGATTTTAGTATTGTTTATTGAATTGTAAATGTAAATTTTTAAACTTGGTTTTCCAGCGAAGAATTGCTACGCTAGAGTATTTTATTTTTTTGATGCTAGGGGGGATTATACCCTAAATCAACCCCGTTAAAACCGACCTTGAATCAATCAAAGAGGGGTTATTATTTCTGTACTCATTTTCAAAAAATTTTAAGCTGCTAAACTTTATCAAAAATATTTATGGGCATCCCTAGGCATCGAAAAATGAGTATTATGAGAAAGTAAGTACACCTCTTCCAAAATGTTTTACCATCTCATATTTTATTTTTGGCTACTTCTTTCAGTCATAATGATGAATGAAAAAATTATATTTTGGCTTGCAGAGTGTACATAAGTCGGTTGAACCGTCGTAAGATCCTATGGGCAAATGAACCACTTCCCTTGTGGGTCGAGGATTTCAAGCTGGCGCCTTTACCTTCACAGTTTTTGATACCAGAATACTTGGAAATGGGTATATGTGGCAGTTGTAAATTTTCACCTTTCAGTATTTTGAAACATTGTGCGAATTCATGTTTTTTTCCATAAAAATTTCAGTGATTCAATATGGCTTTGTTACGTTTTTTTTTGCCGAATTTCCATTGGCCCCGCTATTCGCTCTTTTAAGTAATATTCTGGAGCTGCGACTCGATGCTAAAAAATATATAAAACTATATCGCCGATCACTGCATAACAGAGAAGTAACCATTGACATTTGGTACAAAATTTTGAATCTAACTGGGAAAATCGCTGTGTTCACAAATGTCGGTGATAATATTATTCTCTTGCAAATTGTTGTCGAAAAATGTTTTTTGTTACGTTTAACCAATATCTGTTTCTTTGTCGCATGTCTCCAGAGTTTCATCATTGCATTTAATTCCGACGTGGTGCCAAAATTGGTTTACATGTTTACAAAAAGTAAAGAATACTCGCTCTCAGGTTATTTGGAATATTCGTTGTCATATATGAACGTGTCTGATTTAGATATGCCAGAACTGCCTCCTAATCCGAGAAATATTACTTTATGCAGGTAAATGTAATAATAATAATAATAATCAAATTTTATGTAACAATTGTAGGTTCGTGAAAAAGTTATAGTATAGACTATTTAGACAAGTTGACGTACTCCCCATAAAACTAATGTAATAAAATTGGCATCAGTAGGTAGTTGGGACAAATTATCCCGCTAGTAGCGAACAAGCTTTAGCTCTTCAAAGTCATGAGCAGGTGAAGAGAATTGAATCGCAAACGACGGTAATGCTTACTTGGTGGGATAAAATTTTCCAAATAACATTTAAGATGATTTCTTATCAAAGAGCGTTAACTTGTCTAATTGTCCATATAACTTTAATTCAAGCTCAGCTGCCAACATAGTCTCTACCTAAAATAGGATTATGTTCGGTTTGATTCAATTATTATTGGTTCGCTCCCATGAAATTGGAAAATTCATACCATTTCCCTTGCATCAATATCAAGTAATCGCCCACAGTTGGGTGAAATGGCTACTTTTCCAAAGTGCAGCAATAAAATAATAAATGAAATAGCAGCTTGATGTTAAATTAATTTGCATGTGTAGTTTCTTAAAAATTTGAACAATATATCAGGTTGATATGTCCATCCAAACCTACTGAGTACGCTCGACCCTCTTATTCTGTGATTCCACCTCAGGGGGGAGCTTCATTGTGACCAGGAAATAAGAAATGTAGCTTGTCTAGTTTTCATGAGGTTTCAGTTAGTTCTTTGATTAACTTATGTTTTTCTCCCTTGTCTTGTTTTTAACCGTTCTTCAAAAAAAGGAGGAGGTTACCAATTCGATTGTATATATGTTAAGAGCAAAAACCAAATTTGCTCAATGAAAGAAAAACATGCTCAGAACATGTTTTATCATTTCAAAATTACCAGAATTTAAAAATTTGTGTTCTGGCTGTTTTTAAATGCTCAGAACGTATTTTGAGCTATAGGCTAATGCTATAACACAAAATTTGTGTTGTGATATTAGCCTAAATACACAGAATGCATTGTAGAAGTTTCTCAATTCCAGAATGTGTTCTGTGTGTGATGTATTGTGGAATTTAATCAAAAGGAACAGAACGCGTTGTGGAAGTTTTTCAATTCCCCGATGCATTCTGTGGGTGACTTTTATCTCTACAATGCAATTTTGCTTTGTGGCGATGAAAGTAAAGCTCTGTTCATAATAAAAAAAATAATGCCTAAATCTTAGAGAGATGCTTTCACAACACAAGATTCTGTGATCCTGTGATAAAAATGTGGTGCAAGAAAACATGGCATAATGAGTAACAACTTGAACGCCATGATTGTTAATGGAGTAGCATTTCACTTTCATCAGAAGATTGCAATAAAATGCGTTATCAAAGCGCTTCTCTATGTTTTAAACATCATTTTTTGTATTGTAAACAGGGCTTAACACACAGAATGCATTGGGGAATTGAGAAACTTTCACGTACAATGTGTTCTGTTCCTTTTGATCGAATGCCATTAATAATAATAGCTGCAAATGATGACATACCTTCATATTCCAGAATTATCAAATTAAATTATACATATAATTTTATTATACTGTTACCATCGACTT
This sequence comes from Ericerus pela, assembly GCA_011428145.1. Classification (NCBI taxonomy): domain Eukaryota; kingdom Metazoa; phylum Arthropoda; class Insecta; order Hemiptera; family Coccidae; genus Ericerus; species Ericerus pela. Next base: position 449,014 of record WOFM01000304.1, on the reverse strand, counting down.
TAATGAATTCATCTGGATGTAGGAGGTTTTTATTTGTAAGAACTGCTTGACAACACATTGAACTATGGATTACGACTAATACCTTGACGACTATTTGACTATTGACGATACAGATTTGACATTTGACCAACAATCGGGAAATTTTGTTATATTTTCAGATTTTTATCAATATTTTCTGTGATTCAATTTTTGTTACATTTTTGAAATTATCACAAGCCAGGAAAAATTGCGAGAACTGAGCCAAAAATATTCAGGTGAGTCAACTTTATTTTTTATGACATAGGTACTGTTTTTGTTTCCAGAAAAATCATTTTTTCTTTCAAGTTCAAAAGAGCACTTTTTTCATTTTTATAAAATTGAACCATCTGTTTTTTCTTTTCATTTCAGATTTCTGAAATTCAAGTAGATTATCGAACAAAATATCAAAAGGTTAAGTATCAGCAGGTAAGTTTTCATTAAGATATTAATTCGTTTCATTTTAAAAATTATTTTATGACAAATTAATATTTTTACTTTGATTTTAGCAAGAACCTGAGAACTGAATGATGGATATAAATTTATCCTTAGAGTTTTTACATGATTTCACATGAGTTAGCAGTATTTTCCACAAGGAAAATCCCACAAGTTCAAATACAAAATTTTACGAAGTACACTTTTACATAATTGACTGTGCAATTCACCGAACTGAAACTGAACTATTACATAAAAAATCTTAGGTACAAAGGAAAGAATTGAGAACTAATTCGGATAGAAAAAATTTTGAACAATAATAAAACTGAACAAGATAAAAACTGAAGACATAGCTCACAAAGTTAAGTCTGGATTAGAAACACAACTGAAAACGGACATTGAACTAAAAGAGTTGAATAAACAAAAAATTATTATGAACTGAAAGAATTGGTTGGAAACAATGGTTTATATGGACAAGAGAAATTAAAGTGGGTGAGGACAAAAGTGATTTACAAAAAATGTGAAATCACCTTGAAATTCCATAATTTTGTAAGGAAGAGCAAAAAATATAGTAAGATTTGGATAAAGAGAAAAGTAGAGTTGTGAGAAAGGTATTTCAACAATTCGAATATAGATTAAGGAAATACAATAAGGAGATAAAAAAAAATTTTACACGTGCAAATACTGGGGTTTATTTAGGAAAAATAGGGAAAAAGAAAATAGAAATAGAGAGAGATAGAAATAATTTTGTATGAGAAGAAAAATAAGTTCAAACACGTGCCACTGTTAATACATAAAGAAGAGACAATTAAAAGGAAAAAACAAATGAAGAATTGCAAATAACTGGTAAACTGTGTAAAACAATGTAGAAAAATATGGAAAAAGATTCTTGACCTGAACACTTGCAAAATATTCAGAAAAAAGATTATGGTCCACGAGGGAGAAATAGAAGAATATATCTGGATCGCCTTCTACATCCAAATCGAGTTGAATTTAAAAACAAAATATAAGAATAGAACAGTTTATATGACGACATGCAGGGTGTGAAAGCAAAAATTGGTGTCCCAATTTCTATGTTCGATTTTGTTAAATTTTCGAAGAAGTATAATGGTAATTTTAATGTATAAATCTTGAATCTTGGTGGCATAACATTTATAATATAGTAGAATAGAGTAAAAAAAAAAGCGAAAAAATAGTAATAATGTTACAGATTCTTCAAGATATGTTTATTGAAGTGTAAAATTCCACTTCTAACATGTATGATGTGCCTCTGGTTCATTTTTCTATGGGTTCGGGATTTTCGTGGGTAATCCACTTCGTTTCCATTATGGTTCTAGGATTTGCTTTCGACCCACGAATCCTACCTAGTTCACTGGTATTTTTTCAAATTTCCTCAATATGTAAACATTTGCGACAAAAGTATGTACTTCTGTAAGTACAAAATTAATAATGTGCATAAAATTCGAAACAAAAGTGTTTTCGTACATTTTTTCAGGACTGCTATAGTGATTGAGATACAGGATGATGAAAAAGTGTCTTGCTGTTTGAAATCATGTAACAACCTGAATTATTAGAGTAGGTACTTTCCATACTATTGCATTCTGCAGTGAAAGTTTTTTTCACAAACGTTCATAACGTCATTTCGAAATGTTTTTGGTAGGGTAAAATTGGATAGAAAATTTAAAGTGACACATTTATTTACAGACTGCTTCAATTTGGCATTTTTTTGTTTGTTTTGAAAATTTAAAAACATTTCATTAAGCTTTGAACGAGTGGAATCGAAAATTGAATCAACGATCATTTTTGTTCTCCTGTCTTACGAAATATTTTACTATCGAGACTTTCAGGAATATTTTTCGAGGCTGTTCAACGAAGGTATACGCAAACTTTATTGTCTTTAATTGCAGTTAAATTCCAGAACTTCATCGAAATTCTCGCTTTTTCAACTTTCGTTCGCTGGAAGTTTCAGTTCCTAAGGAGTTGGAGAAAATTCATCGAAATTCATTCTTTCACGCCGGCATTTCCGTTTAAAAAGTATTTTTAATACACTAAAAACTATTTGATTTTCTGTTCTTGTGCATGTTGTAACGCCCCAAAGGTAGTCATCATATTGTTGAAGAAAAATAAAAAAGACCGAAATTATTTGAAGTTTCTATTTTTTAAGTAAACAGTCCAAGATCATCGATCTTCAGAGTCGAAGGTACCTCAAATTTAGAAAAGGGAGGAAATGAAAACCTAGTTTCCCACAAACCACTGGGAACATGAAGTCACAATGTCATTATCCTACACAACTCCTCCTGAGATTGTAGAAAGCCCTAACAATCCAAATTGGTGATCTTGAACAAAATGATTTAAAATAACACATGGTTAGGCCAGTATATGTTAGTAATGATCTTACTTTATGGTGTTGAATGTCCGTTGTTCGATGTCAGTAAGCCGCACCACGTGGAGATGATGACTTCAGAACACCTTTTTGTTTCATCTAGTTTTATTTATATTACCGTAATTATGGAAAGTTTATTCTTATTAAAGAAATGAACAATTATTGAAACATAATCATGAATCGTTAGAACTTTTATTTTTATTTTATTTTCTTTTCACAACTTCACTTTAGACGTGATCGAAAGAACGTCCTTTATCGATTACCATTTTATAACAGACTGACTTCCACACTTTCTACAATGTTAATTCTTCTCAATCTTTATTGATAGAATTAACCAGGGAAGTCTTCATTTATTCATCTTTTTTCTTCCATCAAGATCCGTGAGTATAATAACCTGTAATTATCTATATAATTTCTTTTATTACAGTCATCTATTTAGAGAAGGTGATTTTTATAAAGGAATGAAGTACGTTTCTTATTTATCGGATCTTGATGGGTTTTATTATGTGAGTTCGTCTATTTTTTTATTTTTTTTACAAAAATATGTCTCACAATGTGTCCCCACTCGTATATGAAATGTGTAAAATGTATAGCCGTAACTTATCTCTTTATATATGTGTATATGTTACCTGATAATTAATCGAATACTTTTCTATGTGAATACAACTACAAGTTAGTTGCTTGTACATCCTCGGTGAATAAACATAGTGAATAATATAACGTTCGTACTTCATTGTGTTTTATCTTGACTCGCAAGTTGCTACAGTGGCGACCGTGAACTGTGTTTTTTCCTGCCGATTTATGCTCGCTTTTAAATTTTAACAATTTCAACGTATTATTTTCTGCTTTTCTTGTGTCTTTTCGTAAATTTTAAACTAATTTTTTGGTTTTTTTGTACAGTTAAAAGTGAATAAACAAAAAAAAAATTAATATATAAATAAAATTTAAAATGGATGATGATATAAACGTTAATCCTGCACAAGTGCAACAATCACTCGTTTAATAACATTGCCTGACTTTAACAGAGATGATCCCGAACTCTGGTTTAACACGGCAGACGTAATATTTAGAAATAATAATATTAATGATGAAAGCCGCAGATTTTCTTGCCTGCTTCAAAAACTTGACCCATCTACAGCTAAACTAATTTCGCATCTATTAACCACAAACGATCCAGCTGTTGCTGCAGAGGGCTACACAAGAGCAAAGACTGTCATCATTACTGCAATTGGTGAGTCAAAAGAATCGAAAATAAATAAATTATTATCCGGAGCTGATATACCAGTCAACTGTAAACCATCATCAGTTCTTCACATCCTAAAAGACAGAGCTGGGACAACTGCTTGTGACGATCTTTTAAAAAGTATTTGGCTTTCGAAAATTCAAAAAGAAATCGCATTTGTTATCTCTGTTAATCAAGAACAGCCATTAGAAACCCTATGTAAAATGGCAGATCGCGTCTACGAATCCATTTTCTCTAATCGTGACCAAGTTGCAACAATATCTAATAATCCCGCCAGCTGTAGTTCATTTTCAAAAACAGATACTGAATTAAAACACCAGTTACAAATTTAAATTTCCAAATAGCAGCTTTATGTACAGAAAATGCTGAAATAAAAGAACAAATTAAAGTTGTCTGTGAATCACGCCCAAAGTTTCCCCAGCATTGTTGCAGCTCTTATCGTTGCTCCCCTTCACCACATAATAAAAGGATGAGCCACCAAACTCGTCATCGCCGTGAAAGCAGTACCTCTCGTCTATACCACACCATTTGTTGGTACCATTATCGATTTGGTGATGCTTCTACAAAGTGTGCAGGAAATGGGTGCACTATGGCAACAAACAAACTAGCAGAAAACTAATAAAGGGGAACGTGGATGCGGCAAACGTGCCCCAAACCCTGCAATCGCCACGACTCTTCATTACAGATCAAAAAACTAATATTGAATACCTCATTGATTCTGGCTCTGACATCTCAGTTGTGCCATGTCCAACTAACTGTAAGCTAAAACCTACAAAATACACCTTGTCAGCAGTCAATGGTAGTTCAATAAAAACGTATGGTTTGAAAAAAATGATACTCAACATTGGCCTACCCAAAACCTACACCTGGAATTTCGTACTAGCCTCAGTTTCTCACCCAATAATTGGCGCCGATTTCCTAAAAACGCACCATCTTCTGCCAGATTTAACTTGCTCCAGGTTGGTTGATGGTGACACCTTGTGCAGTGGTATTGGTAACACTAAACAGTCTACAATTCCAAGTGTGTCAGTATTGAAAAGTGATAACCAGCTGCCAAAAAAAATAAGCCAACTCCTACAAAAATATAAGCAGATTCTATTGCCACCTCAATACCACTCAATGCCACCGCATGATGTTGTACAACATATAACAACTACAGGACCACCCTGCCATGCAAAATCACGCCGCCTACGTCATGAAATTCTACAAGAAGTGCGTGCAGAGTTTGGGAAAATGACCCAAAATGGAACTTGACGCATCTCCAAGTCTCAATGAGCGTATCCAATAGTTGTTCAAAGAAAAAAAGGTAAACAAATTTGTATTATAGGAGACTACAGAGCCTTGAACAGCCGCACATTGCCAGACCACTACCCACTGCCTGATCTACAAGATAGTACTCAAAGGTTGTATGGCTGTAAATTTTTTCCAAACTTAGACTTAATACGAGCATTTCATAATATTCCTATATTTAGGGAGGATGTACAAAAAACAGCTGTCATATCTCCGTGTGGCCTGCATGAATACCTGTGTATGCCATTTGGGCTAAAAAATGCCCCTTCTTCTTTTCAGCGTTTTTTAAATTCGATTCTAGGAGACTTTCCTTACGTATTTACATATATTGACGATTTATTAATTTTTTCCAGGAGTGAGGAGAAACATTACAAGTATATAGATGAAGTATTTAAACGCCTCCCCACTTATGGCCTCTCCATTAATTTTAATAAGTGTAATTTTGTTTCAAATTCTGTAAATTTTTTAGGGCATAAAATAACAGAAAATGGTTTTATGCCAACTGATAAAAAAATAATTCATAAAAGACCTAAAATTGCCAAAAACTGTTGCAGGCCTCCGTAGTTTGTTGGGTATGTTTGGTTTTTATAGACAATTTCACCACCATGCAGCACACGAACTAGCTCCTTTAAATGACCTACTTAAGGGGCATACAAAAAAACAAGATAAAACACTAATAATATGGACCCCAACATTGCTAGATGCTTTCCAAACTGCAAAAAATGCATTAATAAATTCAACTATTCTGCACTACCCAGACCCTGGAGCATTACTTTGCCTCACATGTGATGCTTTCAATACAGCCATAGGGGCAGTGCTAGATCAAGAAAAAAATGGAATTCGTCAGCCTTTAGGGTTCTATTCAAAAAAGTTAAATGTCACACAACAAAAATATAGTACATATGACAAAGAACTGCTTGCTATATATGCAGCAATCGAATATTTTCAACATGAAATAGAAGGTAGAGAACTGGTCTATACTGACCATAAACCACTAATTTATATGTTTTCTACAAATAAAAATACTAAGTTAGAAAAGCGTTCTAGACAAATTGAATATATATCTCAATTTAAAACTGAAATTCATCATATTTCAGGTTCTAGCAATATTGTTGCAGATGCCTTGAGTCACCCTAACATTGATGCTATTAATGCTCCAGTCACTCTAGAAATAATTAGTAAGGCCCAAAATGACGATCTAGAAATAATTAGGCTTGAAAAAGAAGGATACTATAATTGTAAACTACAAAGAGTCTTTCTAAGTGACACAGATAATTTAGCAATCTTATGTAATCATGAAAATAATAAAAATTACCCCCTAATCCCCTTGAAACTTCGCAAAATGATATTTCAACAAATACATGGACTAGCTCACCCTAGTTTTAAACCAACCCTGCAGTTATTGAAAGAAAAATATTTTTGGCCAGGGATGGCAAAGGATGTGAGAGAATGGTGTAGGTCCTGCATTGCGTGTCAAAAAAACAAAATATCACGCCATGTAAAGACAGCACCAGCAAGCTTCTTACCATCACAGAAATTTGAGCATATTCACATAGATATAGTCCATCTAAATAACTCAAATAATTATTTATACTTACTAACAATAATTGATCGATTCTCAGGCTGGATAGAGGCAATACCTTTAAAACATACTAGCCTCCACCATAGCAAAAAAATTCATAAATCAGTGGGTCACTCGATATGGTACCCCACTAAGAATTACCACTGATAGAGGTGCTCAATTCATATCAGAACTATTTCAAAAACTAAATAAACTTTTAGGTTCTGAGCACTTTAAAACTACAAGCTATCATGCATAAGCAAATGGCAAGATAGAGAGGTTGCACAGGCAATTAAAAGCAGCTTTAGCATGTACAGGTAGAGACTGGTATGACCATTTACCAATTGTATTAATGGGAATTAGAGCTACTCCTTCAGAAGATACAAAAATCTCTAGGTTTGAGTTAGCATTTGGAGAGAAAATTAAACTACTAGGCGAAATATGGGAGTCTAAAGAGGAAAATAAAGTAGATAAGACTGAGTATGTGAAAAAGTTACGTAAATCTTTCCAATTAATTCGCCCTACAACAAGAGAAAGAAATAAAAATAAACCCACCTTCATTCATAAAGATCTTTATACGACATCACACGTTTTTGTAAGAATAGATAGGGTAAAACAACCTTTAGAAGCACCCTATGAAGGACCTTATGAAGTTATAAGTCGACCAAAAGGAAAAAAATTGTTCCGTTTGAGAATAAAGGATAAAGAAGAAGTGGTGTCCATTGATAGGCTTAAGCCAGCATATATATTATGTGAAAATAATGAACTAATCAATGATAAAATAAAATCGATATTAAAACCTATAAACATGAATAAAATGTCAACAGAAAAGAAAACAGTAAAAATTAATATGAATAATAATAAAATTATAATATTCAATGATGTAATTAATAATAATAACCCTCAACTTGTTGCACATTCCCAAGAAACACCACCCTGTATACAACCACACATTGGCCCACCCCAACAGGCAAATGGAGGCCATGCAACAGATAACGTCATTTATACCAGGTCAGGAAGGAGAGTGCAGCCACCGGAAAGATATAGACAATAAAAAAAAAAAAATTTACGTACATATGTTCATACATTAATTGTTGATGATTATTTTTTTTAAATAATAACTACTGTTAAATTATTATGGATTAGCTCCGCTTTCTTGAGGGGGGCATACTGTCCTCACTCGTATATGAAATGTGTAAAATGTATAGCCGTAAATTATCTCTTTATATATGTATATATGTTACCTGACAATTAATCGAATACTTTTCTATGTGAATACAACTACAAGTTAGTTGCTTGTACATCCTCGGTGAATAAACATAGTGAATAATATAACGTTCGTACTTCATTGTGTTTTATCTTGACTCGCAAGTTGCTACACATGTACCACGGTGGAAGTCCCACAGTTCAATTTTATGAGCTATGACTATTCTAATTTGTTCCACAAATCTTTCCAGTTTTAAATTTTTCTGACTTTATTTGCCTGGAACATCTTCCCCATTCAATCTAAATATTCTCGCTGAGAGCTTCCATATTTCTAAGAGTTTGGTTAGTTTCAATTGTTTAACCAATCCGTAAGCCTATAGGTCACATCTTTCATCTATATGGTCGATCCGTTGATTTAATATACCTACAATATAACTTTGTCAGTTTTGATTTCACGGGTGCACTTCATTTGCGGAAAACCTATAAAAATAAATTTCATTTGCGGAAAAATAGAACACTTCATTTGCGGTAAACAAAAAAAAAAGTTTCCAAAAAGTAGAATATTAATTACTAAAAAGTTATCAATAGATCATAATATCTTCATATTTTGTAACTACTTATTGATAAGAATTACGCTATTAAAAACAATTAATCTCTTTCGAAATTGAAACAAAAATATACTTTTAGGAAGTACCTTCCAGCCAATCTGCACCAAAATTGCTAACGTGTTCCAATAGATAATATTTAATTTTTTTTATATTTCTTAGTTATTAGTTCGAAATCAAACATTTTATAGTCAAAATAGTATCCAAAATAGCTACGCCGTAAATGTACTGTTGGGCCGATCCACACCAAAATTTGTAACATTTTAAACATTTTAGATCATAAAAAATATTTGTTCCGAATTATGTTCCTGTGGCGGCTGCCACACTATGTTGGCGCGCATATGTACGCTACTCCCTCGAACACCGTCATCCGGCAACTTGGTCGAGTGAATACGGTGCTGCCTTTTAGTGACGGTGAACAAGGGAGGTTTTAGGTGTTCAGCCGGTATGGGTTTGAATCCCCGTGCCACTTGAACACCACAAGTGGTGGCCCCAATGTGATACGGGATGGTTATTCACGCCATCTCTTGGGACCTCATGAAAGCCAATCGTAACTGTGGTGCGTCGCACCGCTATTTCTGTATGTGACGGCACTGGTGGGCATATGCCACAGAGTGGTGATGGATTTGGGGCATCGCCACGTTCCATTGTGTCCCTACCTAGGCGCCTCCGTGTAGGTATCCGCATTTACGCTCCGCTATACTGAGGGGGGGAGTGGTGTGGCGGCTGCCACACGATGTTGGCGCGCATATGTAAGCTACTCCCTCAAACACCATCACCCGGCACTATGGCCGAGTGAATACAGTGCTGCCTTTTAGTGATAGTGAACAAGGGAGGTTTTAGGTGTTCAGCTGGTATGGGTTCAAATCCCCGTGCCACCTGAACAGTTCCTATTGGTTCAAAATCAAGCATTTCATCTGGGCTGGAGAGAGAAATTTTGGGCCTAGGAAGAGTAAACTAAAGGGTCTTCTTAGTGCTAGCAGCAGGGTTAATCAAGAGAGAGAGAGAGAGAAATTTTTCAGCTCTATTTTGTGTTCTAGAACATTTATGTTGGTCTTTGTTTTTCAGCCAAGGGAGATTTGACACCCAAATAATTCCCCACGGAACTATATAATTATTTCAAAATTAGGACTCTTCCGGGCCCGGTAACTTTGGTACCCTTTCCCCCTCCCTTACTGAGCCCCTGCATTTTATGGCCAAAATAACATCCAAAATAGCTGCATCAAAATTTGCAACGTTTTGGAATAGAACATAATTAATATTCGTTGCGAATTACGTTCTTATTGATTCAAAATTAGGCATTTTATGGCGAAAATAAAAACAGAAATAGTGTTACTGGAAAAACCGTCCCGCCGATCCGCACCAAAATTGATGTCACGTTTCAATAGATTATAACGAATTTTTGTTCCGAATTTCACAGCCTGTTGGTGGAAAATTAAAAATTTTATCGCCAAAATAAAAACAAAAATGACGATACCAATCGGAAGTACGGTTAACGTTGGTTTTTCCGCAAATACATGCTGATTTTGTACCGCAAATAATAACATTTATTTGTCGCAAATGAAAACTAATTTTTGCCGAAAATGAAGTATTTGAAACAGTTAAAATTAACGGGATTTCCACAAATGACATTCGTCGATTTTCGGGATATCCTATTCTCTGTATTTGATTCATCATTCCAGATAACAACAACTTTCACGCATTTATAATTTTCTTTTTCTTCAGGTATAGAGGTTTTCGCAATGCTCCATGGTCCGTGAGTAGTCCTCCGTACAGTTTGAGTCAAAATTTTTGGATCATTCTGGTGGGTCGACTATTGTTCATGCAATTGTTTCAGGTGAGTATTTCTCAGATACCTTAATAATTGTTTTCAATAAGTAGGTACGAGAAAAGTTTGAGGCTATATTATGTCAATTTTGACGCACTATTTATAGGATCGTTAAAATTTTGATAAATAATATTATACTAAAGGAAATGGAAAGTTTAACCACATGTACGATGTGTTTTTGTTTTAGATTGTCGTAGCCCTCGCAGTCATTTTAATCAAGTGGTTTTTACCGAATGAACCATCAAAAGTTGAGGAACAAATTCAGCGTGAAAAATATTTAAAACAACTCTTCCGAGAAGAACGTGAAAAGAATGAAATCGGCGTAAATTAATAAATTACGTGTCTGATTTGTAGTTTTAGACATTATTATTGATAAATTTTTGAAATACCTTCTTCCTTCTTTTCTTTTTCTTTTATATTTTATAATTTATTTTACTATATTCTATAATTTATTTTACTATATTCTATAATTATGTACGTGATCGAAATCCCTGTAATTGTTATTTTGTATTTTCATTTCATGTTATGTTATTTTTATACTTGAATATTATAGATACCTACTTATTGTAAATTTTGGTATAAAATTTGTTTGAAATTTTGCGTGATCATTAGAGGGGAGAAATATTGAATCTGAAGTTGAGATGTTTGGAAACGATTAGTTGGGCAAATTTGTGAAATTAACGAGTATTGGTGTCGCGTTATTTTTTCTTATTTTGAGAGGGTGATAAACTCATTTTCAGTCATTTTCGTATATTCCTTCTTCACAAAACACTTAGATAGATTCTCTCATTCAAAAAGCATTCAAAATCAGTCGTGAAAATTTGGAAATTTCTTACTAATGAGTAATGATATATCTTATTCTTGTCAGTAAAATTGCCAAATTCGGCATTGGTAAAGGCAGATTTATTGTCCGAGACAATTGTTTTAGGAAAACCGTAATTAGCAAACAGATATTCAACGCAGCAATGGTTACAGCTGATGTGTGCTTTTCACAGAAATAGCTTCCAATCAGCTACTGTGGGCATCAACAATTATGTATTGTCATAGAACAGACCTGACTACATGTAGTGGCACTTTAGAACACTTTGTTCTGATTGGCTTGTTTGATGGGGTGGGCGTGACCAAAACTGTTTGGTGCAAATTTCAAACATCGTCCAGTTGTGTAACTTTTTTTTTTTTTTGGGGGGGGGGGGTAAACTGGTTGGCGCTAATTCCGAATTTCGTTCAGTCGCGTGATGAAAGAATTTCGAGATATTTTTATTATTATTATTATTGTTGTTGTTGTTGTAGAGGCAAGAAAAGGAAACAATAAGACCATTGAACTAATCTTTTTCTTTTGTTCTTTTTCTATCTAAAACGTGGGAAACTGGTTGGAATCAAATTTATTTGTCCTGACTTGCGTTTTGTTTCTAGGAACAAGTTTAATTCTGTCTTTCATTCTTCTAATTTCTCTTGGATATAATGTTTATTGTCATTTTGCAAGGAAATATTTTTCTAGCGAATTCTGGACAATTTTTTTTCTATTATTTGGTTCCAAGTAGTGGTTGACTCCAACCACTGAGTAATAAACACAATACTTGGTTAAATAATGAATACCTACACTACTTTCACAAGTTGCTAAGAAATTTGGCCCCAGCATTCATTCACTTGAGAAGTTTGTGTATAGAAAATCTTTTCTTTTATTTAGTTCTAAGTAATGGTTGAATCTTTTTAACTGAATACAGAATATAATATAGACTATTTTAACAATTATGTAGGCATGGAAACCTGGAGCCAACATTCTTCTTAATCAAATAATGAGATTATGAATGAGAAACTAGAAATCATCCTGTCAAGAGAATAGTTTATTGAAAAAGGAGAAATCTTACTTTGCAGTTCTATTCACATTGTTTTTGTTCCTTTTTAGTGATGTTAGTTTTCTATTATCACAAATTTCTTCTGGACCTTATTCTTTTTAATAAAATGTAATTATGAGAAAATAATACTTTATTGCTATTCTTCTCATTTTGCTGCTTCTTGGTATTGAATGAATGACTTCTTCAGGTCAATATTTCAAGGAAATTCAGGATATTAAATAAGATCTTTTAAAAGGATTCCTATACTTAACAAAAAAAGGAGAAAGAACTCTCATCTCATTGGTCTTTGATTTAGCTATTCAATTGATACATAAATTTGGGGGGTGTGATGCATAACAAATTCCACACATCTTAAGTTGATTATGAGGGAGTTTCCAAATATAAGATGATCTTTAGAAGAATAGAAGACTAAAACTCTATTCACTTAATTGGCTGGTCAACTTTCCAGAATATTCTTTCTAATTTTGGAAGGGATTTTAAGGGAAAAATCTTGTTAAAATCTTAAAAACAAGTACAGGAAAAATCATTTTCAAGATTATTAGTGATTTGTTCTTCCAAGAATATACTTTTAAAAGTATTTAAGAGAATTCAGTTGTTTACCAAATGTCCGGTAATATACCTACTTATTAATTTATGGTAAGTTCTGGTGATTTGTGTTCTTTTTCCAAATTATTTTTTTTTTTTAGTAATAATTTTTAAATTTTAGTTGAAAAATTAATTTTTTCATACTTTTTTAGTTACTTATTTGAAGAAAAAAATCAAAGTAAATGTTCAATAATTTTTTTTTAGAAAACAATTGCAAGTTAAAATAAAATTGTTGATCTGGAAAAAATTGATTTCATACATTTTCCTACATTTGAAATTTGTGAATTTTTAAATTTTTATTCATATTTTTTCGGCAATTACCAATTTCAAGAATAAAATAAAAGTAAGTGTTTAATAATTTTTTTTTGGAAAACAATTATTGCAAGTATAAAAAAAATTTGTTGATTTGTGAAAATTGATTTCTTACAATGCTTTCTTGTCTTTCAAATTTGTGAAATTCTAAATTTTTATTCACGTTTTTCTACAATTACCAATTTGAAGAAAAAAATCAGTGTTCAATACTACTTTTTTTTTGGAAAACAATTGCAATTTAAAAATAATTTCATACAATATTTCCTACATTTCAAATTTGGGAGTTTTTAAATTTACTGTGAAGGAGGTACTTTTCATTAATTTAATTTAGCATAATGTTCTCTTAAAATTTTTTTCACTTCATTATGTGGTTTAAAAATTTTGCAGAAAGTCCTTCACCATGAATATGCAAAAAACCTGTAATAAATTAGTAAAAGACGATGTAGAGGAAGATCAGTCTCTATGTCAGGCTGTTGAAAAAGCTGAAAAGGGTAAATAATCTTTAATATTTTTTTTTTCACTTTTTTCGCCTACTTGCAATAAATTTTAATTAGGATAATTTTCTTAAATGATGATTATTTAGAGTATTTTGCTGCTCAAAAAATCAAAATTTGCCCTTACATAACATTGAAGATACCCTGATAAATTCTACTCATGAAATAGAAGAAAATATTGATATTTGTGAGCCCCAACCATCAACCTCAAAACAGTCCAATGAAAATAATTTTGGTGAGTTCCAATACCTAAATATTATTCAAAGAAACAAAAAATACAATAAATTATTTGGGTTATACCTATATCATAATAATATTATTTGAAACGAAGTTGATGGGAGAATTAATATCATAAATGTTTTCCACTTTAAGGTAATGGTGTGCCTAAGAACAACCAATTAGATACGATCAATAGCCACAGCCCTCTACATCCAGAATAATTGATGACAATAAAACTGGTTGGTTTCAAATATATTATTATTTTATTAAATTTTTTTTTTCACAAGGATGGATCTTACTCTCTTTTTTCTTCATTTGTTTTTCCTTTTTTCCCCGATGAATAAAAATTTTTACCATCACTAGACAAACCACATGAAAATTTCAGAAATTCAAATCAGATGGGCATGATTTGGAGTTGAATTTGAGACCCTTGAAAAAACGTGAAACCCCTCTGAATTTTATTAAGCAGGCTGTGAGTGATATTGTTAATTTTTTTAGAGGAGAAGCTGATCCATATGACAAAATTGGTTTTACCCTATATTCAAGTGACGCAAGCGTGAATCCTACATGGGTATCTCTTAGACGTACCGATCAGTTAGATGCAGAAGTTGTATTTGTCCAGATAGAAAAAATTATACAGAGTAATGAAGCATTCCTTTTATCAGGTTCTTTCTCCATGCAAGTTACTCGAGTGGTTGGAGTAAATGGCTATAAACTAACAAGAAGTAAGCTTGAAGACACAGAAGAAATGGTTAAATGTTAAAAGTCTATTGTCAAAATAATGAATAATGATAACCTCTGCTTACTTCGAGCCATTGTAACAGGGATAGCATTGCTGGAAAAAGCAGAATCAGAGGAAAAGATGTTGGTTTATAGGTATATGTGTTTTGGAAGGGCAATACAACAACAAAAAGCTATTGAACTTTGTCAGAAAGCAGGAGTCAATATAGATGATATTAGTGAAGGAACAGAAGCATTGCGTTTATTCCAAACATCATTATGGAAATATAAAATTACTGTTTATGAAAATACCACAGGGCAAACTATCCTATTTGATGATCCTATAGAAACTGCTACAAAATTTATTGATTTGTGTTCCATGATGATCATTACGATCTAATAAATTCGATGACAGGTTTTGTAGGCTACAGTTATTATTCTAGACCTTGTCAAGCTGCATACTCTGAAAAGCACAATCACAGATGTCCACTAAGCTGTAGAAAGTGTTTACTTACTCCAAAATGTATTCCCGATGGAACCACACAATTCTGTAACCAGTGTGATATTGTTTTTCAAAACGCATCCTGCTTCAGAAACCATAATTTACCTTATTTTCCTTACAAAAAGACAGTTTGCGATACTATTAAATACTGTCCGACTTGTACGAAGATTTACTGCTTGATTGGTATCAAAAAAAATAAATGTTGTCATTCAAAATGTTCAAATTGTCATGAATACGTGCCTTATAGCCATTTGTGCTACATCCAGACATTAAAAATTAAAAAGAAGCCGAAAGATAAAAAATATATATTTTTTGATTTGGAATGTCGTCAAAATTGTGTGGTAGATGGAGCACGCATTAACATTCCAAATTTTGCTGTTGTGCAAATTATGTGCACAAATTGTATAGGGAATTCTAATTTATGTCAAGATTGTGTCGTATGTGGTAAATGTGAGCACATTATTTCAAATGTTGAAGGAAATCTCCTTAAACAACTGTTTAACATATTTTGTCAAAATCCTACATTGTTCAAGCATATTTACATTTTAGCTCATAACCTTTGTGGCTACGATGGACAATTTCTACTGAAATATATGGTTGAGCAATTAACCTGGGAGCCGGAGATTATTTTGAATGATGGCCTTATTCAAAATATGAAATTTGATAAATTGATATTTCGTGATACACTAAATTTCTTTAACGCTCCTTTATCATCATTACCAAAAATGATGGGCATTGAAGGTGCTAAAAAGGGGTATTTTCCTCATTTTTTTAACACGGTAGAAAACCAGAATTATGTTGGTGAACTTCCCTCCAAGGAGATGTACGGAATTGACAAATTCAGTACAGATAAACGTAAAATTTCCATCCAATGGTGGGAAGAAGAGAAGGAATCTGGAAAAATTTTTAATTTCAAGAGAGAAATGCTAGAGTATTGTTGATCCGATCTGGAGATTATGAGAAAAGCCACCATAAAATTCCAAGAATTGTTTTTCACCATTAGTGAAGGAGTTGATCCTCTGAAAAGTGTTACAATTGCTGGCGCATGTATGGCTCTGTTTTGCAAAAAAATTTTAAAACCAAAGTCTATAGGCCTTATGCCCTACAAGGGATATCGTGCAACTGATTGTCAATCAATGTCTGCTCTACTATGGTTACGGTATGTTGAACATGAGCATAATATTATAATTCAAACATCGGAGACTGGGAGTGAAGTCAAAATTGGTGGAAGACTGCTATAATTTCTAAGGAAAATAGACCATTTTTGAGTAGCATGTAAGTTTCCTTTTACTCATA
This sequence comes from Ericerus pela, assembly GCA_011428145.1. Taxonomy (NCBI): domain Eukaryota; kingdom Metazoa; phylum Arthropoda; class Insecta; order Hemiptera; family Coccidae; genus Ericerus; species Ericerus pela. The sequence goes on along the minus strand of WOFM01000304.1, from coordinate 432,464 downwards.
AATTATAAATAAGTAGATTAATATTAATCTAATAATTGTGTGCTCTGTTTTGTTTTCAAAAGGGATGTTATTTCCATGGCTGTCCTCGCTGTTTTGCTGACAGATTTTCTGTAATAAGAACATCGACAATGGCTGAGTCAATGAACATGTGGTACACTAATACCTTGGAAAAGTCAAACCACATCAGATCTCTGGGTTATGAAGTGATTGATGGGACTGTAAATTTTGGGAGCTTCAAAAACTTAATCCCAACGTTCAAACCATCATTAAATCTCTTACTTATGTTGAACCTCTGAATCCCAGAGATGGGTTTTTTTGGGGACGCACAGAAATGTTCAAACAATATTCTACAGTGTCATCAGACACTGTAATTCAATATTTTGATGTATGTTCATTGTACCCCTATATATGTAAATAAGGAGATTTTCCCATAGGTCATCCAGCAATTTTAATTAAGGAATCAGATTTTCCTGTAAATCTTGACTATCAAACTAGTCATTATACCTCCACAAAAATTGTTCTTTCCGGTATTACCGGTAAAAGTAAATAATAAGCCTTTATTTGGTTTGTGTTACACATGCATGGTCACCATGTGTTTGGATTCCTGTACACATAATGAAGAAAAACGTCAAATTGAGGGGACCTATGTTATTCATGAGGTGCAAAAAGCTCTTTAACTGGGTTTTACATAAACATGTTCTTAAAAATGAAGCAAGAAGCGTCAGGTTTTCCATCCCAGAGTGAAGACAAGCTGATAAAAAGGAATATGTTGAAGAGATGCTAGCATGGGAAAATGTGCAACTAGATTTGGATAAGATCAAATCAAACCCTGGTCCCCGGTCTTTAGCCAAAATGGCGTTAAACTCATTGTGGTGAGTAGAATGATTTTTGTTCACTATCTGCTGACATTACCTTTTATAATTTAATAATTTATTCATTTTGTGTACAGGGGAAAATTCTCCCAGAGGTCTGATTTACTACAGACCAACATAATAAAATGTGGCAACAAATTTCGTGAATTAATTGACAACCCCTCAGTCGAAGTCTCCTCAGTCCATTTCATCAACGATGATATGAATGTTGTAAATTGGCATTATCTGGAGAGTGAGGAGCTACCTACAGCTGCATTTACAAGTGTTGCTGTTGCTGCACATGTCACTGCCCAAGCTCGTTTACATCTGTACTTTTTTTTGGAGAAGCTTGGAGAATGTGTACTCTACTGTGACACTGATAGTGTCTTTTTCACCGAGGGGCCAAATGACACTAAACTAAAGAAAGGAGATTTTCTAGGACAAATGACGGATGAACTGGATGCTTGGCCTGGATCATACATCAATGAATTTGTTTGTGGTAAGATCAATTAAAATGATTGCATTTGAAAGAAAAACTTAATTATTCTACAAATTCCTAATATTTTTCTTTATATTATTATTAATAGAGGGACCAAAAAATTATTTGTACAAGGTTTGCTTGCCATCAGATGAAGAATTCAGCATCTGTAAAGTACGTGGACTGACTCTCAATCACGAAGCATCAAAGCTGATTAATTTTGATTCTCTGAAAAACTTTGTTTTGGGAGAATCAGAAGAACCAATTGTGGAGGAATATAAAAATAAAATACAACGTAAATGGCACTGGACCCTCATCACTCGACAGATGGATAAAAAATACTCCAAAGTACCACAAAAGAGAGGATTGATGAATAATTTGTCATCGCTTCCCTTTGAGTACTGTGAGTAAATAATATTTTTCTATGCGCTAGTAGTGAGATGTGCCTGACCACCACATCACGTATCCAAAAGCCAAAATAACCTACAACTATTTTGTTTCTTCTTTTATTATAATGTGAGTTTTACATTCTTGTGAAAAAATTGGTTCTATAATTCTATTTAAATATCATCATCTTTGTTTTTACAGCTGTTTTTGAAAATGACCTGGTGGTGAATCACATTGTACAATTTTTGAACCCTTCAAACTTTTCGAGTGAATAATCTATTTCAAAGGGCTAGCTATTCAAGAAAGAAAATTCAAGTCATATTCGATGAGCCCATATATGAAAAGAAACAAATCTTTCCATTTGTAAGTTGAAAACTCTGAATACAAATTTTTTTTATCTTTATTCAAAACTAATATTTTTCTTTTTTTTCTTTATAGATGGAGACAAGCAAACATGAGGGCATTTCTGCGTGCCAGATCAAGATGAACCACTCTTTTCTAATGTATCAGCTTCAACTTTTAGTTATTAAGATTGAATTAATTATTTTTTCTTGAATGTACAATTACTTCTGTAAATATTTCTTTTTTGTACTTTGAAATATTCGAATCATATAATTTATTTATTTTCTTCATACTTTTTTTTCTTATTTATTACATTACTCTGTGCAATTGATCACATTTCATTTTTTCCTCAACACAAATAATAAAATATAAGATGAGCATTTTTTTTCAGTTTTTTTATTGAAGAGTAGGCATATTGATTTACAAGTATAACTTAAAACTATTTGGGTAATAAGGATAATAATTATAACCTATATAAAAATCTTACGATTAAGAATAATTTTCAGTAAAAAGTTAAGATTAACAATTTCATTTATTTCATTTTTGGATGAAGTGAGATTGTTAAAAAATTGAGAAGTTTCAACTGAAGTTAACTCAGAAAAGCATTTAAGTTCAATAGTAGTTATATCAAAATTCATAGTAAAATGATTAAAGTAAATATCTCTGCACTTAATTTCAACTTGTTCTTTAGTAATTTCAGAAACAGAATGAAAAAATGAAAGAAGTTTGTTATAAATTAAGTTGTAAGATGTTCTCATAATTTCAATGTTGAATTTTAGAGCCGGTTCTGAGAGTTTATATACTGGTTTTGGCACACGCACACAGACACACTTATGTACATATACATATGTAGGTGTGTAGTAGAATTCACGTCATTTCTTATTCATTGCTGAAGCAACTGATAAGAAATGACATAATGAGTTCGTGTACCGGTCCGGGACATTACCGAGATCTTTATCTATTGTTTTGTCATCATCCGAACATTGCATCTTACTTGCCTGTGTGTGCAAGTAAGAGCATACGAACAAACAATGTATTTTATATATTGTTGAATATAATACGCCGATAAGGAATGGCGTGTGTACGAGATCTATAGTCCCCACATTAACCTTCAAAATTCTTTAGCACATTGTGACACCCAGTTAACTTTAGTTTCAGTAATCAAAACCAAGTCACACTTTCTAAAATTATATTATTCTTTGGGGATAATTAGTTTGGAACGTACTAGAAGTTAATAATAAAGGACTAAACTTCTTGTTTCCCTTAGAATTGAAAATTGTTTCATACATGCACAGAATCTTTTCATCGTTGCTATGCTTATTGGAAGAAAAATTTCCTATAAAATCTTTCAAAGTATGATTCTGTGATTTATAATAAAGATATACTAAACAATAATTGCCGCATACATCGATAAAATAAATTTGTAATCCAATATTGTTATAAGACCACATCCCCTAGTTTCTCTGCATAAATGAAAAAAAATTAGCATTTGATGGGGGGAATCCAAAAATATCGAAATACTCGCAATTTTCTTGAGAATTTATGTGTATAGCTAACCAGTGACGTCCTTCACTTGATGAATTATCGGTATTAACAATGAGCTAACTGAGACTTCTCACCTTTTTTTAATGTAACATTTCCTTTTAAAACATTCAACGCACATTTGCAGATAGCTATAATTAACGAGTTGCCTGCATGTTTCAGAAATTCTATTCTCTGCTTAGTATTCATTTTCCAAAGAGCTCACAGCAGCTCAAAGTTATTTGTAATGTGTTGAGACATTGTTTAAGATTAACTGATCAACACATACCGAGCAATTCAATTTATTTACTTTTTCTTTGACACATAAACATATTGATGACCATCAGTGGGAAAAATATTTGCTCTAAACCGATATTCATCAGGTGTATCTTGTTTCAAATCTATTAGTAAATATCTGTGTGGAACTAATGTTGCATCGTAATATGCTTCTTGTAAAAATTTTGGGTTTTTGGGACACAACTGTCTAGCTAAATGTTGAACTTTGGCTTTGTCTCGCAGATTTTTAAAATAAATAATGTAATGCACATTCAACGATATATCTCTTTGTCCTTTTCTTTGATGAAATAAATTTTGTGTTATGAAAAAGACACTCATATTTTTATAATGACAAACTTTTGTAAACAAATCCACAACTTTATCATTAGATTCACGCATTAAATCATCAATAATTACTAAACGTGGTCGGCATTCTAAAAATCTGATTTTGGTAATCCTTCCTCAAATCTAATCCAGGGATATTCAGCGTACCAACTCTGCCACTTGGCATAATACCAAATTATTTCCCCAAACTTAGTATCACATATCATTCCTACATTATTCAAAAATTTTAATACAAATTGAGTTTTGCCACAACCTGACGGACCTGCTACAATCGCAGCAAAAGGATGTTTCCACTTTGGGTCCATCTTTTAAACTGACCTAATTTTTTTCATCCTCACTAAACGGATAATCTTTATATTTTACCATGTCTGCATTTCATTTTTGTTTATTTTTCTTTTTTACTAAAACTGGGACAACACTGAAAAAAACTTTTCTATTTTTACTCAAGTCACAACTGACCATTTCATAATTTGCCCCAACCAGTTCAAAATCCAAAAAAAAAGTTGTTGATATTGAAAAAAAATTTTTTTTCTTTTTTATTGGCAACATTGAGAAAAATAATTTTTTTTCCAACAAAAATAATTGGCAATACTGGAAAAAAATACGTCACACAACTGGACGATGTTCAAAATTTGCGCCAAGCAGTTTTGGCCACACCCACCCCCACCAAATAGGCCAATCAGAACAAAGTGTTCTAAAGTGCCACTACATGTAGTGACCTGCATGGTCAAAGTGTATTCTTTCCCTCGGATGAGCCAGATACTCCCAGAAGTGTGTAGGAAGCTTTGCAGGTTCTCTTGCTGTACGAGTAAAATCTTGGCAATTTCTTGCAAGTTCTTCAATATCGTGATCAATTTTTGGCCAATAAACATATGATCGAGCGAGTGCTTTTATCTTATCAACACCTACGTGACCTTCATGAAAGTTCTTAAAGGATTATACGAAAAAACACTATTTTAGGGATGTATACTCAAATTCCATTGAAAATAATTTTGCCATGCAGTGAGAAGCGACTATCCGCATCTTCAAGACTTTTACCATAAAGTAAACTTTTGTATAATGGAAACAACTTATCATTTTAAGTGTGGCTTCGCTCAATTTGTTTGCTGTAATGGGTAGTATGTATGATTGCTCTAGATAGAGAATATCAGCCTCATCAAATTTTTCATAATTTTAAGAAGGTAATGGTGCACGAGACAGGGCATCTGCACTCCTATGTAGATCTGACTTTTGGTAGTGTAGATCAACCTGGAACACTTGTAGTTAGAAAGTGTAGAGTAGCATTCTGGTTGCACCCAGTATTGGTAGCTTTTTTTTTATTCCAAAAATGTGTACAAGGAACTGGTGATCCGTGATTAATGTAAAATGTTTGCCATGGAGGTAATTGTAAAATTTTTGTACACCCCATACAATTGCCAAAGCTTCTTTGTCAATTTAAGAATAGTTCTGTTCTGAAGGCGACAATGTACAAGATGCAAAGGCAATGAGTTGTTCTTGTCCTTTCACTTCATGTGGGAAGACTGCATCAATTCCAATGGGACTAGCATTAACAGCTAGGATAACGGGTAGGTTTGCACTATATGGAATCAGAAATTGGTCAGATGCAAGTTCTTGTTTGATCACATTGAAGCTTTTGTCACATGCACTGGACCAGTTGAAAACCAAATTTTTCTGTGTAAGGTTGTATAATGGTTTTGTTGTGGTAGCTAAATTGGGGCAAAATATTATGTAGAATGTTACAAGATGCAGGAGAGATCAAACTTCTTTAATGTTTTCGGGAATTTTGAATATTGAAATTGCTTCAACTTTTTCTTCAGTTTTATGTATGCCAGTGGAGCCAAGTTTATAACCAAGGAATTTACACTTCCTTCAGAAAAAAATTGCATTTTTTGTAATTGAGGTGAAGACCATTGACAGATTTTCAAAACCTCTTCAAGATTTTGCAGATCAGTTTTCTCATCTTTCCCAGTAATGATAATGTCGTCATGAACAATGTGACAATTTGCTCTTTATAAAATTAATTCGATGTATTTCTGTAGAATTGCTGGAGCAGAGCTTACTCTAAACATAAGACGCTTTAGTCGATATAAACCATAATTTGTATTGATTGTTAGCATTTTTGAAGTCTTATTGTCAACTGGTAGATGTAAAAATGCAAGGTGGACATCCAGGTTGTAAATCACACACACCCTTCTATATCTGTGAAAACTTCCTCAAATCTAGGGAATGGATACTGGTGGGTTTAATGTATCATTGTAATCTCCAGTGATTCGTATGGATGTAGGTTTAAATACAGGTATAATCGGGGATGCCCATTTAGATGTATCAACTTTTTTAAGGACGTCTTCACTCACAAACAGTCCAGCTATTTTTTAACTCTTGTACGTAAAGGAAGAGGTAATGGACAAGCTTTTTGAAATTTAGGGACAGCATTTGGTCTTAATTTGAGTGAACCGACTTTGTTTTCGAAAACACTTGCGTAACTTTGTAATTGTTCACTAATGTAGACTTGATAGTTCACCGGGTGAATTGTAATGCCCAATGCTGTTATCCATTTACTGCCCAAAACAGATGACTGTTTACCACTCACGATGTATCATTTTAAAATTTTCTTTCGATTATTGAACTCAACTGTAACGGAGATTATGTCATCAGGAATCAGAGTCTGGCCAGTATAAGATTTGAAAATTGCAGAAATATGGTGTAATGAGAGTATAGGATGTAAACTTTTGTACAATTTACAAGTGATTTAACATTTTACAACTGCCACAATCAAGTTCTAATTCACTTATGACTGAATTTAGCGCAAAAGATAATACAATAGATGAGCAGTCATCTTCGGGCAACTGTAACTGTCAGATTGGAAAAATGTTATAACGTGAGCAATCTGATTCATTCACATATAATTCAACTGAATCTTTTACTCCTACAAACAGATTCTACATAGTATCCTTGTTTTTTGCAAAGTTTGAGGTTTAAATTTGCAGCTCTATATTGGTTCTTTTGTGACTAGCTTTGCCACATTTGAAACAAGTTAATGTAAGATGAAATGGTATCAGTTTCATTCATTTACCAAAAATTTTTCGGATGGAATTTATTTGTCTGATTTGCTAGAAATGCCTTATTTTGATTGCCATCACGGAGTCGAATAATTGTTTGCACTTGGTCAACAAAATCGGGTAATTGTGAACTGGGCTGCAGTAGTTTGGATGCACCTTCAGATGCTCTTTTAAATGCAGTAGCAATTTCAAAACTTTTTACCAGGCTAAAGATCATCCTCCTCAAGAAGCCTGTCTAAAATAGATTCTGATCGAAGGCCATTAATAAAAACATCACGTAGAACAATATTCAGCATTTCTACAGAGCAGCGACACTTACTATCAAGATTTCGTAATTCAGCAATGTATGAAGCAATGCTTTCACCTTCAAGTTGGGATCGAGTGTGGAGGGCTTTACGATCAAATATGATCAAAGGTTTAGGGCTCGGATGTTATTTTTAAATATTGCCTAACTATGTAAAACTTTTATCAGTGTACTTACCAGGAACCAGCCAATTCTGTAGCAAAGTGAAAAGTTTCCGTCTTCGCAGACGCCAATGTTTGGACTCTCATATCATAAGGAACTCATTAAACTTCGAAAAAGGCTTTAATTTTAGTTAAATAACTTTCAAAATCTTCTGCGTTTTCATCATATTTGTCTAGGTGAACATCACGTAAATACCTTATTGTAGGAGTTGAATTCTTAGGAACCATTTTACTATATTTATTAGCAACTTTTCTGTTCCGTATCAGCTTTGAGAAGTTCTTCCGTTGTATTCGTGGTGTAAAGGAAATCGCAAACTGACAGGATGAGGTGGATTAACTCAGTATTTCGAAATTCGCGAATTGATATTATAGAAGATCGCTATTCACTGATAAGCAACAAACATCATACTATCATACGACAACTTTAACATGGAATAGAGAAGATTCAAGTTGCCAACTGCGCCAATTTTTGTTACGTATTCAATAATTCATTATGGAACAAAGACTAGAAAAATTAGGCAACGGGCTGCTCCCGAGCTGTCTGGTTTGAAGAACCAGGTTTTTCAAAAGAGCTGGTTCCTGAAACTGCTCCGGTGTGATAAAGTTTACTGCTCCTTTCTAATCCGATGTTCCAAACACGAAAACCTGAACAGAATTTCAGCGATATCTCGTCAACCGAAGGTAAGATCGAGCTGAAATTTTTCAGAGAAATGGAGATTAGTTAACTAATAGTATCAGGTGGAAATTTAGCTAAAATCGTACCCTTGGTTCTCGAAATATCGCTAAAATTCTGCAACTAGATTTAGGTCATATTATTTGCATAGGTATTCCATATAATGAAAGTTATTGAAAGGAATTATGAAAGAACTGTTAGTTGTAGAGAGCTGTAATTTTCACAGAATCTTCAGCTTACATACTACAAAATCTCATAAAAATTTCAACTCTCTGCACTTGACAGTTGAAATTGAACATTATTGTCAATTATCACATTTTCCTTAAAATTAGAATCAAAAAAATAAATAGTCACAAATAACATCATATAAATGGATGAAAATTTTATTTTCATTTTTTCACAGTTGAAAAAAAAACATAAAACAGGTTGAAGAAAATGAAGAGGGAAAATAAGAAAAATAAATAAATTAATTAATAAATGTTCACAGATATCATCGTAAAATAGAAAATTTTATTTTCACAGATAAAAAAAACATAGAACTCAGGCTGAAGAATAATGAATGAGGAAAAAAAAACATAGCGATTTTTAATAAGGTTTTTTGCAAACAAAAATACTAAAAATGGACTGTTGACAGTGTTGCCAGCTCTTACATATTGATATGTAACAAGCTTCCCTTTGCTCTGAAAAAAAAAAAAAAAAAAAAAAAAACAGCTTTAACATGAAACAATAGCACATGTTTGCTGGTGTGGGTGGTATTTTGTAGAGTAGGGGAGTTGGAAGGGATGGTTGAAAATGTGTGGACCCCTCTTATAATTGAGCTATCCACACCTCCGTGTTACTGACGCCAGCGACAAAAAATAAAATTGTCAACGCTTTGAGGATATATGTATGTAAGATTCCTCTCTTCTCTCGTTATCTCTTGCTCGTACACGTACCTACATTTATCCGCTCTGTCTTATCTGCTTTTAACTCTCGTACCATTATACTTCGCATCGATGTTCTTTTCTGTATATTTAGTTGTGATTATTCTGTCCGACTAAAACCATGCGCTATGTGACGACTTCGTTTTAAAATTCGTTTTTTTTAATAAATCGCATTTCTCGAAGTTCGTTTTCCTTCTTTCATGTAATGGTCTTCGGATCTTATAAATTTTAAAACTCGTCGTTTCTCTCGCTTTCACGCGCCTCCGCCATGCCGGTCAAGGTAAAGTTCACTTTTTGTGCTGAGCCATCACTCACAAATGCTGCCACCACCGTTACACACGTAATTTCCATTCAACGCCTCGACGAAGAGTCCATACATATCTTTCCACCTGAATTACGTTCTCTCAATCTACACGATAAGCTGATGCTTCTGCCTATTGCAAAGGCAGCAAAGAAGGACCTAACCCCAAGATGGACCCGACGATCTTTTAAATGCACCCTGGATGACGACCTTGCTAAATTGTATTTTGATGAATTTGAAAATGCATTTTTCAACGGAATCCTCCTAGATGAACTCGACGAGGTTGATTCGATTGTGTCCACCTCTACCCGCCGCTCGCATACTACTACCCCCACCCCCATTAAATCTCTCGCCTCAATCGTTAAGGATGCAATAATACCGAAATTTGGCTCCAAAACCTACTTATCCAATGCAGACGCTTGGATAGATACATTTGAATCAGAATGCCAACGTTTATTCATCGATGAGGACCGATACTGGGAAGCTGTTCGCCTGTTTTTAGAAGAAAGTGCCGAGAAGTGGTATAACACCACACGTCTATCATCCACCTCCACTAATTGGAATTTCTGGCGACAGTCATTCCTTGAAAATTTTGGAACTAAAAGTCTCGCAACAGCCCGTTCAGCTTTCTACTTCAAATACACTTCCGGATCGATCTCCGACTATGCCCAACAGAAGCTGAACCTGTTAGCATCCTACAATCCAAAAATGCATGAGCTCGACCGAATCACTCAGCTTGCTCTCGGACTTCCCCGCCACCTCCAAGACCGAATTAATCTTGCCGAAACAACGACACTTGGAAAGATGCTTTTGACAATCAACTCTTTCGATCCTACCCGCCCCCTGCAATCTTCTTCTACTATTGCTCCAAACCCGGCCAAGCCTGCACCATTCTTGTCTCCACGCTCGCAAAATCCTTGTCCCTATTGCAAGAGGAAAGGATACGAACGCTACCACTTTGAAAAGGATTGCCTTACAAAAATCAGAGATACCAAGTATCGTAATAAACTTGATAATTTACGCATTGGACCGTTCCTAATCTCTAGAGTAATCTCCAACAACGTTTTCGAAATCATTGTCAACCATGGCCCTTCAGGCAAACGTTTGTATCATGCAAGCAAATTACTACGCTGTCCAGCAGATAAGACAATCTCCTCTTAATTCCTCGATTATCTTTCCGCTCCTAAATGAGAGGGGAGGGGGGGATGTAAGATTCCTCTCTTCTCTCGTTATCTCTTGCTCGTACACGTACCTACATTTATCCGCTCTGTCTTATCTGCTTTTAACTCTCGTACCATTATACTTCGCATCGATGTTCTTTTCTGTATATTTAGTTGTGATTATTCTGTCCGACTAAAACCATGCGCTATGTGACGACTTCGTTTTAAAATTCGTTTTTTTTAATAAATCGCATTTCTCGAAGTTCGTTTTCCTTCTTTCATGTAATGGTCTTCGGATCTTATATGTATATAATGGAGATGACAGGATAGAGGTTTTGGTGTCACACCTATGGATAGTGTTGCTGATGCCACGTGTTTTGCTTTCTAAAAATTTGATTGGAGGAAAAAATTGCAACATGCATTTGTTTATAAACATTGATGTACAAATTACCGCATTCCGGAGAATTTTATTATTCTAATTGGTCGATGTCGATTGATGTGAGGTAATTTGTACCCCAGTGTGCACGTGCTTGGTGTAGATATTAACGACAGTTGATCCCATTACAAAATAGCAGCATGTCATCTCCATCACATATATATCCTCGAAACATCAACATCATAAGCAGCCTTGTGGGGATAAACGTAGAGCCCTACAGATACAGGTACGGGAACGCACCATTTTGTATTCACAGTTTAATTCACATAAACTTTCCATAATTTCAGCTTTATTTCAAAAATCAATGATGTAATTTCAGCAAAATTTTTGCAAAATTTTTAGCAAACATGTGTTAATGTTTCACCAAAAATTCAGCTTTCTGTAAACAATGGTTCTCTTACAATTACATTTGATAACTTTGATTGCATAGTTTTATCCTACAAAACTGTGTATGAAAAGAGGCTTGTCTCTTTGGCCCTACAGTCTTTTGGGGGAATGTAAATTTTAAGTAAAACAATAAAAAATATCTATAAAATTAATAAAAAAATTTAAAATTATAAAATTTCTTGAATGTAACATAAATATTAATGAATTTACTTATAAACTGTTGGATACAAATTGACATATTGCCAGACTCGTATCTGTAGGGCTTTAAATAGGTGGGTTCATCCTCCTATAAATATTCCGGGTCAAAAATAAAACTTGTCGTCTATGGGGCATCCTGCAAACAAATTTTTTTGAAATCTTGTTATTCTGATGAGAATTAATAAAAATATTACAGCTTTTTTTTTGTTTTCTTTCTTTTAGTTTCCTTTGCCTTCCCAAACTTTAGAGGGAAAGTGTAAATGAGTCAAAAATGATAAAATTTAAATTCTCTTAACTCGTGGATATCAACTTACCATTGCCTCTAAGCCCCTATTCATTTGACAAAAATATTTTTTATGCAATACCTGTATAATTATATTAGAATTTTTTCTAGACTTACTGGCTCACCTCTAAAATTATTTATGCACTTAACTAAGCAAAATAAAATTGTTCATGTAACGTACACTAATGGCGATCCTTCATCTTGCACAAAAATTCAATGGTAGATGTAGAGAGAGGGGAAACTTTTCATCCTGGGCACTGATTTTGATGAATTTTTTTTTGTAATGATAGAGGTTATTCCCATGGTGTTACGACATAAGAATTGACGAAATGGTTTTTGAGCCATTTTTAAAAAAGTGTTTGTATTAAAGCAAAGTTGCTGATAACACTAATTTACATGGAAACGAAAAAGTGTTCAAAATTCTTTTCATCAAAATATCGAACCAATACTTCAGAAAAAATAAATAAAATAAAAATGGACCAAAAAGAGAAAACTAACTTTTTTTAAATTTCTCCACTAAGATCTAACGGAATTTTTAGAGTCAACGCTAATATAATATTTTTATATTAAAATTAGATGTAACTCACCTAATTGACACATCAGCCTTTGCCTATACATGACAAAGGAAAAGAGTGCCGACTTGAGTTGGTAATTCCATTAGGCTAAATCTTGCTGCATACATTTTAAGATGATAAACTGTACATATTTTTTTCTTTTTCGCAAATTATTAGTTTTGCTGAAGTTGGTTCGATTTTTTGATAAAAATATTACCTATATTGTTATCTGAGCCTAATTCTTATTTTATTTTAATCCTCATGTAGACGAATGACTTTTTTAGTGAATTTTTATAAAAAAATCTTCCTCTGATCGTCACTGTTAGGGTTAAAATTGATCAAAAGACCACAGTTTCAGGTATCGTGAAATAAATTATAATAAACAAGAGTCTGCGGATAAAAACACCGAAAAATTTTTGACTTTCACACAAAAATGGCTTCTTTTACCCTGCCACTATAGGGACGAACAATTGTTTTTTTTTATAATACATATTTTCCAATAATAGTTACGAGTGTGTGCGTGAATTTGAAGTGTTAAGTATAATAGAATAATGTAATATCGTTGTAAAGAGAAATAAAATGAATCAACTTCGATATTTTCACTGTACTTGGGTACAATCGGTGTGCTGGAAAGTTTTCGTTTTTTTAACCCTCGTCGTCTCATTCATAAACATCCCACTTTCGTGTACATTCGTCAGTTTTTTCGTTCTTTTTTTTTTCATTATTTTACCATTTTTTATTTATCTCTCTCTCTCGAACCTTTCGTCTTTTTTTTTTTTTTTTATAAATACTACAAAATTAACAGTGTTATGTAACATGGTCAATGTCGTAATATTGTGCTAATTTTTATGATAATAGACTAGGGTTTCTATTTATATTATATTCCTGCCTATGTACGTATGGTTTGAAGGTATATACCTATATATGCTACATTTGTAACCTATAAAACAAGCCACCTATGCCGGTACAGTGCTATTTTAATTATTGCGTATACTGCAATATGTTCTTTAAGAAATATTAAGCATTGGTCGACGATCGAGAATGCGGAGAAAAAGACGGAGAAAACGTATTTCAGACATATATAATATGAATATATACATATATATAAACACATACACACGCACACGACACTTCTTTTTGCCTTTACACGCTGTCCCCTCGTCGTCCCCCTGGCTGGCCAAAAGTTAAAGGTTACACGCCGCCGTCGTACACCCAAATTATTGATTTCTTTCTTAGTTATACTGAAGTGAGGTTAGTTTAGGTAGATAGCGTTTTACGTTAAAGTTGTGATCACACTTTCATTGTAAAAATTTTTACCCCCACAGTGCGTTGTAAACGGCAGCCGTTATACCAACATTGGTACGTTTTATTTATTTTTTGTTTTTCGCGTGTTACGCGTGTAAACAACACAACCCCCTTTAAAAACAAAAACCAAAGAAAGTTCATTTAAAAATCAGATAAAAAAAGAGTTTAAATTCTAGATGAAAATCTTCCCAACACAATAATGAATTATGTTCGTTCGTAAATGCATAGTGAATTGTTGGTAACCACGATCTTTGGTGCGTGAAGTAAACAAAGTTATAAGTTTGTAAAAAAAAAAAAAAAAAAAAAAAAACAATGTTTAATTTTGCCAGTAAACTGATAAATTCGATCGGCGAGCTCGTGTCCGTGGAGGAGCCACCATCCAAACCACAGCCATCACAGCAGCCACAGTCGTTGCAGCAGAGACGTGCCAGCAGCGGCGGCGCTGGCGGTGGCGCAGACGGACGACTTTTCCAGCAGCCAAAAGCTCGATTTTTTGGACCAGGAGCCATCGATTACGAGAGCACGTTTCGCGGTGGAGCTGGTGGAGCTCCGATACGAGATACACGTCCGTCAACGTCTGGCGGTTACCGTTATCCGTCCGGAGCGAGTACATCGACGACCAGCGGTTACGGGCCGACGTCGACGACGACTGCTGGTTACGGACCAAGCGGCAGCAGCAGTGGCAGCAGTACGACCAGTGGCTACGGTCAGTCGACCAACGCTTCGTCCATTTTCGGTTCGACGTCCGGTAGCAGCAGTTCCGGGTACGGTCAGTCGAGCGGTTATGGTTCGGCGGTTGGAAGTTACAGACCGGATCGATACGATGAGAATCAATTCAAGACACCGGATCTCGATTATAGCGAAGGTACGCTGATGGGGATGAAATTTTGTTTAAGCATAGGCAGCCTCTACAGTACCTACATCGGCGTGGGTACTTACATTCAGATTTTTTTTTTTTTTTTTGCTGACGGAGACCGAAGCCTGTTTTATGAAAAAGTGACAAGAAAAGAAACTTAAGTCATCAGTTGGGCTCTTGAACATGGTAAAGGTAGGCAAAAGTGGAGCAAAGTTGAGGAAAACAATGAATTGAGGCTTTTAAAGATGGACGATAATAGTTTAGAGCGAATAAGTAGACAATAAGTCCATCCCTGTTCAAAGAAATCATCGAAACATTTTAGGAATTTTTCTGAGGAGGACTGAAGTCTCTTTTTTTATATCTTGGAATGGATTCGAAATTCAGGATAAAGTAGCTTGTATTAGAATATATTTGTTAAAGACTGGCCGTAACATTCAGAGAACATAACATCAACGACAACAAGAAAAATTTTAAATATAATATGGATCATTTTAGTCTTAAGAAATCACAGGTGCTCACTATCTGGGAAATGCAGTCCTCTCGTATAAAATTCCAGTGGGTAATTATTTGGATCGGAGGAGTAGCGAAATTAAAATTGTCGAAAGAAGGGTGGATTCAGTCGTTTAAAATATTATGCACGCATAATATTTCCATTATAAACGTTAAAATATATCAAATAAGTGCCTATCTACATTCCCTTCCGAAGTATGGAAATGTGGGTATTAAAAAACGGAATTTTTTCCCCTCTGTGACATGAAAGAAATATGTATACTAAGTCTAAGGACGCCTTCATAACCAACAACATACAGCATATAGCAGCGACGAATACCAATTGCTGTGATAACAAATAAACTTTTAGCGATTTCAACAGAATTGTAGGAAAAATAGTCCTATTCCGAAATGAAGTATGTATTTCATGTCTGGAGTTTTACAGGCATTTCCATTCATTTACACTGGTTTGAAGTTGCTGTTGCTGCTTGCTATTGGTTATGTAGACGTAGCTTTACCTAAAACTCTATAAGACAACTGACAAGAATAAATGGCTTATTAAAAAAATAAAATAAAATAAAATAAAAAATAAAACACGTTTATAAAAAAATTTATCTAATCCAAAACAAAAAAAAGTTTGTAAAGTAAAAAGAAGAAATATTTATTATAAACCGAAAAATTCAGCCAAATGTTCCCAAAATATATGCAAAAAAGTTGAAATATGCAATATCATGCACTTACAGCCCAAATAATTATATGTGTGTTGAGATATGTGCTAACAAGTTGGACTCAGTTCACTCAGAATTTTATGAAAAAATATTGTCAGTATTTCAAATAGGAATAAAAAGGAAAAATACTTATGCAAAAACATAAAAATCCGATCCCTGCCTATATGGATATCTATTAAGTAGGTCTGAAAACGGATGGTTTGATTAGAGCGTTATTTCAGGGGCGAATTTAGGATTTTGCCGTAGTAAGTTACAAAATGTTTGCGGGCCCTCAGATTTTTTATGTTTTGCTTGGGTTAAACGGTCATACGTTAGAAAATGATAGATACTATTTGGAGTGGGTTGAACAGTTAAAATGGAATAAAAAAATGAGTTAAATGGTCAGTAGGTAAATGAGCCTCAATCAGCAATCGCACTGGCAGGAAGCAAATTCCACTGCGATTGGATGTACCACCACACCTCCCTTACAAGCCCATCCACCCCAGTTACTCACAGGTCTTCTACCCTTCAATGCCAAGAATGTGCACCTCTGGCTGCAACAGATCGAGAATCTTGCTTGCACCAGTGGCAATACCAGTGAGTCTCAGCTCTATCTGGCAATCTCCAGCCACTTGCCGACCCAGATAGCCAATGCTGTGTCAGAATTACTATACAGTTCCGACGACTCACTGCACACTTGGTCGAACCTCCTCAATCAAATCCAGCAGGAATTTTCCCCTTCCTCCTACATCCGAGTTAGAACTCTGCTGGAGAATACCCATCATCTACCTTCTGAGAGGCCTTCGGCATACCACTGCCGCCTCTTTACCCTAAACGAAGGAAGAGTTAACGACGATGTCCTCCGTAACCTTCTTTTCCAATCACTCCCGGTCAATATCCGCCAGACATTGGCCATTACCAAGCCTGCAACCTCTTGACAGGCAGCGCTCGAAGCTGACGAGGCAATAGCTCTCAAGCAAACCTTCCTGTCAACATCCCCTGCGACCAGCACCATCTCCGCTATTGCAACTCCCACAGCATCCCTGTCGACAGCACCAAAGGCTAATTCCTCGGAGTTAGCTACCATTACCCAGCTGCTTCAACAGTTATTGGCTGGAAAACAGGTGAGTTCTGTCAACCCCCCTAAAGACCCCACCCTGTTCCCCAAACATAGGCGTTTGCGTTCATGTGATGCTAGGTCCAGAGACAGATCACGCTCTTGTGACTCTAGCTCCGGTTGTTCAAAACCACGGACGACGCTACGAGTCATTGATGGAAAGAGACCAGTAAACACCCGCTCTATCTGCTTAGCAAGCATCACTTCCTGGTTGACACTGGCGCGGAGATATCAGCTCTACCTCCTACCGCTGAAGACCAGAAATGCAACGCTAAGCTCCAAATCTACGCTGCGAACCAAACTCCAATTAGTACTTACGGAGTTAAGCTGGTGCAGGTAGATTTTGGCCTTCGACGCGAATTTAAGTGGGCCTTTATCATCGCTGATATTGCTGATCTCATCATCGGAGCAGACTTCCTCAGCCATTACCAACTGCTTCCTGATGTCAGCAAAGGGCACCTCCTTGATAAGACCACAGGACTTGCCATAGTAGGTAAACCTCGCACCATCGACTATCCCCCGGAAATTTGCCTAAACATTGCCCACTCCAATAGTCAATTCCAAAACATCTTCGACAAATTTCCTGGTGTAACCGGTAAAGAAGGCTTATGCCCGAGGATTTCCCCTACCAAAGTCACCCACGATATCAAAACTGTAGGTCAACCGGTGTTTTGCCGTGCCCGTTGTCTACATCCTGAGAAGTTAAAGGCAGCCTGCCTTTCCTTCCAAACTATGCTCAAACGTGGTGACTGCCAACCCTCCAAAAGTGCTTGGTCATTCCCCTTGCATATGCACATGAAGCCCGACAAAACATGGCGCATGCTTGGTGACTACAGAGCACTCAACGCACAAACTATACCCGACAAACACCCTGTCCCAAATATTATGGATTTTCATGCCAGACTAGTTGGTGCCAAACTATTCACAAAATTAGATCTCGTGCGGGCGTTTAACCAAGTCCCGATGACCGAAGAACACATCCCCAAAACAGCCGTAATAACCCCCTTTGGTCTCTACAAATTTCCCTATATGCCCTTCGGACTTCGAAACACCGCCCAAACCTTCCAACGGTACATTGATGGATTGTTGCGAGACATCGACTTCGCTTACCCGTACATTGATGACATCCTCATTACCACCTCCAACCCCGATGAGCTCGAAGAGCGTGTTACCGAGGTCATTTGGCGTATTTACTACACTGGCCTCACTGTCAACGGTAACAAATCTGAGCATGAATGTGAGGAGCTCACCTTTCTTGGCCATCGAGTCAACAGCGCAGGTATCAAACCTACCCCCAAACATGTCCAAGCTGTACTCGATTTCCCACTTCCCAAAACCATTCATGACCTTAGGCGCTTTCTCAGAATGGTGAATTTTTACCGGAGTACAATTAAACATTGCGCTCACATTCAGAGTAAACTCTTAGCGCTTATCCACTCCAATAAAAATCGCGATAAAACCCCGATAGTTTGGACTGACACTACCAAAACTGCCTTCCACGACCTCAAGCAGGCGTTAGCAAATGCTGCTCTTTTGGCGCATCTCGACAAGTCCAAACAACTCGTCTTGGCAACTGACACGTCTAACCACGCGATAGGGGCTACCCTCTATCAACATGGTGCCGGATTGCTAGAGGCTTTGGCATTTTTCTCCCGCAAATTATCAGATACCAAACGCCGATATCCAACATACGACTGCAAATTACTCGCTGTTTTTGCAGAAGTGAAACACTTCTGTAACCTGGTCGAAAGGCGTGTTTTCTCCATCTATACGGACCACAAGCCCCTCACAACTGCCCTGTTTCAGGCATGCGAGAAAGCTTCACCGGACCAGCAAAATCAACTTGAATATATCTCGCAGTTCACAACGGATATTTGCTACATCAAAGGAGAGGACAACATAGCCGCTGATTGTTTGTCACATATATCAATCTCCGCCATTACCTCTCCCTGTGTTGTGTCCTACAATGAAATGGCCCTTTGTCAACAACACAACCCCCAACTCACCCAATACCTCGCAGACCCCAACTCTGCCTTCATCCTCAAATTGTTCAGAGTACCTGGACACATGTTACTATTAACATGCGACAAGTCCACGGGGAAAAAATGACCCTTCGTACCTGCCAAATATCGGAGAACCATCTTCAATTTGATTCACGGGCTCTCGCACCCGAGTGGTCGGACAACTGCCCGTCTGATCGCTAATCTATTCATTTGGCCTGGCCTACGATCTGACTGCCTACGTTGGTCGAAAGAGTGCACCACATGCTAAGAAGCTAAAATCGGTAGACACACCAAAGCCCCTTTCCAAGCTTTCCGCCCTACCAATTGCTTAAAACATGTGCACATCGATATCGTGGGTCCATTGCCAACGGTTAGCAATCCTCGTCATTGTCTGACAATTGCGCCACACAATGGCCTCACGCCATCATGATGACAGATATTTCCGTGGATCGAGTGGCAACACTCTTCGTCCAACACTGGGTGTTCTCCTTCGGCGTCCTTGAAACCATAACGACGGACCTGGGTTGCTAGTTCAAAAGCGCTTTATCCAACTCGGTTGCGCCCCAGTTGGGAATACACAAAATCTCAACTACGGCGTATCACCCTCAATCAAATGGCAAAATAGAGCACTGGCATCTAATTCTCAAAGCCACCATTATGGCCCGTGAGAATTCCAAAGAGTTTCGTGGAGAATGGGCAGCCAATTTGCCTCTCATTCTTCTCGGCCCACGCCCGATGGTTATCTCCAACCTCAGCATATCCCCTGCCCAACTCCTTTATGGTGAAGAGCTCAGTCTCCTGGCTGACTTCTTTGAAGATAGCCCACCAAGTGTCATCACTCCCATTGACGGCACCAACCTTCCACAACGCATTTGTGTAAGTGCAAATGCACTCACCCAACTCACCCACAACCACGGCGACTCCCCCTCATATGTCCCAGCTGATCTGAAATCAGCCCAATACGTATGGCTACGTGTTGATACACCTCTTAAGGCACTCGACCCACCGTACTCCGGCCCATACAAAGTCCTCAACCGTATGGATAAATGGTTCAAGATCGACGTACAAGGACAACACACACACATATCAATCGATCGCCTAAAGTCGGCCTATGTCTACACAGATATAGAAGCCGACTCAGATGACTCAATTTCCGGCAATAATCATTCGGGACCGACAGTTGACTTGTCATCTGATGTTGTTTTACCTAAAAACAAGGACTCACCCCCGAATGCCTCAACCCAACGCTTGATTATTCCCCGATTGTAATTACACATGATCAAAATAAAGAATCGCATCCCGAAGCGTTATCGAAGGAAAATACACAATCGCACCCCATCGGCCAGTCTCCTAGTCGAACAGCTGATGTTACGCTTGACAACAAACCGATTGCAATTTCCCTTCTCCTCCCACACTTGTCTGAGTTGGCTCATGCAACTGACGACAAGTCAAGCGTTGTAGATGACGACGTATTACGAAAATTGTTTTGTGGTGCCACCCAGTCGCATAAATACGACGCATCTTCTTCCACGGAAGACGAACTGGCCCCGCCTACAAAACGAACTCGTAATATTAATGTGCAACAACAGCTGACGCAACTGCACCTTCGTTCGTGTTTACAAGACGAAAATAAACGTCGGTTACGGTCAAAAAAATGAGTAAAATTTGTGTTTTAGAAACTCACTCTTCTCTTGACGCATCCAGCAGTTATATACTCTTCATCAAATGCTGTTCATCAGGCGCTTTTAACTATATTTCACGTAGTGTAATAGACTGGTGAAATGTCCCAGGAGCGTTTTTCCCCTAGCATGTCCGAAATCTCGGAAGATGAAGAAACAACCCTTTTGAGGGCTACACCCCCACCAACAGAGGGTGGTAATGGCAATGCCCCATTGTCTCCTCTTGTAGAGAACCATCGCTCCCCCTCTTCCTCCTTCTCTCCCATGACGTCACCTGCTGACGTTGTCCCATCTCCCTCCTCCATGGCTACTGCCACCTTTCCACCGGTAAAGCAGACATCACCTGTATCCTCTACGTCCGATCAAGTATCGGCGTCATCCGTGACACCTACCTCTGTCGGACCTGCACAAGAGGGTGCAAACCATACTCCTTCACGAGCACCGCAACGGTGATCAACACTGAGGCAGAAGGTGGAGTCTGCTGCCAGGGGTCGAGGTGTGCCCTCCAACAGTACTGGCCTGCTCCTGGAGTGGCGTCTCAGGGCTCTGAGATCGTACAGTGCGGCCTTGTCCGTAGCTCTCATTCTCGGGTTTTTGTGCCCTTGCCCAGGAAGACTGTGTATTTGTTGGAGACGCCGCCACACGCTCAGGCTGCTGTACAATTAGGCAATGCGTGGATTGACACCTGCACATTTGCCAAAGTTTTACGCCATTATCAACCTAATGGCAACACCTTTGCCAGAAAATGTCCCCGAGCCTCAGCCGTCCACCTCTCGTGCCTAGAGTCTTCCAGCTGATGGCAAACTGGCAAAGCATCCCCGTTTAAACCGTAAGGTTGGTGGCCGTGCCTGGCGTGAAGCTCATGCTCGAGGCCTCTCCTATATGGAGCTTAAATGGGACAAAAGATGCGGCAAACCCCAAACCCAAACTCCTGCTCCATTTCAGGCTTCCACACAGAAGCCTGCCCTGTCTGTGGTACAGCCCCCTGTACTGCAACTGGTGGTTCCTCCTGTGTTGCAGAATTAAACCCTGTAGCCGTGGGAGCAATTTACCACTGCCGTGCTTGCAGCACATAACCCCCAGTTGCTTGCCCTAGCACCAACACCAATGCCACTTCCCCAAGTTGTGATGCCTCCCCCTAGAATTCCCATTCCCCCGCATCTACAACTCTCGGCATCGGTATACCCCCAGGCCCTGGTTATGCCGCCTTTAATGGCGCCACCTATAACCTACCTGCCGCCCTTCATGAGCATTCTCACGTCTTGACCCCAGACCCTGCTCATGAGACCACAAATTCGAGTGCGTCCCACTTCCCAGCCTCGAGCACCCCGTACAAGCCCTTCCCGTCCTACTCTCCCTGAAAACTTTGGTAAGCCCAAACCAAAGAGACCTGGCAATCCTACTACATAAATGACATCCGTGAGCGTAGTAGTGAACGCCGCACCACACTTGACTGGCATCACAGGTCACCGTAAGTTTCTCCAGAAACTTACTAGGAGGAGAGTGGTGTGGCTATGGGTAGTCGTTGACGAACGAGTGTGTACTACACACTCGTCAACCACCTAGCGGGCCAGTGGGGTAAAACCCACAAACTCTGTTTTTGTGCTCACAGCTGTACATTTTGTCTGTGCAGCTAAACTTGTTTACTGGGCTTGGCCCGCACATACTACTTCGTATACATGCAACCGACCTGCATTGGTGTTTGTTGGTGTCATGTACTTACTTATACACACACCCACACTTACCATGCTATCAGAGCAGTCTTTTCAGGAAATAATTTCCCTAAATAAACGATTATTAGAGATCTAAGTACATTCTGACATTAGAAGTTTAATATGAAACTGAATATTATTTATGTACCTAACAAATTTTCTTCAATACATAGGTATAACTGACCAGAGACAGTGACTTAAAAAATGTCTTATGTATGAAATATTTATTTACTTACTATCATTATTATAATTTTTCTCCTAATTTTAATTTATAAAAAATATAAATTTTTTTTCTTAATTCTCATGATAATTTGCCATCATTGTTTTTGCTTTGAAAACGTACTTTTGCATGATTAGATGAAATAATTATATAAATGTCAAATACCTAATCAGAAAAAAAAAAGAAAATAAATACTGAAAAAACTTAAGAGTTTATGTGCAGTCCGTTCCTCTCCTGTTCATAAAAATTAAAAAATAAAGTTTCTTTTTAGAAATAAAAATGTATACATGTCCGACGACTAACTGCAGGAAAAATATATAACTGGAATTACCTTGCGAGAATTTATTGTCTATGTAGATGTCTAATTGTAAGCTACGTTGGAAGAAGATTGTTCATTTTAGCTTATTTTAAAATCTGAAATTCAGATTTACAAAGATTTATTTTTTTATTTAAATCCTTTTTAAGAAATAATTGCGGCCATACAGATTCGAATTACAAGGTAAATGATGGGCTTAAAAATTTGAATCCCAATTAATTTCTTCTTCTCACAACGTTCTAGTAAAATACTGACTGTTATGAAAAAAAATTATGTAACGACTCTCATTATCATTTTTTACGAATTTTGTTAAAAACTGTAGAATCTGCATTTAATTCTTTTGCTTTCATTTAAATATTTTAGAAGAGGCGTATTTTTTTCTTCGAGAGTATTTGTGAATTTGTCGAAACTTTAGTTTAGTACCTACCAACATTAATTCTTTCGTTTTATAACTATAGGTACATTTATTTTTTGCTTTCTTAATTTTGGTATTAAGATAAATATGTTTGACCAAAACTTAGAGCATTCGTGTTGTTAGAATAAATTCATAAAGTATCGTTAATTTTCACCTATCAATTGACTATATATACAGGGTGTTTCACAAAACGTCTGCAAAGCTTTGGTCCTTGCTTGCACATGACAGAAAAGTATTAAAATACCTTCGTAAAATAGATATTCTATGTTTTATATAGGTAGGTACGTTTTTGAAATTGCGCAGCATCTCTCCGAAAGGAGTGATTCTGAAACGCCATGAAAACTTCTGGGATAGCGATAGGTACTTTTTAGGTAGTCTTCGTGACCTCGTCTACCCAATAGATTTGTTTGATTTGTCAGGAAAAACGACTTGGGTTCGACACCATCGACACGAAGTTAAGAATTATGCATTTAATTTGCACCTTCGTCGTCCTGTTGAATGTAGTAAGGTTCTTTTATTTAGCACAGAGGTGTTATCCCGGGGGGCCCGGCCTAACATCATCTCATCCTGCACCTTCTCGAGAGGAGGTTTGAGTAAGGCTCTTTACTAGTAGCAGGTATGCGCATGAGGGTGATAACAGATGAGCATCCATCTTGTGTTATTTTGTTTTTCATGAATTTTACATTGTTTTTTATTATCTTACATACATACATATATATATGTAATAACACAAAATAGCGATTCATCTCTTATCACCCTCATGCACACACCTGCTACTAAAGAGCCTTAGTTTGAACTGGTGTCAAATTAGTGTCACTGTGTTGACATCAAGCTTTACTTGGAGACACCGAAACAAATTTAGTTGATGTTTGGTGTCAACCAAGTTGAACTTTTTATGGTGAATAAAACAACTTGATAAGACGACTAATAAGTAAGTTAAAAACGAAGTTTTTTAAAAATACGCTTTTATAATTTGAAGAAGAAAATACGGCGAAAGAGAAAATAAAATTTTTCAATTTTTTTTGAGACAGAAACAAACAAACAAAAACTGAAAAAACAACTGATAAAAATGGATATAAGTGTATGTGTGTGTGTGTCACAACATGTGAAAGCAACACTGAAGTTGGTCATCCGGTGTACTTTACAAAATTGAGTAGTAGAATAAAAGCATATAAAAAATGATAGGCCAACTTCTATTATAAACTTAAAAGTGAGTTATCATTTCAATCATTGGGTAATAATTCAGGGTTCTTATACTCAAAAAGGCCATACCCAGAGACATGTAGCTAAAGAGATGTCCAATACCTGATCAAGAACATAAAAAGATAAAATGTTATAAAATGTTTCAAAGTTTGATATTTGATAGTGTGTGTGTATTGGTATAGATATGTCTGATTTCACTACAAAATATACCCAGATTTGGCTGCGCAGAATGTTCGACAAAATTGACTTTTCATTTATAACTATGATGCTGATGATGATGGTTGAAAATCTTTGTCACATTTTTGTACCACAGCTCATATAGAGAGTTGGACATATTCTTTAGCTAAGTATATGTCTCTGGCAATACCCATGTCCAAGATATATAAGTAATAATGAGCTTCTTTAACAGAATGAGAACGGCCAAATTAGATGATTCAACTGAACTAACATTCCCATTTTTCAAACTAAATCATTCAATTGAACAATTAATTTGATCGTTCTCATTCACCAAATTTTCTTCAAAATTTTGAATTTTCGCCCCTCTTATCAACAGAATTAATTTACATTTTATATTTCAAATTGTCGGATCATATAGTTAGTTTGTTAGTTCTTGAAAAGGTTCTTGATTCATTTATTGGTTCAGGTTTGGTCTTATTAAGTAGTAACACTGTTTTCATTTTATTATTGGTTCCCTTTCTTTTACCTCCTGAAAAATGAAGAGAAGTAGGATGGTGTTGAAATGTCGAGTTAACTTAATAGTAAGAATTTTAATTAATTTCATGCAAATATTTTATTTTTTTTTTTAAGTAACAACATGGGTTATAGGCCAAGTATTCATGTGTGTGCAGAGAGTAAATGCTTTTGTTACTTAATTGTTTTGATCGTTGCAATGAAGTTTTGATCCAGTGCTAATGGCTATATCAGGGGAGTATCAAATTTATACCATTAAGCAATTTGATGGTAGGAACTTTGCAAGTTGGAAGACTTGTATTTGAGCCAAGCTAAAATCCATCAAATTACATACATACCTACTAAGGAAAAATGTGATACCGATTGGGTTCAGAAAAACGACGAAGCAGTCAAATTATTGATTGAACATCTCACTGACTCTCACCTTTTGCACACCTGAGATAAGAGATATATTTGTGAGATTTGGACTGCCTTGGAAAATGCGTTCAAGGAAAAATCATGTTTGCAGTTGCTGTTTGTGAAATGTAAAATTGCAGGCTTGCAGTATGATGGTAAGACTAGTTTAGTTGATTATTTGAAAAGTTTGACCACCTTTTGGTACAAATGAAAGCAGCTGGTAGTAATTGTAACAAGTTGGAACTGTTAATTGCTTCATTTGGTGAAACTAGTAAAACAGGCACATCAATGCTTTTGGTAGAAAATTTGAAGGGCAGTTTGCTCGATTATGATTTGAAAAAGTGTGATGGCCAGTCAGTTTCTGTTCAGTGCTTAAAAGAAAACTTCTAAGCCGCAGTCAGGTCAGCGCAAATTTCCATTCAATTGTAACCATTGTCAGAATAAAGGGCCTATGGCTAGAGATTGTTGTGTTAAGAAATCTGATTCCAGTGGTGAGGGGAGGTTGAATTCTAAAAAAAAGAAAGATGAGTCCAGTTCTGCCACCATTTTGTTAATGGCAGAGATTAAGTTTCCCCTACCAGATGTAATTGGAAAATGCTGGATGACCATTGGTCACCTGATATTGATCATTTCTTCCCTGTTCTCCCTCCTTGACTTCAGTCCTACATCAAAATGAATAACCTTCTCAGTCTGTTTTTGTCTGACACTCTTCGACAGTTAATTGGAAAATTTATTAAATTAGGCAAAATGGCTATGAGAGTACTATCATAATGGATATGCAGAATGTATAACTGAAGTTTATTCTTCTCTATCTTTCACGTATTTTTTAACCACACTGTATATGGAGCATTGGACACTTGGACATCTCTTTAGCTGTATGTCTCTGACAAAATTAGGAAAGGTAATTGAGATGGAAACCAAAATGATAGAAAAGGAAACAAAAAATAATTAACCTTATGGTAAAGTTCAGAAACTCTACTACTGGAAACAAAATGAAAAAAAGAATTAAGGAAGTGTTTCTCAATCCCTGGAAAATAAACATCTCCATACCAATACACACGCACTATCAAGGTACAACACATACGTAGGAACAAATATTGGAATTCAAATTGTTTTGTAACATTCTTTCTTTGACATGTTTTTGATCAGTTATTGGATCCTGAGTATACATGTTTGTGAGGGCTAATTCATGTAGTAGTATTTCTATTGGTAGTTACCATCAGACACAGATAAAATTTTGAGGAAAGAAATTACTCTGTTTTGTATGTTAGGTACTATATCTGTACATACAAATATGTAGATACACATCCTACAGTGATTTTGTTCCCTAAAATACGGACTCTATCATTGAATAATGGAACTAGGCAAATCAGCTCTCCTTTAAATATGTAATCAAAGGTTGGACATCTCTTTAGCTGGGTATCTTTTTAGTATAAACATATATACAGATATAACTTTGTTAAGATAAGTAATTCTTAAGTTACTGTTTATACCTTCAAACATATACATAATGGACTGAGCATACTGATAAAATTAACATTAGCTTATATTGAGACACCATGAAGGCATACATTTCATTCAAAAGTTCCCTTTTTTTAGGATTTATCAAATATCATACGTCAATTGATTAAATAATTTGGAGGGATTTGCATTGTCACTTTACAAAATGAAAGTGTTTTTGAAATTAAATAGTGTCATTTATCCCTTTTTAATATTCGTAGGTGAATTCTGTAAAAAGTACAGTTTGATAAGGGAAGGAATTTTTGGATGGAATGTACATTTCATTTGGTTGCCTTCAACATTTTATCAGTATGCACAGTCCATCTAGTATATGGTTGAAGGTTTATACCTACCTAAAGCCCATATTCACAAATGTCACATAAACTTCCCTTCACTTAAATTACACTTAAACAAGTTTTTTGCCCAATTTTGAACTTCAAAATATGGGAACATGGTATCTCTTATGAGAGTTCCAATGTAAAAATAAAATGTTACCACACTCTTTACTACAAAATTGTTCTAAAAGTCATTCTCAAGTGAAGTTTTTGCACAATTTTGTACTTGAAAATGTTGGAACAATGTATTTCTCATGAGAGTTCCAATGTGAAAATAAAATGTTACCGCTTTCTTAAATACAAAATTTTGCTATTTTTAAGTGTAGTTTAAGCGAAAGGGAGGTTCAAGTGACGTTTGTGAATATGGGCCTAAGTTTCGTTCTTGCATTCCATTTTTTAATTTTTATAGTAATTATTAATTTGTGTGATTTGATAGATTGGTGGTATATACTGGAATAAGGAATTGGCAATTGGTGTTAATGCCAAATATTACTCAAAATGAGGTATCGATACTTTGGAATTTGGAACTGGGAAATTATGAAATAAGCGAGAGCCAAAATGGTAGTTCGTCCTCCAAAAAGAGGATATTAGAGATGGGAATTTTAGTTCATTTTTTGGATTTAGTTCATTGAGTCTGCTTTACCAAAGTGAACTAGTTCACTGAACCAGTTCAATTAATTCAGTAGTTCAGTAAATTTTTCAACTACTTCAATTTTAGTTCCATCAACGGATCGAGTATAGTAGACTGATAAGAACTAAGAACTATCAAAAAAAAGAACTAATGAACTGGTTCATTTAGAAGTGAACTAAATGATCGATTAGTTCACTTCTAGGATTAGTTCAAAAGAACTAACTCGTGAACGAACTACCCATCACTAGAGGGTATAGATTTGACCCCTCTTTCGTAGCCAAAAAATATGGCCAGTTACAACAAAAATTTTTCAATATTATTTTTAATTTTTTGAAAATTGTTAACAGTAAAGAGATAACTAAATAATTAAACTGGAATGTAAAGATAATCTTTTTGCATTAATTAATTACTGTGTTAAAAATATTTTCAATACTCATAGAATGATCTTTCGCAGTTTCAGTTTGTCGTTGTGAAACATTGTGTTAGATGAAAGGAAATTGGCCGTAAGTATGTTTTTCTGAAATTTGCTAGTGATGGGAAAAATTGTTCATTTGCGAATCCTGGTTCGCCTGCTCCTGTTTTTCAAAAAACCTGGCTTTTAAATTTGCTCCCTGCGCCACAACTTTCCCAATAATATTTAAAATGAAATCCATTGAACCAAGAATGAATGTAACCTAATCATGTTGGATTGAGCCGTATCTGTCACCAATATTTATGTTATGAGAAAGTAGTATCAGTATCCTTTGTTCCCTTCAATACAATCAAAGTTATCAAAAGAAATTGGGTGAGAATAGAGACATCGAGATATATAATATGTTGGCTAACGATTCCATGAAGATTTGGCTGAATTCATATTTTGTTTTCAAAGTTTTGTTGAAATTTCATCATTTTCCATTCCATGCAATGAAAGTTATCGAGATGAATTATGAGAGAACTGTTAATTGCAGAGGGCTGAAATTTTTATGAGATATTGCAGTATGTTAACTGAAGATTCTGTGAAAATTACAGCTCTTTATAACTTAACAGTTCTTTCTTAATTCCTCTCGATAACTTTTATTATATAGAATACCTATGCAAATAATATGACCTAAATCTAGTTACAGAATTTTAGCGATATTTCGAGAACCAAAGGTACGATTTTAGCTAAATTTTCACTTGATTCTATTAGTTAACTAATCTCGATATCTCTGAAAAATTTCAGCTCGATCTTACCTTCGGTTGACGAGATATCGCTGAAATTTTGTTCAGATTGAGTGATTAAAATGATAAGAATTGAATCTAGTTAAGGAGTTGGTGGAATCTTAGCAATATTTCAAAAACGAAGTATACGATTGAGCTGAAATTATCAGAGAATTTTAAGTTAACATACTACAAGTCATAAAAATTTCAGCTCTCCACAACAGACATTTCTCTCGTGATTCTTTTCGTTATTTTTGATTGTATGAGATGTCAGTGGATGAACTGAACTAGATTTAGCTGCTAATAACAAAAACCGGTGTTGAAGCATGTCATAAGAACTGCACCCAGACCCTACTAATGCCTTTTTATTGAAAGAAATGTGATAGTTATGAATGAAATAAAAGTAATGTAAGTTGTGCATGTGTGGAATGAAACGTTGATGATTTCTTGGAGCTACGTGTCGAGTGTTTTTGCGACTATCAGGAATAGCCCATTAAAATATTTTTATGCTGATATATGTTTTGGGGGTGGGCTCCTCAATAAGGGATTAAAATACTTCACCCCATACTTTGGATCGCTTACGGAAAGAAACATTCGATTATTTTTAGTTTTTTCAATTTTCTCCAGTAGATTAACGATATACATACAAGTACATCAGTCTAAAGTTGCTGTACATACAATTTATTTAAAATAAAAAAGTTTATTTACATTTTTTTTCACAAAGTTTATCACAGGGGCCTCATAGTTGGTAAAGAAGTGTATGTTTCAAAATTATAATGACTTGCATTATTTTCACATTGGTTAATTGGGTACCTAGCTGAAAATGAATATTTGTACGTTAATATGACCCATCAGTACCTATGTAGTTTATACATTGTATTTCGGACCTGTATATACATATGATGTTTCAAATAACGGATTTAAATCATTGCAGTAATCATGTGTAAATTTTAATTTTTTTCATTATTTTTAGGATGGTTCGTTTGGATTATAGGGAGTACCACGTACACACACACTCTCGTCGTCATCATTTTCTACTTCCTAATGAGAAAACGTAGATTATCATGGTTTTGATGAGAAAAAAAAAACATTAACGATCCTGTATCTCAGCTCGAATCCCTATGAAACTTGTGCAGAAAATGTATTGAAACTGTTTTATCTCAAATTTTATCCTGCCTATATTAAATTTACATTGAAGTGCTCTTAAGTTTTTTTGAAAGAAATGCATTTTTACCAACATTTTTTATACTAGTGTAGGACAAATATGGTTTGGAAAAATAAAAAAATCCCATCAAAGGTTTCTTCACTGAAAATGCTTCGTTGAGCCCTCCCTAATATGCCCAACCAAACTAAATTTACAGATTCCAGAAGGAACGCCCTCCAATTATAGATAATTTGCCCTTTAATTAATTTTTTTGAAAATATCTCAGAAAATATGGGTGATACGAGGTTTTAGTAAACAATTATTCCTCTTTCAATTCCGAATTCATTGATGTATTATAAGACTAAATTTGATTCATTAGAAGCGCCATAGGTGGGCTGAAAAACCAACCAAATATTAGAAAATTTATGTATCCGGTAGAAATTGTGTTATAACTTGAAAAATATAGGAGATATGAGATTTGAACCTCAGTAAAAAGCTATTCCTCTTTAAGTTTTGAATCTATTGATATATATGACCTTTGTCTATTTAAGTCAGTAATTGCAAAATACAGCATAGTCCAGGTAGGTTAAGGTCTCAACTGGGAATCAATTTTGTCTACCTACAAGATTTTAGGTACCTGGTAGATCAGGTTAATTTCAATAACATTGCGCATTGGGAGTCAGTAGCTCTGCTTGGCCAACTACAGAACTGCAGGATATGCAGGAATCCTGTGAAATGTTTTCTGCCACTATACAGGCAAATTGTTGAGGTGATGTTCGAACGTTTTTCCTGTACCTTTCTATACCTTGTTTTTAACAAGTGATAAGAATCATAAAAATTTTATTATTCATTTCCACACAATCACAGCTATTCAACGCAATTACGTACTAGAAAACTGTTGCTTGTACAAAGCTGAAATTTTTGGGGATATCAACGCATGTTAAGTTAAAAACCTGTGAACATTTCAACTCATTCGTACATTTACTTTTCGAGATATCGCTGAAATTCCCCAACTGTGTTGAGTTCATTATATTTTGAATCACATAATCCAAACAGAATTTTAGCGATATCTTGTGATATAAATACGCGAATGAGCTTAAATTTCTATGAGAAATTAACACAATTATATTAGATAAAAATTCTGTGAAATTTTCCATGAAATTATACGTTTATTTCTTTAGATATCGCTATAATTCTGTTCAGGCTGAGTGATTCAAATGATACGTATGAATTCAGTCTAGTTGGAGAAGTTGAAATTATGATTTCATGAAAAATTTCACAGAATTTTTACCTAATTAATACATGTTGCTGTTTCATATGAATTTCAACTCTCTACAATCGGCTGTTCTCTTGTAATTCCTTAACTTTTATTTCTAATATTTTTTCATTATTTTTTAATAGGTACTACAAAAGTATACTTTTGTTATGTGTATATCAAAATATATTTTTATTCGCTTTTATTCTATTCACTCAATTTGTTGAAGTACACCGGATGACCAACTTCAGCGCTGCTTTCACGTGTTGCGACACACACACACACACATACACTTATATCAGTTTTTATCAGTTGTTTTTTTTCTCTTTCACCAGTATTTCTGTCTTGTTATTTTGGAGCGATTAAATATCACAAAAAAATAACAATTAGTTGATATATTGATAAAACAACCACAAACCAACCTCAAACCTATGTTATCAGTTTCCTGTAAGCTTACAGTACCTCCAGACTTACTATAGGAATTTCAGAATAATCTGTGATTCGGCAGCTACAGGTTTTTGCCCTAAAATTTTCCTGTATCGCAGTGATGTTGCCCAAATGCATTTCCTGGAATCCTTAATGCAGGTGTTACATAATCTGCAAATTCTGTAGCTGCCCAAACGGAGCTAATATTAAAGAAGTATTAATTATAGTGATGAAAATCCGTACGGTATTTCTTTTTCATTGTTTTTTCTATTTTCTTTTTTTCGACCATAAGTATAAAATTTATTTGGATAGACAATGTGTACCTTGTCGTCCCTGACGCTGCGCCACTGTTGTGTATAATAATGTATTACATTTCATTAGTTAGTTTGATATAAACTTTATGCATGTGTTTCAAAATACTTGGAGAATACCAGGTATAAAATAAAATTTTTTTTTATTCCCACCCATAATGATCCTTATTATTCCTGTAGGCTGTAACCATGTTCTTGCGGAAAAAATAAAAAGGTAATTTACCTATACATGTAGTTAGGTACTCTTTCATTTTTGGGGAATTTCCATCTAATTAGAAAATAATTATTAATGTCATTGTTTCATTTTTTCATTTTGAAGTTATTTTCAAATTCTTTCTTGGAACAGAAGAATTTTTGAAGAGCCCATTATTTTTTTCGGTCATTAATAAAGTACTCAATTTTTTTTTAGTTCATCTTTGGAAAGCTCTTGGGTTTCAAAGGGCTGATATGGTATATTATTTCGTAAATTTTACCAAGTACTTTGGAAAATTTTTACTTCGTCGTCTTCATTTTACTGTAGAACTATATTCGTAAGTTTGGTTGTAAGAAAAGAAAAAATTTTCTCAGGGTTACAAATTTTACGAAAAGATCCTATTTTTGCTTAGATTTATATTTTTTTCTTGTCCGTAATTACCATATTTAAGTGTATATATTATATGTATAAAAATTGGCGCCGACTGAATGTTTCATCGAAATGTCTCATGTTGCCACTTTTTAACCTACTTCGAAAAAAAAAGGAGGAATTTATCAATTTGATCCGCATATATGCATAATTTCTCAATTTTGGGACCGATTTTGATGAACTTTTTTTACAAATGATATAGGATGATTCCATGATGGTTTTATTAAATTGTTTTTGGAATCGATAGGATAGTTTTGGAGTTATCTTTGAATAAAAAAACTTAAGCGCAGCAAACCTCGCTAGAAAAAGTGGGTTTGAAAAAAAAGCATTGCGAATTTTGATGGTAACATTAATTGTCTGTACTTTATATGCGTTAATGTTATGTTATGGCTGTATGAAATTTGTTATCTGTTGACAAACTATTAGACAATGTGAAATTTATAAACATTATTTCTTGAAATGAAAAATTAATTATGATAAAGTATGGTGAATAACCATATATTTCAAATAAAACAAAATAAATGTTATAATGTTATGAAATAAAAAAAAAGAAATCATGAACATGTAATTAATTTTTGTAAAAAAAAAATGTCATGCAAATTAGAAAAAAAAAGGAATAAGCTTTACCGGAAGTATCGTCCAGTCAGTCGGCACCAAAACTGATAGCATGCTATAATAAATTATAATAAATATTTTTTCTCCGATTGTCACAAAATTTGGTAAGGACATTAATATTTACCAATTGAAGGACTTGATCTGTTGATTTTGGTGCTGATCTGCAGGGTGGTACTTCTGGTTGATTATTGGCTCGTTTCCTCGGGGATTCTGGATTATTTTCTCTTACTGTGGCTGGATTTTTTTTAATGTATATATGAGCTGGATATATTTTTTTGTTTCATTTTCTCCGCTTATTTTTTAAAATCAGAAAAATTTTAGCTGTTATGTTTGGTTATGAGTCTGTTTTGTCTGTTGAATGGTTGGATTGCTGAGAAGTACCTAACTAGGTGCCAGTTTGAGAGTTCTTATAATGTTTTTTTCTTTGGAAGATACTACTATTGTATTCAGTACAATGGTGAGACCTGGGAGTGGGATTTGTGGAAAAGCGCCGATCCACAGTTGTAGATTAGGAATGTATGGGTCACTCAAATTCACCTGTACACAATACATCACAAGCCATTAATTATTTCCCCAATATTATTTCGCCAATTATTCCCTTGATGCGCAAGCGCCACTACCTAGACAGCCACGCACAAAAATTAAAAAAAATGTTGTCTTCTCTGAAACAATGAATTCTACAGTATTACCAGAAAGTCAAGGCCTGTATATGTATATTTCCACTTTTTGCTCATTTTGGCATTTTTTGAAAGTATTTGGAGCCTCCACTATTTGACCTATAGCAATGAAATTTGGGATAATGTTAAAAGCTTTCATGGGCTACACATTTGTGTCAAAATTTTTGAAATTTATCTGCTAGTTTCTGAGAGAGGGGTCTTCAAAATTTTGCAAAACCACCATGTTGTCGTCCGTATAACACTTGTAAATTAAAAGATTTTATTGCCCGAAATTTTGTGTTCACATTTTTGATAAAACTACAAAATAGATAAAGCTGAAATTCTCGCGAGGGATAATTCTCATACAGGAGTAGGACTGAAAGAAGTGTGGGATCTATTAGTTCTGTATTTTCCAAGAACACTGTATAACAAAAAATTCATGGAAAAATAATTTTTCCTGGATTCTGAGAAAATGATGGAAGGGATCTGGCTGAGATTTTTATGATAGATTGTCCGTTTTTTGGTGTAAGTCTGATAGAAGTTTGTTGCCTATTAGTTCAGTAGTTTCTGAGAAAACTGGGAAAAAAATTCCTAGGAAAGTCGTTTTTTCATGATTCTGAGGAAAATAACAGAAAGGATACGGTTGAAACTTTCACAATAGATTATCCTTATGCAGGTGCAAGTCTAATAGAATTTTGGTCCTATTAATTTGGTAGTTTCTGATAAAACTGAAGAAGAGAAATTGTTTGAAAACATTTTGTGTTCACAATTTTGAGAAAACTACAAAATGGATATGGCTAAAATTTTTATGAAACATATTCCTCAACCAGATTTGATAGGAGTTTGGTGGGTATTGGTTCAGTAGTTTCTGAAACTAGAAAACAAAAAAGTCCTGGAAAATCTTTTTCTAATAATAAAACATTGATAGATTGATATTTTTGATAAAGATATCAAAATTATCAATGATTTTTTGCAATTTTGTTTTGTTGGGATAACCAATCCTCTTCCCCTCACACTCCTGCGAGCCCTTGATATTGTGACATCTGATTACCCATGGCCTTCCCCTAACGTCACCCCCAAATTATAACTGTGAATATATTTTACAATAGGGAATGGCTCACGAACTATAAGATTGTAATAACGGCAAGTACAGAAAAATACATCGAATTCAACTTGGAAATAAATTCCCATTCTATGAGATAATAAGACACGTCAATCAATTACTTTTATACTATGTGGTGACATGTATCTCCAAATCTCGGTCATCGATGAACCAATACCTTATCTCTCTCGACTGTTCACAAATTTGGTTGAACTGTGTACAGTCAGTCTCGGTTTGTACGTGATGAAATCCATTCGTGGTGAATATAATATATTATTCACAACATACTACAGCTTTTGTTTCAACAGCAAGTCACCCTTTTTCAAGTTGTTTTTACCAAAACTATACAAAATTTGAACACCGTTAGCAGAAATTGTATTAGTCCATTTACACCGTTTTTGATCCCAACAACGAATATACTTGGTTGGAATCTGTTGGTTCACCGGACATCGATGACCACGAGGCAATACAATTTTTGTGATACCTGCACAACCAGATATTTTTACATCTTACTATAAGTAACTTTTCTACTGTAATAAAAATGTGAATTGTACTAATGGGTCGGTCAACTTATTTATTCCATTTACTCGAAATTGCCCAACATACTTCGTAGGCCTTGAGAGCTTTCACTGGTAGGCTGGTGGCCTAAATGTTTGAGCTGACTTGTGGTCTCGACTCTATGATTTCTCAAGACTCACTGATATACTTCAAATCGTGATATCAAACCCCTATACTTGGGATGTATGTTCGGTTTCGGACGTCACAATATTAATCACATTATATATTTTTCACATTTATTCTCACAGCTACACTTACCTGTTTTGTCACCCATTCCTTCATCTCCGTACAACTTTTTTCTCTTCATACTTTTCATACTTTATACTTTTCATACTTTATACTTTAAATGTATGATCTGCTTAAATTACACACTTCTGAGATGTAACTTTGTAAACATCTTTATTATTTTCAACAATAATTATGAACATCTGATCTACAACCTTCATATGTTTACTTGAAACTAGCAATGAAATATCGATATATTGATAATTGTTTGTCAGATATCGATAACTATCGATACAAGTATTGATTTCTACTGGTATTTATCCACACTTTTTTCAAGCTAAATTGGCAAATTGGGTTTTCTAGTGAAGTATTGCTGCGCTAGAGCTTTTTTTTTTTTTCATATAAGGTCTAATTTTTTAAAGTGAAACGGTTTTCTCTTTTTTAGAAAACAAGATTGCTTCAGTTCAAAACCCTCCTCTGTCCTCTTATGAAATACAAATTCATTATTGGTTTGGATTTGGAGCAAAGGTGCCAGTTGGTGTAAAAAATTAAAATTCAAAATATTCTTCTGTTTAGATCCCTCTGTTTCCGTATTATTCATAAAATTTTCATTTTCCTGAATCTTGAACTTTGATTTTCGTTTTTTTGTTTACAATTTTTTGAATGAGCCCGGGACTTTTCCTATGAGTGCTGCCACCCACGAATAATTCCAGTGGTGTTCGGAGATCGAGCAAGCAGTGAATTTGGTTTCTATGATTTCAAAGGATCTCGTGGCAATCTCTCTGTTCACTAAAAAATAAGAGTATCGTGTTCTTATCTATACTATTTCATTGATTTAGACTATACCTGTTGTCATTCAGTCCCCTAAAAAAGAAAAATGTTTTTTCTCCAATTTTTTTACTGCGTTTTCACGTTTTACAATCACTCACAGTCATGAAATGAAATCCAAAGTTTGACTGTGCGTTCACTTTTAAACCGCGGGTTTTAAAGTGAAAACCTGCAAAAAAGAAAAAGAAGTTTTATTTCGTCTCAAAAATAGTGTTTATGTTTGCCCTTTAAATTTAGCCTGCTCAGTTTTACGCTAGATTAATACATTTCCCAGCTATTTTATTTCCGACATGAAATGAGGTCATACACTCGTAGAAGGAAAAAGGGAATCACGTCATGCCTCTTTACAACGAAAGAATTTCATTCGTAATTTGCAGTGTTTTATTTTTCTTTTTCGTTTTTATTTGCCATTTTTTTTTTTCACTTTAGCAAGATTTTTCGCCTCATTTTCTTAATTTAATTTAATTTTTTTTCCTCCGAAAATCACTTTTGAAAATCAATAAACGAAAGAGATTTGGCGAGGATTTTTATTTTTCTTCTCACAAATTTCACCCGTACTTTTTGTACTCTTCTCTTCCCTGCGCCTGGTATCTAATAATGTATTTTTTTTCTCTTCTCTTTTTTTCTTGTCGAAAATCGAAAACCGTATACCGAAATTAACCTTGAACCCGAAAATTTACTGGGTTACTCCAGTATGTCTGTAGGTTATTATTTCGACTCCGAATTTTATTGACTTTCTATTTTTGTGTTCGTTGTGGCCGTGTGGGTGTGTGGGATTTTGGATCTCGTTTAAGCGTTTATTTTTTCGGCCCATTAAGAAAATAAAACAACACCAAAAAAAAAAACAAAAAAAAACGACTTGTTCATTCATGCTTTATTATATATTTTTAGACGACGTAAAATGAAATCGAATTTTGCGAGACGAATTTTGAAAAAAGTTGGTGAACATCGTAGGTACCTATAGTATTATATTTCATCCCTCTGGAGTCATCGGTTCACTTCATATTTTGTTACACTTCATTTTACATTTAAGTAATCAGAATGTATATTTTATTTCACTGTCGGTGGAAATGCTTTTTTTCTCATCGTTGTCATACACTCCAAAAACATGTAATTGTATTGCGATTTGGGAGTGGCACGAGAATCAAATTTTTTCGATAGGATTTTTTTTTTTTTCATGTTTGAGAATCGATTTTCGAATTTTTTTCGTCAGCTCTTCCTTCTTGGTGCAAATCCGAGATAATTTTATTGACTTTGACTGGTAAAGGAGGAGGTTATTTGTTTGAGCTTTGGTAGTGAGTGAGCAGATGGTGAATATCAAGTTTCGAATATTTGTAATCTCGATTTGGGAAAATATGTAGGTGGATAATGTCAAGTCCCATTTATTGATTCACTAAATTTTATGCGAAGATAAGTGAAACCAGGAAGCATGGTTAAAAAATAAGCCAAAATAAATGAATGGTGAAGTTATTTTTCCGGAATATCTCGTTCTCAGTAAGGTATCAAAATAATTGGCTGATTAGGACTTTGGGATAGATAAGGGGTGGGCCCCCTTCAGGCGACAAAAAAATTGGTGAATGATGATGGACATCTTTACCCTCCAGTGAAATGGACTGCCTCGTCATTTCTATCGTTCCTCTTAAACTCCATCTTTTGCGCAATTTCCCTGAAAGAGCTGGTTTAGGCTCTCTCCAAAAGTGTATGACTTCCTAAATTTATTGATGACGTTATTGAAACATCATTTCAAAATGGAACCTTTGTACCATAATGTAAGTGCATCAAAGTGCATTTTAGATTTTACCCACAAACACCGGTTGGCCTGTAGCAGACATTCTACAAAAGACTGATGACCGCTGAAATTATATGTGTGCAGAACGATTTTGGATTGTTTATCGTAGATAAATTTATAGAAAAGGAACTGTTTACGATTGAAAAGAATTAAAATAAAAATTCACCAGTTTCAGGCTTTTCAATTAAAACGTATGAGTGGTTTAGAAAAATAATTTGCTTTTAATAAAAATTCTGAGTCTATTGTAGATACATAATTATACTGCATACTGCTTCATCAGTGGAGGACTGTTACAACTTAAGAAATAGTAGTTTACAAAAAAATGAAATCTGTTTGTGTTACTCAGTTTGTGTATTGAATACTTTTACACCAAAATGATCGACAAAATTTAAGTAAACAAATATTAGTTTTTGAGTTGTAACAGCTGACTAAAACAGAAATCTTGAGTTGCGGCAGTCTTTTTTTCAAGAAACACTGTGGTCAATTGTTCAGCCATAGTAGAAATCCAGAAAGTCCTCGGGTACATTTCCCTTTTTCTCTCCCGTGACATTATCAACTACCGTTTTATTTTTATTAGTGTATTTTTCAAAGGAAAATACAACTATTGCATTTAGTGCAATGACGGGACCTGGGGGTGGGACCTGTGGAAAAGCGCCGATCCTGAGTCGTAGATCACGAATATACAGGTCACTCAAATTTTTCTATGCACAATATATATATGAATATATATATACATTTCCACTTTTTGCTCATTTTGGAACTTTTTGGAAGTCTGTGAACCCTCCGCTGTTCGACCTATGACAATGAAACTTGGGGTAGTGTTAGAAGCATTCCTGAGCTACTCATTCGTGTTAAAATTTTTGAAATTCATTCGTTAGTTTTTGAGGAAGGGGTTTTCAAAGTGTTGCAAACCCAGCATGTTCTCATCACGATAACTCCCGTAAATTTGTAGATTTGGGTTTGAAATTATTATGGCAGTTTCAGACTATTTGGGACTGGTTTTTTATTGAATTTGAGTGAAATCGGTCGACTGGTTTTCGAATGGCAGCCATTACAAATTTGACACTTTTTTTTATTGATTTTGGCATTTTTTGGAAGTCTGTGGAGCCTCCGCTTTTTGACTTTTGGTAATTAAACTTAAGATAGTGTTAGACGCTTTCATGGGCAACATATTCGTGTTAAAATTGTTGAAATTCATTCAGTAGTTTCGGAGGAATGGGTTCTCAAAGTTTTGCAAACCCACCGTGTTGTCATCACGATAATTACCGTAAATTAAAAGCTTTTAACTCCAAATTTTTATGATAGTTGGAGACTATTAGGGACTGGTTTGGTTTTGAATTTGAGTGAAATTGGTCAGCTGGTTTTTGAATGGCAGCCATTACAAAATTTGACACTTTTGGAAAATACACACTTACTGTGGTTGATGCGCGGCAGAGGTATTTTATATATAGTTTCAAAAATGAAGTAATAAATGGGATTTGAAGGTGGAACTCCATCTTATGGCCAACCAGTTATTCCACCACAAAGATTCATCAAGTTGTGTGATGTCATTCAATGTTCAAAACACTATCAAAAATTTAAGTTCAATCACAGCCGATCGATGAAACTTAAAAAAGTTTTTTTTGTTATTATTTCAAACAGTATTAATACGAGTCTATATATATAATATTATCTCAATTCACCAAATCAGATTTCGTAGATTAAAATCAGATGAAAATAGCACAGTTCCTTAGGAGTGGGGATACTTCATCTCAAAAGCAGTTCCATTTTTCATCTCCCATGCGTCATCTTATTATATTTAATGCTCTGTGCTTATAAATTCTTAATTTTTCATCGAAAATTTTTGTAATTGTGGGAAAATTAATATGTTTGCTTTGCACCCACAAGAACTTGTATGTAGGTGCTCGCAGTTTGCATAGCCAAGCACCCTTAGGAATAGGAACTTATTTTCTGAACAAACAATACACATTTATTTTTGGATTGCCACTTACTTTTTTTTCTTCTGAATTTTCCCTTAATGATTCTATTAGATATGGAGAATTCATTGCTTTAATTAATTTGTATACTCTCATAATAAATTTTATAGTTCGAGATCAATCCGATAACTTTGGCAAAATGTTTTGTACTGTGTCCATTGCAGTTGCCGCATCAAACCCAAGAAATTGAAATAATATTACCAACTAATTAATAATATGATGAACATGACTAATCATCAGTTTATTCTCCTATATGTTACATACTTGATAAGCCATGAAAACCTTCATTTTCTGAAAGTGCTGTGGTTTTAAATGGCTTGGAGAAAGTTTGGGGCATACTTTCACTGCACTCGCAACTTGAGCTTCCACTTAGACATGCCAATATTTTAAATCAACATGACCATCAGGAGTCTGAATAATTAATTATTTAGCAGCGTTATTTTGAAAAACAATATGTTTAAAAAATATATATAATATATTACTAGGGAGCTTCGCCTCCTGGCCACTTCGTGGCCAAACCCCCTTTGGTGTTGTTTTCAAACAAAAATACTTTTGAAAGTCAAGTGCCCTTCTCCACTCAAGGCAAAATCGGGAGTACTAATGCGATAAAAAACTACTCCTCACCAGAGCAGTGTCGTTTTTATTTTCGTTTCCTTTGTTGTTTTTGAAAATTTGATTCTCCCACAAATTTGCCTACACCTACATTTGCCTAATAGAAAATTCAGCTTTGTGGTGAAATGCTCCTCTTAAAAATGTGGGACAGTATATTTATTATTTCCATCTTCCTTTTTAGGGTTTTTGCATGAAGTGATAAAAACTGTATTAAAATCTTTGAGTATACCATTATTTTTCTTCTTATTTTTCTTATTTTCCTTCAGCCAATACTATGTTTTGTTTTTCATCTGTGAAGCTGGTGATGCGCACTAATCCATTACCTCGATTTTTTATTAATCTATTCATTTTTGCAAAATTAATCGATTAATCGAATATCATTTAGGCTTAGGCAAGAATTATAAAATTTTTGTAAAAGAAATAGACAAAATAGATGAGTAAAATCCTACTTGTTGGCTGTTGCAGAAGAAACGTTTTCTATTTTCTGCTTTATAATTAATGCGTGTTGAAAAGATTAGGTTTGCAAGTTGGTATAAAAAACGGTAAAATCGATTACTTGAAATAATCTATTAATAGAACCGAAGCAAAAATCCTATTGCAACCTCGTTTATCGATGTAGTTTATTAATCGTATGCCAATATCTTCGATTAAAAAGTATACAGTGCCTTAGACTATATACTCCATTGCAAGACTCGTGGCACGATAATTATGTAGTTAATGTTTTACATCATTCGCTGTGCAAATTCAATTTTGTATGCACCGATAACAACTTGTTTTCACCAAACAGAATCGACTTATTATTTCGGTTACGAAGTGCCAGACAGAAGAGTGAAATTGTTTTGTGTACGAATTCACGATGGTCGTGGAAAATTGTCCAGAGTTTCCTAATACTTGCGTTGTCATCTGAAGTAAATGTATTTATCAACCGTATTTAAGAGTTTGAGGGTAGAAGTTTGTGCAATGTGGAATGGTGCGTTTGCGTTCGATCTTCAGACGCTATTTCAAGTGCACGCTTGTATACGGTTCCCCCGTAGCCTCTAGTAAAACAATTAAAATTTCATTCGCTTTAAAGCATTCCCGTAAAGGGTCGGTAGTCGACCCGATGTCGAATCTCTTCTCCGAAGAGAAGATAATGATATTAGACATTTTACTTTCTGACAAAACGAGTTACGTATACTCTGTACATGGCGGATGGAAAATTCGACGTTTAAACTCCATTTTCCTCATCATCGAGCCAAAGTGTAGCATAAATCGAAAGCTCGCGTTTAGAATTGAAAAGATAATCCGTATGTGTATTACGACCTAATTCCCTCACCTCTCGTACCACAATTTATTATAGCCGGAAATATGCGGTTTTCATATGATACACTTTGGCTTATTTTTATTTTTTATTTCAAACTTTTTGGACGAAAGAAAAATATTGAATTTAGTCCATTAAAAGTAACAAACTTGATTTT
Organism: Ericerus pela; assembly: GCA_011428145.1. Taxonomy (NCBI): domain Eukaryota; kingdom Metazoa; phylum Arthropoda; class Insecta; order Hemiptera; family Coccidae; genus Ericerus; species Ericerus pela. The sequence continues at coordinate 389,496 of WOFM01000304.1, read as the reverse complement.
GATGATAGTATTGGAGATGGCAGTATTGGAATTAGTGGACGAACAAAAGCAACCCCAAGGCTAAGATTTCGGTAATTTTCTTGCTCCTGATCCTGTACCATCAGATCTTGGTTACTCGGGTGAAACTAATTAAAGTGTGGCATTGTGGAGTCATACTATCGTGAGAAAGTGGTGTAAAAAAGCGAAGCAAAAATGGTAAAAAAATGTGCAAAACATGAGGGAAAAAGACGGAATGTGAAAATTTTGATAATAAAAACAAATCATAATAATTACGGAGAAAAAAATTTATGAAAATGTGCCAATAGGATATTGTAAATTAATTAGTGAGTGTGGAAGTAATCCCATGGGGAATTTTCCAAAATAAAAAATAAATAAAAATACGCTCTCCAGTTTTTTAACAAATTTTGTTTTATCTCAGAGGGACATTTATCCAAAATGGCTTTAGTCATTTTTTAAATTTTTTGGAAAACGTAAAAAACATTCTCATCCGAGTATTAATGTAGATAGATAAATCGAGTTGGCGGTGGTGTTGGCATGACTGAACCTTTGTACAACATCCCTCATTTAGGTTTTCATCTTGACTTCATCTGTAGATCCGTAGCAGGCATTGATTAAAAAAAAAACTGACTAAAACCATTTTGTAAAAAAAATGTCAAAAATCTCGATTATTTGCTGAAATAATCATCCTATCGAAAAACTGAATAGTCCATTATGTTCAGCGTTTCAAATTATGTAAGTATAACCCTTTATTGATCAATTTTCCTTCATTGGGGTTTAACAACTATAAAAAAACAATAAAAGTCATTAAAACTTTAAAAAATTGACAATATTAAAAAAAAAAACAACAAAAACGACATTGTTCTTAGTCTTACACTTCATGCTTACTTCTTCGACATTAATTTTGAGCAACTCCAGTAGGTCCAGAAATGTCTATTAACTCCAAAACTTGACGTTATTAATTTATTACTAATGATAGTCACACAATATTTGCATTAAAACACCATTATCACTAGCATCACATTAACACAGACTTATATCATTGTTAAAACATGACCTAAGCTACTTAGAAAAAAATAAAAACGTGACTTAAATTAAAAATTTCTGAGCAATCTCTCGGCCAATAGTGTACGAACGAAGGTAGGTAGTGAAATTCGGTTGATTGTCATTTATGGGTCTTTTATCAAACAGTGGTAATCGATCAGAAAATCAATTTCTCAAAAAAGTGACTTGAACCATTTTGGAGAAATGTCCCATGTGTATAATTGTATACTTTATATGTATTGTGGAATACCTTACGTCGTGGAAAGTAAAACCAACAAAGAAGGTGTTCAACAGAACAATTTGCGTGTTTATGCCAAAATACCAGAAAGGTATGAGGGAGCCAAGACCTCGGCAAACACTGGCGATTTAGTCTATGATTTTTTGGTCTTATATACCCGGCTCCCTACACGCACACATACACACCTATGTAACATTTACATAGGTATAGTGTAGATAATTTATTCGTACTTTACGGTTGTCATAGCAACGGTAAAGTAGGGAGAATGCATCTTCGTATCAGTCCGTGACATCGCCGAGATCGTTATCTATCGATTTGTCACGGTCCGAGATTTGTAACTTGTCTATCTGCAAAAATAGACAAGTACAAACGAACATACATTTGTATTTGGTTTAACGTGCAAGGCACGAATAATTGTCACCAAAGGTGACGACTGTCGTCGATAGGCTGAGCCTATTTCCTCATATGAGTAATGGTCTAATCCCCAGAGTTACTCCCCCCCAGTTTTTGCATTGTAAAAACGATTAATCGCATGCCTGGGGGATTAGAGGTTTTTTAACGCTGTTTTTGCTCCCTCTCCCACTTGGCGAGGGCACTTCCGACAGCTGCTCCAACGCATTCGTAGGACTCCATGCGTTGGGCTTGTTGCCAAAGGAAGTTATCCCTGCTTTTCTGTCCCCTTTGTCTAGGTGGTCGGAATTGGGGGCTACGATAAGGATGATTACGGACAGGGAAGGTAGGGTGAGGATTAAATTGTCCAGAGGTGGTCAGCAGTGGCGAATTTGATTTAGGAGTTGCCTTGAACTGCTGAGTGAGGATAGGTTTCAGGGCCGGAGGAGGAGTTACTTGGAAAGCAGGGTTCTTGTCGGCAAAAGGAATTTGGCCCGCTCCTGCATCGTCCGTTTTGGGGTCGCCATTTTTGGGGTTGCCAAAAATGGTGACTCTTTGACAGGCGTTTTGGGAGGGGAGATCAGGGATGGTAGTTCTTTCGTCATGTGAGTGACAATTTTCTCTACCAGTGACCGATCCGTTTCCATCAAAAGTTCTTCCTCAATTCTGGCCAAATCTCTTTCGTGTTCTATAAGACAATGTTGTTGCATTTTGTCGATACATTCAACACTGTCCTTTGAACACGAAGAAATTTGAGGGTCAGTATTGGTGGATAATTTTTGATGGTTGATGGACGACATTGTAGGGAAAAAGGAATTTTAGAACACGAAAATATAGAAAGAATAAAAGAGCGAAGTTCGACAGTCGAGGCGACAGTAGAAAAAGGGAGTGAGGACTTGGTAAGATTTGTTTTCGTCCGTTGCATCGAATTGTCGTCTTTATTTGAGTGAGTACGTCCGTGGAGGGGATAGATATAAAAATTCTCTATCGTTTGCAGCTTTTCCCGAAAAATTTTGTTCATTTTCTGCCAAGTTAGGCGTGTTTGAACATTCTGAAGCTATAGGTAATTCGAGATGAATAGAAATTCATCTCCCCTTCTGACGTCATCGGTAAGATGAACACTTTTATTCTTTTTGTTTGTTTAACAACAGATACACGTTGCGATGTTTTGTTGTCATCTAGCGCACATGGGTTTGTTGATACCTGTCATTTTATTGTTCACGCATTTTTCTTATCATGGGATTCCACAGTCGTCGTTTTTAGCGGGTTTTCACTTTTGTATGATATATTAATTTTTTGAGAGAATTTTTTTTTTTTTTTTTGTGCTAATTGCTCAGATCTTCGGTTTGGATGCTGGTTTTTTGCTTTTTTACTTCCTAGGGGCCTGCCTCTTTTACGGGGGCTTATGGGGTCCGTAGGGTCATAGTTTATTCTAATGATGTTGTCTGAAAATTTTACTGTCTTTTTCTTTTTTGTGAATTTATTTGTTTGTGAATTTTCTTTTTGTATATTTTGTGTTTCGTTGTGAGTTTCAACTAGCTCTTCCGGTACTATTTGTGTATTAGTAATTTCGGAGAAATTTGTCTGTGTGTTTCCTTTTATTTTCCTAATTATTTTCTTGTCGTCTGTTACCAAATATGCAGGTTTCAATCTATCGATTGATATTGTCTTGTTTTCACCTGCTATGGATATCACAAAATTTTTGTATCACGTGATATCACTTTATAAGGACTGGCGTAGGGTTTTTCCAGTGAAGATCTTATTTTTTTGTCTCTGACAAATACATGTGAAGTAGTGGCCAAATGTTTTGAGACATAGATCTTTGGCTGGCCATGGCGAGCTGCCTGTGTTAGAAATTTATTGGCATCAGTTCGTATGTTCTGAACTAGGATTTCGGGGCTAGTTTCTGTCGGATTTGTGAAAAAGTCCCCTGGGAGGCGTAGCTCTTCGCCAAATGCTAATTGCGCTGCAGAATGTCCTGTGTCTGATTGGAGAGCTGATCGTAGGCCTAAGAGGATGGTTGGAAGTGCTTCCACCCATCTTTTTGTATTGTGAGTCATTATTGAGGCTTTTAAAGCTCTGTGCCATCTCTCAACTTTTCCATTTGCTTAAGAATGGTAGGCTGTGGTATGACTGTGTTGAATACCAAGCTTTTTTGATAACTCTTGGAAGAGTGAGCTTTCAAATTGGCGACCCTGGTCTGTTATTATGACTTCAGGTACGCCATATCGAGCAATCCAGTATTCATATAGTTTGGCAGCTATTGTTGGTGCTGTCATTTCATATAATGGTATTGCCTCGGGCCATCGAGTTGCTCTGTCAATCATAGTGAGGAGATATCTGTGTTCTTGTGAAGGGGGCAATGGGCCCACTAAATCAATATGGATTGTTTTGAACCGCTCTGTTTGTTTAAAAGGTTTGAGTGGTGATCGAGTATGTCTTCCTACTTTGGACTCTTGGCAATTCAGGCAAGTGCGAGCCCAGTTGTTGCAGTCGGACTTAAGTCGAGGCCAGACAAATCTTGATGATATTAGATTAGCAGTACATTTGGGGCCAGAGTGCGATTAATAGTGCACGCTGTTAAATGCCAATTTGCGATATTTTTTGGGTAAGAATGGCCTATTCTTGCCTGTGCTGATGTCACATGTTAGTAAGACATCAGTACTGGGAATTTTTCGTTGCCTCAATTTAAGAGATGTGTTTTCATTTGACAATAACTCTTGTAATTCTGTATCCTTGAGTTGTTCTTTTGCAATCTCAGCATAAGGTAATTGTGCAGGGGCCGAGATAGCTTTGATTCTACTGAGTGCATCAGCTGGAGTGTTAAGTTCTCCACTTATATACTGGATGTCAGTAGTTAGTTGACCTATGTAGTCTAACTGTCGTGCTCTTCTCGGTGATGCTGGCTCTGCTTTCTGCGTGAAGGCATGTATTAGGGGTTTATGATCTGTATATACAGAAAAGCATCTACCTTCTAATTGGTGCCTGAAATGCTTCAGTGCAGCAAAGATTGCCAGTAATTCCCTATTGTAAGTACTGTAATTTCTTTCTGTTTTGGATAGCTTTCTGGAGAAGAAAGCTTGCAGAAATTTTTGGTCACTTTCCTTTTGGTACAATGTTGCACCAATTGCAAAGTCAGAGGCATCGGATGCGACACATAATGATAGACTTTTGTCTGGGTGAGCCAGGAGGGCTGCATTAGCCAGCGAGTTTTTTATATTCTCAAATGCTTTTTCAGCTTCTTTGTTCCATTCGAGTGGAGTTTTATCTCTTTTCTTTGATGTTTTGATTAAAGCGAACAGCTTACTTTGTTCAGCTTCTGCGTTTTTCATACAGCGCCTGTAAAAATTTACCATCCCTAAGAAACGTCTGAGTTCAGCTACGTTTGAGGGTTTTGGAAAATTTAATATTGGCTCAACTTTCGTCTTTAGTGGGGCTATGCCTTCGGTGGAGACTTTGTAGCTGAGAAATTCAATTTCGGTTTGTGCATATAAGCGTTTACCTACATTGATAGTAAGGCCGGCAGCGTGTATACGTTGTATAACGGCTCTTACATTCTTCTCATGCTGTTTCTCACCGCCTTCTGAGCATATGCAAATGTCATCCAGATATGCATATGCAAATGGCAAATCCCGAAACAATCCATTGATGAATCGTTGGAAGGTTTGAGCTGAATTGCGGAGTCCAAAAGGCATTCGAAAGTATTCGAATAGTCCAAAGAGCGTTATGAGTGCCGTTTTTGGAATGTCCTGTTTGGCCATTGGTATTTGGTGGAATGCCCAGTTGATGTCTATTTTGGAGAACATCGTTTTACCCTTCATATTTGCGTTAAAGTCCATTATGTTTGGAACTGGGTAGCAATCAGGAACTGTTTTGGCATTTAAGGTTTTGTAGTTGCCAACAGCTCGCCATTCTCCACTTGCCTTTTTAGTCATGTGGATTGGGGAACTCCATGAACTGTTTGAAGGTCTGCAAATACCTTCTTTTATTATTCGATCATAGTATTCCCTGGCTGCTTTGAGCTTGTCTGGCAGGAGCCTTCTTGCTCTAACATGGCATGGCGGCCCTTTTGTTTCTATATAATGAACTATGTCATGTTTATAGGTTGGGTGCCTGCGAATTGATGGTTGAGTGACTCCAGAATAGTCTGACAGAATCCGTAAGAATCGTTCGTCAATTTTACTACAACTGGAAATAGCTGTGTCCAGTTGAGACACTAGTGTTTTGCCATCCACACAAAGTTTTGTTTCATTATCAATCAATTTGCCATTTTTTAGGTCAATGATTAGGCCATAATGGGCTAAGAAGTCAGCACCCAGGATTGGGTTTGGGACATCCGCAATTGTAAAAGACCAAGTCATGTCTCTTCGTAGTCCGATGTTGACTTTGATTGTTACAAGTCCATAGGCTGGAAGGTTTTGACCATTCACAGTACGGAGATAGTATTTCGGAGTATGTATCTTATGTTTTTTATTTGCTGACAATATGCTTAGGTCAGCGCCTGAGTCTATTAGATAATTTCTCCTGCTTGTCCTGTCTTTTAAGAACAGGCGGCATGAGTAGTTTTCTTAGGGGTCTTTGGCCGCGTAGATAGCCCCTCGTTTTAGTTTGACACTTCGGACTTGTAGGTCCTGCCCCACCATTGACATTTGTTATTGCATTTGGTGGTGGCCTTGCCAAATCTATTATGGAAGAAGCAGTTCTTTTCATCCCAGTTTTGAAAAGGAGATTCGGATGAAGTTTTTTGGTTTTTTGGGGAAGTTGGACTCTGACCCCTGCGAGAATTTCTGTTTCTTCAGTCTGTTGACCGTCTTTGTCTTTTCTTGTCAGTTCTGCTTCTAGACCGGTTATTTCGCTGATTGTTGTTTTTGTTGTTATTTTGCACTTGTGTAGTAAGCTGGGCTATTTGTGCTCTCAGCTGTGCAATTTCTCCTGTCTCTACTGACATTGCACTAATCGAAGGTGAGTTCTTCGAGTATTGTAGTGCATTGTCAGCACTTTTGGCTAAGTAATCTAGGTCAGCGTATTTGTTTATTATTGTTGATCCTACTGCTGCCAATGCCTGTACAACATGTTGTGGAAGTTGTTTACAGAATTGGTTTCCAATTACTGAAGGGGCTACTATGTGGTCAGCCTTTTTTTGTAATTTAGCCATGAAGATTGAGGGTTGTCGTCCCCTATCTTCATTCCACCCATTATTTCGTCAATTATTTTGTTTTTTGTTTTGCCAAATACGTTTCTAACTTGTTTGAAGAACCAAGCATATTTATCGGTTTCTGCCGGGGGGCAATCCATGATATTTGGAATTCCTCTTATTATTTGTTCGGGCATGCCTCCACAAATGTGTGTATATCGTTGGTCGGCTTGAATGTTCTCGGTTTTGAATCTACCGTCGAGAAGGGTCAGCCAGACATCGACTTCATTTGGGAGGAATTCTGGTATATCGATCCTCCGTCTATAGAATGCCGGATTTTGCTCAGTTCTTGTATTTAGTAATTGTACTATTTGAGCTATTAGTTCCGGGGTTAGCGTTTGTTGTGAGGATTCGGTTGTTGACATTGTGGGTGGGTTTTCGGTTGGCTGTGCCATTGAACCTGGTTGGCTAGTATTCTCAGAAGATCTTGATGATTCGCCAAAAGTTAGGGCAGATCGTGTTTGCTGATCTGTTGGAGGAGTTGGTATATTTCTACTTCTCAGAGATTTGGTGGACAATTCGTGTTGGTCAATTGTCACACCTAGATGTTCGAGTTCTATACGTCTGTTCCTCTTCTTATTTTCCGAGAGGTTGAGGTCTTCAAATTCTCTTTGGTGTGTCGAAGGTGGAGGAGTTGGTGGATGAGGCCAACTATGTCCTTCCAGGGTCTGCTGTTTCTTCTTCTGGTAAGTATACTCTAGAAGGGGGGTATAAATTCCCACTTAGTAGACACATTCGAGAGCTCCTGGTGTCTTTGTAAAAATAAAATCTCTGGGTTTAAAAAAAAATTTTATTTTTACTTTAATTGGATAGCGAGTTGCTCGCCAGCGCACCGCGCCACTTTAGTATAAGCGCACCGTGCCAAAAGACACCACGACGTGGCCAAAGAATCACGTTGGGGTCACCACTGTGGAATACCTTACGTTGTGTAAAGTAAAACCAACAAAGAAGGTGTTCAACAGAACAATTTGCGTGTTTATGCCAAAATACCAGAAAGGTATGAGGGAGCCAAGACCTCGCAAACACTGGCGATTTAGTCTATGATTTTTGGGTCTTATATACCCGGCTCCCTACATGCACATGTACACACCTATGTAACATTTACATAGGTATAGTGTAGATAATTTATTTGTACTTTACAGTTGTCATAGCAGCGGTAAAGTACGGAGAATGCATTTTTGTATCAGTCCGTGACATCGCCGAGATCGTTATCTATCGATTTGTCACGGTCCGAGATTTGTAACTTGTCTATCTGCAAAAATAGACAAGTACAAACGAACGAATTTCGCTTCAATTTTTACATATGGTTGATTTGGCGACTCCAAATGGGACAAGTCCACAATTCGGTCAACGATTTTTACACAAAATATTGAAGTACTAGCTCGGTTTCGATGATTTGGTTACAATTTTGAATTCATATTTTACTGGAATTATTTTTAGCTATTATTGTTGTCGACTCCGAAAAAAGTTATTCTACAATATTTATTGTTTGAGTTCTGCATTCTGCTATTAGAATTATGAAAATTCTTGTGATGTTTGAAGCCGTGCCTACGAAGTTTGTATCGGCTTCAATATTTTATGGCATCTAATTAATGGTATTTTATAATTTTTCATCACGTCAGTGTAGGCTAATGTCAGTCACGTATTGTTTAAGACGACGCTACGATTGAGCCTCACTCCTCATAGCCCTTATTTTCAGTTTTGGAATGATGTGAAGTGAAACTCGTTTACAGATTTACGTTTAATTCATTTTGTGTAATTAGAAAAAAAAATTATTTTATATTTGAAATGAAGCATTGCGAAATACGTTCCACGTTTTTGCGAGTAAAAATATGGCGGAAACAAATCTATTTTTCAGCCTTCAATGTTCGTCGAAGCGATTGTTATCAACTTTTTGCACGTTTGCATCCCTCTTAAATGACAAGGATTTGAATTATACCTAACTATTATATAATTTTTTCCCCTTGTACTACCTACCAAATTAAAGATGCGGAAAAAGTTCAATAGCGAAAACTTTTCATAATTTTTTTCCCTTCGTTTTTTTTTCTTTTTTTCCAATAATGATTCGATCGTTGAACTGAAAAACAGAGCGAGTAAATTAAGAATTGCAAAGAACCCAGAAGAAATAAATACTAAAAAAAAAAGCTAGTGCGAACGAAATATCTTTCTCTTCACTTTCTTTTCAAACCGCCAACATCCATTATTAAAATTAATTTTCATAGGCGGTATTATTTTTTTCAATGTTTGTATTTTTTTCCCTTCCACACTTTTTTTCTTTCTTTTTTTTTTTAGTATCCATTCTATGGCATTGTTCTCGAGAAAATTGTTCGAATCGATAAAATACCGATTGAAAATAGTCCTTTCGCCCAGGAAGGGAAACATTTTCTAATACAAGATGTTGAAGAGTGATGAATGCATGTTAATTTCGGCGGAATGCGTACCGTTTTGCCTGCCTGCCTGCCATTCAGACCTACAGTAGACTGAGTAACGTACTATATGTTTGTGGAGAGACGGTTTATTTAAAAAAAAAGTATGTACAACAGATTTAAAATAATGTTCGTTGGATAATTTTCGCGAGACGTACAATGTGTCGCTCTGGTTTTGTTGGAAAATGCATCTTTGTACACGAAAAAGTAGGAAAATAATCATCGTCAATGACGAGAGTTGTTTTTTTTTTTTTTTTTTTTTTTGTAATCCACATTTTGAACACGTGGGAAAATTTGATGACCAAAAATGGAGGAAAAAATTCCGTATCGTTTGGAACGGAGCGGTGTTATTGTTTAGTTTTTAGTAATGGATGAACCATAAACGTAAAAATGGTAATAGTTATCGATTTGGTATTGAAACGTTCAGAATAACGACCACAGTATCTTCTGTTCCACGTTTTTCTGGGTTCAGTGTTTTCGGGTTCTCTTGACTGCAATTTCATTCGTAAAATATATCACTTTATGGCCTATCTTGAGTAACTATTTTAAGCCTACAAACATTATATTTTATTGATTCGGTTGGAAATGACTTCTTTTCCTCTAACCTAAAAATTTAGTTATAACATCGACTATGGTCCTTTTCCAAGTCGACATTTCATTTTGATTTTTTGATTAGTTGACTCGATTCTCGTTTTACTCGGATTTTCTTCTCGATAGTTTTGGAAGTTAGTTTTTCTAATTAAACATGAAAGTCGAAAAATATCGAATTTCCTTTAAGCCAATGCAGCCTGCAAAGCTGACTGTGTTTAACGCGTCTAAATAATTACTGTGTTGAATTCGATGATCACAAGCCAACACCAAAACCATAACTAAAGTGAAGTGGGTTACTAGCACGCTACCACCGTCCCAAAAAAAGTATACCTTGGCCACATCACGAGCACTAGAAGTGAAATTTTTACACTTCATTGAACATATCTGAAGATGTATCACTCAATAAAACAGAAAATTCCCGTAATCAACTCTTTTTGAGTCACAGGGGCCTAGTGAATGATTCTATCGAAAAATAAACCGTAAATTTGAACTAGGTGCATGTACTTTTCAGTTTTTAGAGTAAAAATCATCCTAACCCTGTTTTGCGGCCACAAAAGGCTCAGTGAGTGATTCAGTAAAAAAAAAAAAAAATTTAAACTTGCTGTTGCGAGAGTAATTCAATACTTTTGAATTACCTCAACAAATAAGATAATTTCTGAATATTATCTTTTATTTAATATTTCACTTCAATTATTACAAACACTTTAGAATTATACTTATTACTACTTCTTAATATTAGTGAAACCTAATGTCCATAACAGCTAGTATGAACCCTAATGTTTCTACTCGACTGTAGGTTTAGGAATAATCATGTCTTCGAAATGAAGATATGACATTACTTTCGTTTCCTTTGTTTTAATCAAATATGGCCGACCAAAAAGGTGGCGTGATACAGAACATCCGCCAAACATGATGACACATTATTGTCAGCATATCTGGTGGTGTCTGATTGTGAGAAGCTAGGTGAAATATAGACAGCTATTATTCCGAGAATTAAGAAAAATAGTTGTCTATAATTTGTTCGACACGTTTTTGTAGACGAACTGAATCGTCTGCAAAAACGGGACGGAACACTTGATACCTCAAAAAACATAACCTTAAACGTATTAATTATTTAATTTTTCTACAAAAAAAAATATCCCAATTTTGAATACGGAAATTCGGAACCCCAACTGAAAAAATTGAAATTACGGAATTTTCCCTTCAAATATCTTGACTTGAAAGAGAGTATAAATTTTCCGAAATGAATTGCGTAATTTAACGAAAATTAAGTACAAAGTGGTCAAGAAATTAAAACAACTAATTCAGAATTGATGTGGTTGTGGAAATTGGCTTGAGAAATTGGTTTTTCATGTTTTTTGGATTATTAGAAAATTCCAGAGAAAATACAGTGGTAATTACCAAAACTACCTTAATTTTTTCTGATATTTCCCTTCATTTTTAAGCAGTTTTTTTTTTTTTTAATCAGCTTATTAATTTTATTCTCATTGACGGACTGAGGGTTGAGACCTAGTGCGTTTTTCGTTTCATGATCCAGTGAAACTTTTTGCACTATTAGCTTAAACTCATATACAGTGGCGGATCGTTCTCAGGAGCTGTCGAGCTGAAAAACCCCCAACAATTTTCTGCACAATAAAAATAAAGTAATTAGGAAAATTACGTTAAGTTATTGGAATAAATAAATGAAAAAAATTAATTTTCAAAATTATTCTTTATTCATACACTAAATCAATACTAAGTACCTTTGCGAAATTATTAAATTATTATTGAAATAGGTCGTAGGACTACCAGCTGAGGGATTTGAACCAGTGTCCTACATGTTATTCGCCAGCTAAAAGCGGGGAACTTACTTGGAAGGCCATTTCACTGTCAGCTATAACTGGGGAATATATTTTACATAAATAAGGTACAGAGGATTCGCACACACCTACCTTACCAAATGTGCGGATTTTTTTGGGTTTTTCCAATGCAATTCTTATGCAGTAACTGCTTTAACAATGGTAAAAAATTGGCACATCTGATAACATAGCCACACATTCTCCCCCTAGAGATACTTAATATAAGTAGAACAATATGCATTGTTAGATGCTGTGGGAGGTTGGGCAGAGCTAAAAATGTCTCTTATACCTGTACACATAGGCTTACACTACTTATGTGGGTTCTATTTCCATTATATAAGGCGCTAACTGTCAGCAACTTGAGTTAAGAAGGAGAGTTGTGAATTCCACCGCGCACTACTAGGGTGCATATGTGTCCAGCACACATCAAAGGTAATCAGTTGTAGGACTGCTGGTGCAAGGATTTGAACTAGTGTTCTACATGTTATTCACCAGCTAAAAGTGGTGAATTTGATTGCTCTGGTTCATTCGTTTTTGTACCAATTTTGAAAGTTTAATGGTTCTAAAACAGTTAATTTTTGATCTACTTAAGATTTTGATCATGGTCTATTCTGACATGTTTCTAATTTTGGTTGCTATTGGATTTACTATTCAAGCCTGCACGTGATTGGAAAGGTTAACCATTCGTTAACTTGATAAAGGTCCCAATAATTAGTCAAAAAATTTGTTATAAATATCACTTCTAATTCAAGGACAAGACCTATTAATTTTGGTTTCGATTAGTCAGTTTGTTCTCGAGATATTTGCTATTTAGTGTGATTTTTTGTGATTGGTTCTTTCTTTCCATTAAGATAATGAGTGTAAGAGGTCTGTTTTTCTAAGGTGATGGAGAAAAATTTATGTTTTATCTTTAAAAGAACATAGTAGCTACAAAAAGTTAATTTTTACTCAGTTTTAGTGACTTACTTTTTTAAACAAATTTTTGTGAAGTTTAAAGACATTTTTATTAATCCATGATTACGCCTCGATAAGTTCAAGATATTTTTTCGAAAACTACTCTTTTTTGTGAAGCGTTGCTGCGCAGAAGTTTTTTTACCTATTTTTCAAGTTTGGAAAAGTCCCGGCTTTGGATTTACCTACGTTAAAAAATAACTGGAAACAACTGATAAATATTCCTCAGTTTCTTTCACTGCTTCTATCACTTAAATCAACTTCTTATTTAAGCATTTGGTGATTTCTGGTTTTCAAGATGAAGGTGAGATGGGCGTATTTCTTCTGTTTTCATCAAGATAATTACATGTGGTTGTTATTTTTAAGCCAACAGTGGTTTTTTCAACCAATGACCGTACGAGTGGACCTAACCTTGATAGAATTTATTTTACTCGTTCGTTTTTGGTGGACTTCATTTTAAAACAAAAATTAAAATGTAGATAACTCTCCTCTTAATAACTCGTTTCAAAAATAATTTCTCTACAAGTACTTGTCTTGAACGAATGTCGCTTTCGAAATTCGTATTTTTTGATGAAAAAAATTATGTAAAATTCATAAGAGAAGGTATAGCTGATGTGAATGAGGAACGTCGTATGAATTTCAACGTTTGTACGACGTTCGTTTGTGCAAAATCGCAAAACCTTTCAGACGATACGAATCGGGAACCCCCCTTTCTGTAGCCCTTAACAGCATGAAATAACACACTTTCGGCTTTGAAACGTGGTCCCCTTTATAAAATGACAACGTCGGATCTCAGTTCATAAACTGTTCACGAATTTCTTATAAGTCTATCTCTTTTTGCATCTATTTTTAGAATTTACTTTCTACATATTTCGATGTGCTCGTTTTGCGAAAGTATATCTCTAACATAAACCCATCCCTTGAATCAAGAAATACTGAAGAATTTTGGTTTTGAAAATTATTTATTTTTCGAAGGGAGTGGATGGGGAGTCTCTGAAACAGTGTGGGGAACTGGATTATTTCTATAAAGAATCCTTTTGTTCATGATCTGAAAAACAAATTTGGCGCTTACAAAAGAGGCTTAACGAATTTTTTCGACATCGTCTCAGCCAGACTCCGTTAAATTCATAGAAATTCTAGATTTAATCAAACATTTTCGCGGTGCTTCGGTTGTTCCTGCTCGTTTAAAAGAAGATGACGTGTAAAAGATGGCATGAAGTTGGTGAAAATTTTTTCAAATATGGCACTGACGTAGGAACGTTTGTACATTGTAACCTCTTCCTTTTACCGAGATATAGGAGAGTATAAAGTATCGTATGTATGCCTTCCCCAATTTTGGTTGATTTACAATGTCTGTAGTGGAAAAATAAACGTTTTATTAATTGTGGCTAGTTGGCTGTGTGAAATATTATACGTTCTATGAAAAAATTTTCTTTTAAAGATGTGTTTGTATCTGATGCCCTTTTTATTTAAAAAAAAAATTGTTCTATTTGAGTCATCTTTTTTTTCAGTTTTTCCCCTTCACAGAACTGACACAAATTTAAAACTGCGAGGTAGAAATGAGTAATGAAAACTATTTTCTAGACATACCTAACAACTCTTGTTCACAACAGGGTGGCATTTACAGACGACTCGAATCCTCTGTTAAACATTAGGTATGTCACACTCTACAGCAAAACTACGCAATGTTCCTGTAAAAAAGAATAGGCATCACTTAATTTTGCTATAGTGGGTGATAGCTGTAATACTTAGTTGAAGGATAAGGTTGTCTATAAGTATTGACATAAAACTTCAAGTGTCTCATTTTTTTTTTAAGGAACCCAGCTATTATGTTTCTAGCTACTATTTATTTCTTATTAATCAAAACTTCCCTCTTTGATTGGACTCACAATAATAGTCTCACTCAATTAGTTATCAAAAAAAGTGATTTTGGTACGAAATTTGTTATTCCATCATTTCAAATTCTCCCTAACTTTAGCACGGTTGCAACGAAAACTTTATCCTCGACTCAAATGTTTGCCAATGATTGAACATTCTTTTTACATCAAACACTAAACATAATAATACATACGGTATACATGTTTTAACGACTGTATTAAATTACATTAAAAATGGTAATCAAACCTTTTAAGGCAAAAATTGTATCATCTTTATGCAACATTAAAATTTTAGTGCCAGCTTTTCAACTTTTCAGTCAATCAAACAATTTCAGTGGGTTGAAGAATTTTTTTACTGAATCATAAGTTTTTTGAAAATTGCTCCACCCAGCAAGAAAGGGAGGGATTTCGAAGATTTTATTATTACAATAATTTTGGTCCCTGAAATACTTTGATGATTGATCAAATTGGATTTTACATATCTGGTTTTTTGAATTTTCAAATTAGCGATTTCCCCCTCCAAACGAGAATCGTTCCTACGTCCTTGAAGAATGGGAACGATATTTCGTGGATTATGCTGCTTAACTGACGGTCAGAATGAATATTAATGTACTTACTTCATTTAATTTTTTTTTCAATGTGCTATGAAAAAGCTGCCTGTTTGCATTTTGTGTAAATTTTGAATTTTGTAAATGTTCCAGATGGCTACAGCTTGGGTGGCAACAACGACCGACAATCCTTTGCTCCCGAATTACCAAAAGATTATGGCTTGTACAGAGAACACGACACAAACGATTCAAAGGATTACGAAGATGAAGACAGGTTATTATTAATTTTTATTAATTATTTCTTTCGCTTTTGGATTTTTATTTTTGTTGCCACTTCGACTCTGTTTTTATCTTTTTCATCGGTACCTTTAGTAAAGGATGTTGATGTTTCGCAATTGCGAAACGATGTGCCTTGTAATCGCAAACAAGCACCCAGCGTTTATTGAATGTAATTATGCTCGACTAAGCTTTGTTACGCTGTAATTTTACGATTCTAGTTTGAACGTATGAAAAGCCTTTTGTTATTTGTTAGAAGTCGAGTTAAAATTAGTATGCTTCGTACTTTCTTTATCCCCGGCACCCTTTATCCGGTGGTGAATTGTTTTTCTTTGCTCATTAAACTTAATTCGTCTGCATGTTTTCGGGGTTATTGTGCCGATCGTCGTCCAAAATTGTCGCCTTTTTTGTGCGGTAGTTGTTGCATTAACTAATTAACCATTATGCGTCTGTCACGAACTTATCTGTTTGCTTAGTGATGGAACGGCAAATTTATCATTCCCTGATGTAAAGGTGTAATTTTCAAAGAAATGAAATCAAATATTAATCTCTTGTTAATTTCTTCACGTTCACAATACCTATGTTAATATTAATATTATTATTATTAATTATTACCACCGTCCAAGGATAAGCACCGACATGAGATTAAAATTTTGTGAAAATCTGTCAGTTGGGAGAGGCGATGTTGCGACAAAAAAAAGTAACTTTAATTTATAATATAGATAAATATAGAACACCGTTATAGTTTATGGAATTGTTTGATTTCTCCAAAAATTCGTGACAAATTACAGCATAAGTGCAGTGAATTTTTGACTTAAAGAAATAATGATAAGTATATTAATTTACATAAAAATTATTAGGAAAAATCTAGAAAATGTTATCGTTACCCAAAAATTTATTGTCTTTGATGAAAATTTTTTAAGAATTGTCTTGAATTTGATTTCGTCTTTATAATATCGAATTCTCAAAATTTTGATTTACATGCTGATACGCTAGAAATTATACTCATGCAACAATTTTTAAAATACATAATAATTTCCAGTGTACGAATAACTTCATCGTTTAGGTGAATTCTATTAATTTTTTTCACTTGTTTCGATGGTGAAAGGGTTTTGCTCTATTTAGTTTCAAATCTCAAGTCTCAAAAGAAAAAAAAAAGGCTACATCCTTATATTTTGAGATTTCGTTTTTTTAAATATTATTTATCTTTTAAATTTTACTTAGTTTCTCCAAGTTCCTTTCATGAAGATCACGGTCATGATGTAAACTTTTCTTTCATGAAGATCATGGTCATGATGTAAACTTTCCTAAGTTAGGGCGGAGAGAGTTACCTATAAAATTTTCTCGAAACTTACTGTTTTTTCTTTTGAAAATTTCAGTTTCAAATTTATAGATTAATAAACCCTCAAATGCCCCTTAATTTTTAATGAATGAAAAAAAAAGTTGTGTAAGCTTTTTTATACTCGAGTCTTTATTTTCAATTTTATTTTTCAATTTTTTTGTAAGTATAATATATGTCGCCGTCATATGCAAAAATCATCATTTTTCAAATATGTCTAGGCATTTACTATTTTTCGGTCAAATGCTATTATGTATTCGCATTATAGCTTTTGACCAGCTCTATCAATATTATTCGTTAGTCAAATCAAAAAACCATCATATTTAAATAGTCAAATTAATTCTAATGTATTAATAAATATAATATGGAAAAATTTCAGTCATTTCTAGAATTTTTTTTCTCATTTATTGTAATTAATAAATAAATAAATAAATAAATAGAATAAAATGCTTGAAATGACTGTGTGGAATACCTTGTCGTGAGAGATATTCTCACCAGAAGGAAATTCTACAGAATTTAAGCGTGTTCAACCACTTTGTACATAAGTAAGAATAAGCCAAAACCAAGGGGAACACTGGCGATTTTAGAGCCGGTTTGGGTGGTTTATATACGGCTAATTTACACGCACACAAACATACATACGTAGGATAATACGTACGTTGGTGAGAACAGCCAAGTCGCATCATCCCCTATCGAGATAAGAGATGGCTGGCCGGTTCGTGTACGAATTGTGACATCATCTTATTGTGTCACGATTTGGTACTCGTACATTACCTGAAAGTACATACAGGTAATTATGATCGAACGTATTTTGTGTTGTTTAATGTCGCAAGGACGATTATTTGCCTGCCCTTTGGGGCGGCAACTGTTGTCAGGGTGTCCAAGCCCCTTTACCTCATACAAGAGAGTCCCCACAGCTACTCCCCCCAGTTTTTGCGCTGCAAAAATGATCAAACATGCACAAGGCCTGGGGGATGTGCGGGTTTAATGCCGCTTCTGATCGGCCTCCCACTTTGCCAGGGTGCTGCCTACTGCAGCCCCGATACACTCGTAAGATTCCTTACGAGCGTACATTCAAGCCAGGTAGTTTGCCCGGCTGTCCTCTCCCCTACGCCTCGGTGGTCAGTTTTTGGTATAGGCGTAGGGGTGACAGCAGGAGTGAGGGGGCAGCAGACGTCTAAACTGAGGCTGCGTGAGCATCGGGGAGTTTGAATTCCCCGATGTCAAGGCAGTCATCTTCGCCTTTTTGTTGGCTGCCCTCTCGGCCATAAACAGGAACTTCATCGGTTCCCTGGTCTCTGTAGGCTTCGGGGTTCTGTTGTCGGAGTTGGTTCCAGTGGAGTCCAGGGAGGAGAGATGATGGGTGGAAGCGGAGTCGTCATTTCTGCGAGAACACTCTCCACAGTGGGTGCCGTGTCCATCAGGAGTTCCTCCTCAATTTGATCAAGTTCCGACTTCTGTTCCGGAATTTGCCCAGTGGTCTTGGCGACTTCCAGAACTTTTAGGTTCTTGGTCGTGTTAAGAAAGATTTGGGTTGGTAGCGACATTGGAATAGGTAAGAAGGAAATTGGAGAGCCAAAAATATCGTTCAGAAAACACATCCAAGTTATTAGACAGTTCTAAAACGGGTGAATTTACTGATATTTTCAATTTACCATTAAACTTTCGTTTTAGCTTTTTCGGATCTTCTTATCAGCATGTAGAGAGAATAGCGCTTAAAATTCTCGGCCGTATGCAATTTTTCTGGTTAAGTTCTGATCGGTTTAAGCAAAGTTATGCCTGAAATAAACTCAGAGAATATATTTTTCGTATTTTATTACAAAGGAATCTCCGCTTGTGACGTCACAACGTTGAGATTATCTTTGTGCTTGACAATAAACACACGTTGCGATGTTTATTTCCGTATCGCACGTGGATTTGTTTATTCCTTTTGTTTTCTTTTTGTTGGCATTCCTCATTTGCTTTTCTCCGGAGTTTCTTTTGTCTCACGGAATTCCAATTTTCGTCACGTATTTTTAGTGGGTTTAAACTTACGTAGAGGATATTACTTTTTCGGGAGTAAATTTTATTTTCTTCGCATTAACCTCTCAGACTTGCAAGAAGGATGGGAATTTTTACATTTTTTACTGCCTAGGGGCCTGCCTCTTTTTCGTGGGCATATGGGGGCCTTGGGATCGAATGTTTTGGTAGTAACATCGTCCGAAAACTTTACAGACTTTTTTATTTTTGGTGGTTTCTCTAGTTGTGAATTTGTTATTTCACATTTTTCGACAGATTCTTCTATGTTTGTTGGTGAATCCGTCTGGATATTATCTATGTTTTCTCTCTGTAACCTTTTTATTCTTTTATCGTCGCTTACTTTTGTCTCTAACAAATACGTGTGAGGTATTGGCTAAGTGTTTTGAGACGTAAATCTTGGGCTGGCCATGGCAAGCTGCCTGTTCTAGAAAATTGTTGACATCATTTCTTATATTTTGTACCATAATTTTGGGGCTAACTTCCTTCAATTTTGTGAAGAAGTCCCCTGGAAGGCCTAGCTCTTTGCCAAACACTAATTGCGCTGCAGAGTGACCTGTATCCATTTGTAGGGCAGATCGAAAACCTAAGAGGATTTTAGGGAGTACATCTACCCATCTCTTTGTATCATGTGACATGATAGAGACTTTGAGGGCTCTATGCCATCTCTCAATTTTGCCATTGGCTTGAGGATGGTTAGCTGTGGTATGACTGTGTTGAACACCAAGCTTATTAGACAGCTCTTTAAAGAGCGAGCTCTCAAATTGGCGACCTTGATCCGTAATTATGACTTCTGTACGCCATACCTCGCAATCCAGGTGTTGTATAACCTGGTAGCTACAGTTGGAGCTGTCATCTCGTATAGAGGAATTGCTTCTGGCCATCGTGTTGCCCTGTCTATTATCATTAACAGGTATCTGTGTCCTTGAGATGGTGGCAATGGGCCTACCAAGTCCATACGTACTGTTTTAAACTGCTCTGTTTGTTTGAAGGATTTGAGGGGCGAGCAAGTGTGTCTTCCTACTTTGGATTCTTGACAGTTCAGGCAACTGCGAGCCCATTTGTTGCAGTCAGACTTGATTGGTGGCCATACAAACCTTGCCAAAATTAAATTAGAACTACATTTTGGCCCAGCATGTGACAGATTATGTACACTGTGAAAGCCAACTTGCGATATTTTACCGGTAGAAATGGCCTATTCTTACCTGTACTGATGTCACATGTTAATAAAACGTTAGGGGTTTATGGTCAGTATACACAGAAAAACATCTACCCTCTAATTGGTGCCTGAAATGCTTCAACGCAGCAAAAATTCCGAGCAATTCCCTATCTTACGTGCTATAGTTCTTTTCTGTTTTTGAGAGCTTCCTCGAGAAGAAAGCTAGTGGTAACTTTTTGTTGTGTTTGTCAAGTTGGTACAGGGTTGCACCAATAGCAAAATCAGAGGCATCGGTACTCACGCATAACCGCAAACTTTCGTCTGGGTGAGCCAATAGAGTTGCATTTTCCAGTGTATCTTTGATTTTCTCAAAGGCCTGTTTGGCTTCTTCATTCCATTCGAGTGGAGTCTTATCTTTCTTTTTACTTGTCTTAATTAGTGCAAACAGCTTACTTTGTTCAGCTGCTGCATTCTTCATGCAATGTCTGAGTTCAGCGACATTTGAGGGCTTCGGGAAGTTCAATATTGGTTCTACTTTGGTCTTCAAGGAGGAAATGCCTTTGGTCGAGACTTTGTAGCTGAGGAAGTCAATTTCAATCTGTGCATATAAGCTTTTACCTACATTGATAGTAAGCCTGGCAGCGTGTATAAGCTGTATGATGGCTCTTACGTTCTCCTCGTGCTGTTGCTCACCGCCTTCAGAGCAAATGCAGATATCATCCAAGTATGCATATGCAAATGGCAATCCCCTAAACAGTCCATTGATTAATCTGGAAAGTTTGTGCTGAGTTGCAAAGTCCAAATGGCATGCGAAGGTATTCAAATAGTCCAAAGGGGGTTATAACCTCTGTCTTTGGTATGTCCTAGTCAGCCATAGGAATTTGGTGGAATGCCCAGTTGATGTATATTTTGGTGAACATTGTTTTACCCTTCATATTCGCATTGAAGTCCATTATATTGGGGACTGGGTAGCGATCAGGAACTGTTTTGGCATTTATGGCCCTGTAGTCTCCAACAATTCGCCACTCTCCACTTGCTTTTTTGGTCAAGTGGATAGGGGAGCTCCATGAGCTTTTCGAGGGGCGACATATGCCCTCCTCGATGATGCAATGGAAGTACTCCCGTGCCGCTTCGAGTTTGTCAGGCAGTAACCTTCGTGCTCTAGCATGGCAAGGAGGTCCTTTAGTCTCTATGTAATGAACAGTGTCATGTTTATAGGTAGGATGCCTGCGAATTGATGGTTGGGTGACTCCAGGATAGTCAGACAGGATCTGTAAGAGATGTCCGTCGACTTTGGTACAGCTGGATATATTTGTGTCCTGTCTGTAAGCTGGCATTTTGCCATCCACACAATGTTTAGATTCATTATCGATCAATTTGCCATTTTTGAGGTCAATGATCAGGCCAAAATGTGCCAGGAAATCTGCACCCAGGATCGGGTTTGGAACATCTGCAACGGTGAAGGACCACGTCATGATTTTCTTTAGTCCGATGTCAACTTTGCTGGTTTCAAGTCCGTAAGCTGGAAGGTTTTGACCATTCACAGTACGGAGATAGTATTTTGGAGGGAGTACTTTTTGGGTTTTGTTAACTGGCAATATGCTCAGGTCTGCTCCCGAGTCGATTAAGTACCTTCTCCTGTTTGTTCTGTCCTTAATGAACAGGCGGCATGAGTATTTTTCCGAGGGGTCTTTGGCCGCATAGATGGCCCATTGTTCTTGTTTGACGCCTCCTTGGTATAGGATTTGCCCCACCATTTGCATCTGTTGTTACATTTGGTGGCCTCCGTGCCAAACCTGTTATGGAAAAAACAACATTTATCATCCCAATTTTGAGACTGGTTTTTAGGAGATGATGTTCTTGGGGGAGTTGAACTCTGACCCCTATTGTTGGAACTAGATCTGCGGTCTCTGGACCAGGACTGTCGTCCTTTGCTATTGCTATTATTGTTGTTGTTTCTACTTTTAGATCTTTGTCGCCAGCTACTATTGGATTTTGTGGAGCTTTGGCTTTTGTTCTGTTTCATTTCATCAGTCAACTGAGCTATTTGAGCTCTAAGTTGAGCGATCTCTCCAGTCTCTGCAGATACTGCACTTACCACAGGCTTTGACCTGGTATATTCTAGCGCATTATCTGCTGATTTCGCAAGGAAGTCCAAGTCTGTAGATGTATTTATCACAGTCGAACCCACGGCAGCTTGGCATTGCACAACACTTTGAGGAAGTTGTTTGCAAAATTGATTGCCTATGACAGAAGGGGCTACGATATTATCCACCTTCTGCCTCAATTTTGCCATAAAGATTAAGGGTTTGTTGTCCCCCATCTTCATACCACCCATCACATCATCAATGATTTGGTTTTTAGTTTTTCCAAACACATTCTTTATCTTCTTGACAAACCAGGCATATTTATTATCTTCTGTCGAAGGGCATTCCATGATATCTGGAATGTGGCGGATTATCTGTGGGGGCATGCCTCCACAGATGTGGAGATACCACTGGTTCAGTGTAATGTTTTCTGTCTTGAACCTGCCTTCCAATAGTATCATCCACAAGTCTACCTCATTGGGCAGAAATTCTGGGATCTCTATCCTTCGTCTATAGAATTTGGGGTTCTGCCCTGGCTGTAACTGCAAAATCTGCATTATTTGTGCCAGGACTTCAGGCGTCAGCTGTGGCTGAGCACTACCTCCCTGCGATGGTTGTGGGTTTTCATTTCCATTTGGTGGTGGAACCATTGCTGTGTCTTTCTGATGACAAGCGTATTCCACAGAACTACTTCCTTCCTTGCTTTTCAAAAACACTGGCTCCTGTGTTTGTGGGACAGGTGTTTTTGGGTCAGAACTTTGGCTTAAAGTTCGACCACTTCTCAACGTTTTAACTGCTAGTTGTTCTTTGTTTATTGCAGTTCCCAGTCATGTTAATTCCGGGTGTTGAGGGCCTTCTTCCAGATTTGGTAAGTTGGGGGGGTTGGGGGATGAGTCCAACCTTCTTCCTCCAGGTCTGCTGTCTGGTTTCTCTTTGTTTATATATTTTAAAGAGAGGGGTGTGAAGTCCCACTTCAATAGACTCTACTTCGACAACCTAAAAGGTGTCTTAGTCTGGAAAAAAATATTTTTATTTGCTGAGCAAGCGAGTTTGTCGCCAGCACACTGCGCCAAATTTTTGTAAAAGCGCAACGCGCCTCAAGACACCTCACGACTTAGCCAAAAATCACGTTGTGGTCACCACTGTGGAATACCTTTTTGTGATTGATATTCTCACCAGAAGGAAATTCTACAGAATTTAAGCGTGTTCAACAACTTTGTACATAAGTACGGGTAAGCCAAAACCAAGGCGAACACTGGCGCTCATTTACATGCACACAAACACACATACGTAGGATATTATGTACGTTGGTGAGAACGGCCTGTTTGCATCATCCCCTATTGAGATAAGAGATGGCTGGCCGGTTCGTGTACAAATCGTGACATCATCTTATTGTGTCACAATTTGGTACTCGTACATTACCTGCAAGTACATACAGTTAATTACAATCGAACCTATTTTGTGTTGTTTAACGTTGCAAGGACGATTATTTGCCTACCCTTTGGGGCGGCGACTGTCATCGGGGGGTCTGAGCCCCTATACCTCATATGGGAGAGTCCCCACAGACTGAAATTTTTTCAGATTTTATTATTAATAATACGTTTGAATTAATTTGACTATTGGTATTTGATGGTTTATTGATTTTGACTAACGAATAATATTGACAAAATTTGGCCAAATTCATAAGAAAAAAAAATTCGTCTCACCTAGCCACCCAGCACCCGCTATATGATAAAAGCAGCCATATGTCCAAAATTATTTCAAAAGAATAAAAAAATTAGAAAAATTAAAACAAATATAGGGTCATATGAAATAATAATTTTAATGTTTTTTAAATAATTTTTGATACATGCCCTTGCTTCTGTCATTAGGTAAAGTGGGTTGTTTAAAAAAAAAAATTGGTAAACAGTTGGTAAAAAAATTGGAATTGCCGAAAGTGGTTAGCAATAAATAGTACTGACTGGTCAAAATTTGTGTTGACTAAAATCGGGTTTAGACGGTAATATATATATATATTGTTATTGTGAAGGAAGGCCAAGATTTTTTTATTCAAACCTCCCATCGCCGCGTACTTGTTTCGAATGTTGTAAACGAACTTTTTTCATAAACGAAACATGGAGTAGCCAATGTATTGATTTTTCTAAACTTCATGAGAGGCGTGGGCGCGTTACTTTTCAAAATATAGAAATAAATAAATACCTAAATAAAAGTATTTTGCTCAAAATTTTCTGCGGAAGCTGTTAAGTGTCTATCACAAAAAAGCTTCGTAATTTTTTGTCGAAATAAAATTATTATTTTGTGTAACGAATAATTAAATTTCAATTGAGAGGTACAAATTTTGAATTATGTTTGAGAATTATTCTGAACGTAGGTTTTTTTAATTTTTTTATTAAGAGTTCTTTCATTTCGCAACCAACAGAAGCGTAAAGAATAGTCGTTCCTTATTTTAGAAAACAGGAGTTTTAATAGTTGTATGTGCATGATAATTTATTGAAAGAAAGTGAAAATTTGAAGGACAGGATAAATGAATTGTTTTTTTTTCAATTTCATGATAAGAGTTCTGTAATCAGTGATAGAAATTGTGCCCTTAGTGAAAAACATAAATAATTGACCATATGAGGCTCATATTTCTTGCCTTTTTGTTCTTACACGTTTTACTGCATAGGTATATTATTAACATATTGGAAATGTTTAACCTGAGGTACATAGTAAAACTATGAAGTAATATGCAACGAAAAGTAAAAATGGAAGTTTGCAACAAAAAATGAAAAAAAAAAATTTGTTATAGAAAGTGATAAAAATGTCAGAAACCCCCCAAAAAAATTTCATAGATATGTATCCTATATATATTCAAAATCAAATACGCTATAAATTAAAGAGGTTTTTGAAATAGGCTAATAAGTACTTACAAATAGAAATACAAGGTAATCCAATTTTAAGCTCCAATCACATTGTATAGTAGACCTAACAAAAGTGAAAACTAAGTTCACGAAAAATCATGATTACGAAATACTTTCTTATGGGGATAGTGTATATTTAACAGAATTAAAATTAAATAAAAAATAATTTCCAATATATCCTCGATTGTGCAAGAAATGAAAATCACGTAAATTTTTCATTTCTTGCTTTTAAAATTTTAATTTTTCCTTTCAGGCATTTATTTTTTTATTTTTTTAAATTGCTATTTACGAGGCAAGGTGAATTCTTACATTTTAAGCGACAAGTATTATTATAAATTGAAAAATATCTGTACATAATGTGGGGGAATTCATAAAGTGAAAGAACAAATTACAGAATATGTGTTATATTTTCATTTGTTTACGATAACACGTACTGACAAAATAAGATAAACATCAAAGTTTTAGAAGATTTTTGTAAAACTACAATTTTTCTTCATTTTTCCTCTACAATACGTTTTACTTCCCGGGTATTCAAGATTTTTTGGAAAATGACTAAATCCATTTTTGGGCCCTCTCAGTTCTTCTTCTTTTCTTGTTTTAGTTTTTAAAAGCTGAATAATATTTCTTCACTCAAGCCTAATTTGTGTATTGATTACTAAAATATTGTAGGCATTTTACATTCTTTCCTGGGATTCTTTGGATAAAATTATAGACAATAGCTTGGTAGTGTGAAGAGAAAGACAAAGCTGATCGTACGGTACTGAGGTGTTTTTTCGCATTTTGAAAACTAATTTTGTGAAAGGATGTGTAAATCGAATCGTTTTAATTTTCTTAGTCTGAGGTATTACCTCTGAATATCTGATTGTACTCATTTGAAACATTTTGTAAGTCTTCATGTGTGAAGTATGTGCATATGTGCTGTTTAGGAGAACGCACTCTACTTCTCTCAAAATGCAACTGATGGAAAAAACTGATCTTTAAATAGCAGCTCTTCGATTATGTAAATTAAGGATTTTCAGGGAGAAAAGTTTTTCATCCTTGTAAGTTTTGAAAATTGTGATATCATTTTAGCGTAAAAATACCGCCTAATCCGTAAAATTAGCATGCGGTTTTCTTTTTCATCGATGGGATGATATGAACCTTTAAAACATCTTAGTAAAAGTTTTCTCCGCTGCTTCACATCGTGATAATTGTCTAAAATCTTCTTTACAAATTAGTTATTAGTGGATGTCTCCTTCAATGATAATTTTTTACCAAAAATTGTTGAATAAAAAGTATTTAGTAGTACATTGTTTGTAAGACATGTTATCATTAGTTTTTACGTACAATGCATATTACTCTGAGAAAATGTTGATTAAAATCCTTTCGTTTTGTATCACTGACTCCAGTAGTTAGTTATACCTATTTTTCATCCCCATTTAGCTGCTGTAAGATGCACCATTTTTTGGATATTGATGCAAAATGTATTTATAGAAAACTGAGCGCTCAACAGTTTTATTCATATTGACGAAGGTAGACGCATAAAAGGAAATTAATTATCGAGGGGGGGAGTGAGACTCTTACTGGTTTATTTTAGAGGTTCATCTCTATGTATTTATTAGAAGAAAAAATGTGTGCCAATTTTGTCAATAAAAAATTCTTGGATGCTCGGATAAACCACCTACAAAGCTCATCGTCATTTTTAGAATTTTTCAAGTTTTTATCTTTTCGGTTTTTGTACAAGAATCTTACAAATGTGTAAATGACTAAAGACAAACGGGAAACATCAATATTATATACTGTATTCATGTATTACGGTCATACTATAACTGTGCTTTCTAAATCGCTAAATCTATTATATTTTCTGGCATAATTTAAAATTTGTTGATATATGAGATGACTATAAGTTGTAAACGGTCGTTGTTGAATTGTCTTTCTTTAATTGCGTCTTTTAGAGCCATTATTTTGTTTTGCGTGCGATGCGACGTTTTTGTTGTATAAATGCAAGTTTTTTTTCATGAAATTCCTTTGTTTTACCCAGTACTTGCCTCGTTTGACAGAATACTTAGGTATTGGTTCTTCTTGTTAACTGCGGAAGTGTTTTCCAGTCACGCTATATAGTGGGGTGACCATAAATTGTGTACTGTAGCCCAGTAGTATTCCAATCTTCAGAGCACTTAGCCTACTGGGTGCATGTTAACGAGTGTTTCTCTTGTGTTCATTTTTAAACACTATAGTTTTGAAACGAAGGGATCTATATTGAATTTTAAGTTTAGTAAGCTCTAATAATAAATTTTTTCTTTCAATTTTTTCATATCAGGACAGGTAATAAATTGATTTTCCAAAATGTTATTTCAAAATATGTTTATTCAATAGACATTTAGATTAGAGACAATGAAGTATGGTGATTTTTTGGTGTTCGAAACAATCTCATTTTATTTTACAAAAAATTCCGAAAAGTTAAAATTGCCGTGCAACCAATTAGAGGCTCTATCTTAAGAGTGTAGTTCATTAATTTTTAAACTCAACATTTTGACATTATGAATGAGTAAAATGAGAATAAAAAAATGAAATGTATTATTATTTGATCGACAAATCTCGTCTTTCCGGGAAGGGGGATTAAAAATGGAAAGTGGCACAAAAGGAAAGTAATTTTTTCCTCTGTTCTCCTCTAAGCTGTACTAAAACGACAAGTGAAAAAAAACACAATTGTTTTTTTATTTTTTTTATTAGATCCATCTTTTTTACACAGAAACAACTAATTAGTAATACGATACTAACGCTTTCTACCCAAATATAGCTGGACTATTTTCATGAAAATTAACGATAAATTTATAATGTTTTGACTTAAAAAAGTACTTCCCTCTCCCCTTTTTCCACTCACTGAATTTTTAAGAAAATTAATTTAATTTTTGGTATATTCTTTCCTAAGGTTGTCTTCCTGGTTTGCCGTTTTGCAGAATTTTGATGTGAGGATTTAACATGCCTCTAAATTTGGTTTTTATTGGTATTGTGGTTCATTCCCTGAAGTTGTTGGAGGTGCTAATTTTTCATGTAATCTCAATAAAAGTTGCAGTTCTCTTTCAATAGTTACGAAATTTGATACAATGGGTTATATTGGTCAGTTTGTTTCCAACTTATTAGCTATTCAGTGTGATTTTCCCTAGTTTACCCTTCTGATAATGGTCCCGAAAAATTCATTTTCTAGTGTTCATCAAGAAAATCACTCATTTAGCTTAAAAACTGCACGATCTTAGCGAAAGGTCAATTTTCGCCCACCTCCCACCCGCTTCCGTTCATATTTCAACACAGACACTAAAATCTCCGCTAATATTGTCGTAACCAGCGAGTAGACAACAGCACTATCCTTCGTTTTGCAATGTAAAAAATTTTTTTCACATATAATTTTTTATTTATTTATTTTTTTTTTTCATATAACCCACAATTCTTGTCACAGCAGGAAAGAGAACCATCGAATTATTTCCTAAAATTGTGCTTGTTAGAACTTTGAATAATTTTTCATTTCACCAAAAAATAATGATTTTTGACTCAAAAATTTAAAAATTATTCATAAAATATTTTGAAAACGTGATACTGAATCAGTAAGTATATTTTATCCTATGCATCGTATTTGTGTGATATTTGTAATTTTTTGCAAAAAATTTAAATATTTTATATATTACTTTATTAGATAAATGTTGGTGATAGATGTGATTTTTAACAAAAAAAATCTACTTTTGTTTTTTTGGCAAAATGTGGAGTAAATGTTCATGAACAGAACGAACAATATGAATTATGGTGCATTAGTGCTAAAAACCAGTAACTTGGCCAAGGAAAAACGTAGGAGATAGTAGAGGAAAGTAGAAGAATACAGGTTTTTAAAGCAGAGTATGGTGATGCGCTTTAGCGCACAAAACAGACGTTGGACCTGGTCAGTGCAGTGCACACTGCCTTAATGGAAGGGTAAAGAGAGAAAACTGGGCCGAGGTGATGCCGATTGCATACCTCGCGTATTTGCGGCAAAAAGTATTTTTAGAAAATGAAAATAGATTCAAAAAAATAAATTTTGCCGTGGGAGGGTTAAATTAATAGTACGTTACCAGTCGAATGCGTCAAATGCTCCCAATTCGATGCCATTAGCAAGTTATAGGTAGACCTTGTGAAAGAAAAAAAAGTCACTGAAATTAAGTTTGGAAATATGAGCATTGCATCCAACACCATAAAAGGCTGGTCCTCACTTGACCGATGATTAATTTAACCTGAGCTTGACAGCTCTCTTGAATGTTTTTTTTATTTTTGTTTTTACATTATATATCGATATTCGATTGTTCCATCAATATCGATGTTGCATTAAAAAAAACATCGAATTTGATAAATCCGTTGAAAAATACCTTAACATTTTCTTATCACTTATCACAACTTTCAATTAATATACGCATTTGAGATGAAATTAAGTGATTAAATTATGACCAAATAATTCAATTACAGTTAGTTACTTAATTAAACACCAAAAAACGTCAAATATTCATGCAATCTAAAATAAATAAAATAAATTTCCACAAAACCTAAGGTATTACATCGAGCAAATATTGATATGTGGGAAGTTGGACTAATGATGAGGAGTAAATTTCGGCTTCAGTGTATTCATTTCTGCATCTGATCTTTTACACAATTCATTAAGATGACGCGAAGAAAAATTAATATTTTCTTTTTCACATTAAAACCTTCGATTAATATATGCACTTGAGATGAAATGAACGGATTAAATTATACCGAATAATTCAATTGCAATTAATTACATAATTAAACGCCAGAAAATGTCAAATATTCGTACAATTTAATGGTAAATGAATGAAAATAAATGCTGAGAGGCGAACAAGAGTGATAACTGATAAGATAAAACGTGAGTAAGGTGAATACATGGGATAAGTTGAGCATGGATCCGAGGAAAAATTATATGTACCTATCCTTGTTATAACAAAATTAAAAGTAAAATTATTTTGTGAATTTGTTAATTTTACTGGACTTTTTCATTACCTACCAGTTTTCTGCTCTTATATTTTCTCATCATCTCAATTAGAAAGATTTATGATGTTGAAAGTAAGCGGAAGAGTATCTAAATAATGTTTTTAATTCATGATTTTCTGTTTAATTTCTCACTCCGGCATACTTTCTTTCATGCCACTTTTACAGTTTTTTTCATGACTGCAAAAGCGTGCACGTTCATATTATATCTTGAAAAAAAATAAGCCAAAGAGAAACTGAAAAGTTATCAAACTTTTTCTCGATTCTTAATAAAGGAACATTAACGTAGCCCATGCCATCCTCCAGTTGAGAAAAAAGTAGGAAAGAGAAGAACAAAAAAAAGACTGCTAAAAAGGCCACGAAAAATTGACCCAACTTCGGTTGAGGAGTTGGTGGTTAAGCGGAAAAACGTGTCTAAAATTGTGAAGCAGCTCGAAATGTTTTTTATTGTAACTTAGTAACAGACGGAGATTGTTACGAACGTAAAATTCAACGTTGTGGCCCAAAAAATTATGCTATCATCCCCTAACGTAACTTTACTTTTCGAGTAATAATAATATTAAAAAAAAAAAAAAAAAAAAAAAAAAACATAAAATTAGCCAAAAGCTATAAAGTGGTCTTGTGAATATGAATTGCTATTACCTGTAGGTATGCGAGAAAGAAATATTCCATAGGTACACGTTCATACTCGTCTATTTAATTTGCACGAAGAGTATACGCGCTTATCGGGCAAGGGTTGAAAATAAGGAGCGGTGGTTGAAGGTTTAAGGTATTTGTTATTGATTTTCGTGCCAATTCGTGAATCATTTGCAATGAAAGTGAATTCGATGAAACACCTCGTATACCAGTGTCACGAACTAGTGAAATATGATCATGATGACCATGTGATATAGTGTGCAAGGTTTTATGGGTTGGAGCTTGTTATTTATTTTTTCGTATTTTTCAGAACGAAATAAGTTTGCCCATAGAAGGGTGAAATAGAGCGCGATTAGTGATGCCCATTTCTCAATGACGGCAAAAAAATTTGGCGAGCACGTTTCGTCGTTAAATGAGTGAAACTATTGTAAGGTTTCTTAGCTTGGAAATTTCATTAGAAAATTCCAAAAAGTTATTTCTTGGTCAAGATTTAAAAAGTATGAGGGACGGACTGGAACACTAAGTTCTGTTGGCGCATTTTCGGTGATAAAAAAGTCAGAAAATGGACGTGTAACTTTAACAATACAGAAATTTACTTGAAATAAAGGCTCAAATTCAGATAGGTTACGTTTCCATAATGAATGTCCCTGAGAAAATCTATAGTTCCTATCTGCCTTTTGCGTTTTCAATTTGAAATCTTAAATCCGGCGTATCATTCAGGAAAACTGACCAAAATTCGATGGAATTCAAGATTTTTTTGCATAAAAGTTTACTTATAAAATTTATTTTGAATTAGGTACGTACCTATTTTAGTTTTAATCGAGAAATCGCGAGCCAAAATCCCTTAGCTTACAAGAGTTATTTTAATGACAACATGGTGGCTTTGCAAAACTTTGAGGAAAACCCTTCCCTCCGATGAATTTCAAAACTTTAAGAACAAATGTATAGCTCATGAAAGTCTCTAACACAGCTCTAAGTTTCATTGCTGTAAGTCAAACAACGAAGTCCTTACAGGCCCCAAAGAATAGCAAATTTAGCAAAATGTGGAAATATATATGTGGCGACTTCCTACCAGTGGTGACGAGTGTACATGTGCACTCGCTGGTAGGTTGTGTGGCCTGTCCCTACATTACGTAGGGCAAACACTCTTTTGGCACACACTGGTTAGTAGCTTACCACTACTAATCTAATTTAATACTGAGCAGAGCTCGCACACACTTACAAGGTTGATATGTGGTTGTACGCCTGCGCATACCGCGGCATCCCACAATATATATATGTATATATCAGGGATTAAGAAATGGAAATGGAAAACAAATTTTTCATCAATAAAAACCATTTTTTTTTGCGCTGGAAACTGAAATAAATGGAAACACCAAAATTCTGAAATGGAAACCAAATCGGGAACAATTAAAATTAGGAGTCATTGGAACATAACTTTGACTATAAGGTATAGTACTGGACATGTAAAGCTCCATAAGCCCAATGTACTTTTGGTTATAAAGACATGACAGCGTAAAAGTAGGCTACTAGCGTGTACTTTTCATATTTGGAATTGAGTTCACTAATTTAGAATACAACTAATATGTAAATTTGAGGATTGTGCGTTCAGTTCACAATGATAGCGCTCATGAAAGCAGTTTTAAGTTTGTCAGTGATACTAGTGTTGTCAAAAATATCGATACGTATCGATACGTATCGATATTTTTCCACGAATATTGATATTTTGCGTATCGATATTTTCAAATGCCAATTTTTAATTATTTTTTCTCTGGTTGTAGTTGTGGTATTGACAAAATTATGAGTGAATGATTGATAACTGAAACTGATGACAGATGATATTTATGATATTTATGAATTATGAAATTATAAATTAAGAATAACTTGATCTTGACTCCAGTCCAAAATGAGGAGATTTCTCAAACATAGTTCACATATATCTATATCTACAACTACATCAACAATGTCAAGTAAATACCCTGACTTACTTTGCTTCCATTATTCTTTTCCTCAAATTTAAAAAATTCAAATTTACATTTTATTTTCATAGTTTTAAATGACAATAATTCAGATGAGCCATCTGCAAAAATTTTTTATCAAATTTTATAAAATATCGATATCGTATCGATATTATCGATATTTTCCCACAAATATCGATATCGTATCGATACGAAAAAATATTGATATTTGACAACACTAAGTGATACACTGCGATTACCTGTCTTAACGCCGGCGTGTCCAACCAGGAATCATCGATCTTTACTGATCCATTACTGTATATTCAAATGAACAGGGCAAAGGGCGTGAGGGTCACCCTGGCGAATGACGTGAAGAGCAAAAACATGTTCCATATTTTATAATTTCAATAGTCGTCTTTAAGTGGCAACCACCCGGTGGGGTCCGGGCCGGTTAGCGAAGCTCAGAGCACCCAGTTTTTAGCGTCAAGAGATATTTTGAAATCAACCTGTCTCGATGGATTTGATAATGTTATAATAAACAACACGTGAGAACAGTCTATAATGACCATTTAGAGAGCAAAATCTGGGTTGAATTGCCAACTTTTTTTTTCTCGATAAATCAGGAATTTCAGTTAAGTATTTTATTTCTTCTTTTTAAACAGAGCGAAGATTTTTTATTTCGGTTGACTGTACGTGATATGAAAAAAAGTTAAACGTCATTTTTGGTTATTTTCATTTTTACGCTTCATATAGTGATTTTGAATACAATAGAAAAAAATGCTAATTTTTCTCACATTCAGAGCTACGCGCAAGGCTGAATGATTTCATTCATAAAAATTCGAATTCATTATTAAATATTTTCCCCGACGTTGTCGTTCTTGCAAATTTACGAGGAAAACAATATACGAAAACATGAAGGGAGAAAAAGGCTAAATATCGTCTACACAGCATGTCTTTCTATTCCCTATGGATTTTTTATGTAAATATTGCCTTTAGATGTCTGCGTGTGTGTGTTTTTTCATTTTCATTTTTTCTCTTACTTATTCTCCCATTCCTTTATTATACTTTAATTAGCTGTAATATATTATTGTATGCTATCCGGAAGAAGGAATCATGTAATTTCTGCCTTCATCGGATTCGTTTTGTTTTGGATATTATAGCTCAAAAATTTTTGGCTGAAAAAGTTCCATCTCAATCACCTTTGTTTTCAATGTTTTCTGTCCTTTTCTACATCCCTCATTCATATTCGTACTAAATGCGAGAGAAAACTGAAAAGCTTAAAAATTTTGTGATAGATAGTCTATATGTAGTAATTGGGTGGCAAATATTTTTTAATTTTATGGTCGAGTTTTATCGTATGTCGAGAATAAATGAATAGCCTATCGGTAAAACATAGGTTTAGAATTTTTCAAAAGAATATTTTTTTCATTATTCGCTTCTTGTCGTAGAGACGTAGTTCTTACTATGGTAAAACAACGCGAGTACAGCTAGAGAAAGTTTGAAACAAAAATTAATACCATTGACTTTTGAACATGAGATGAAACAACGTAAGTCATGACTTAGATGAACTATGCCGAATTGCCTAGAACTAATCTTGGAAAAATTGTAGCTCGAGTAGTTATTAATGAATGGTCCAACTCTGCTAATTTCATTTTGGATTCAAAAAAATATTTAAATGAATGGATACGGGGGACCGCAGAACAGTATTTTCGTCTCTTAAAAATTTTTTATTGTATTTTGTTATAACTTTCATACTCTGGTCATCTTGTCAATTTTTACTAATATTAAAGAATCTCTAGTTTTACCAAAGTGAAGTAAACCGATATTTTTCCTCAAAAAAAGTCTGAAAACCACAAACCGTCTACTGTTGAACCAATCGTTGCTCAACGATAGGCGTTTTGTGGTTTTCGGACTTTTTTAGAGGAAAAATGTCGGTTTACTTCTCTTTGGTAAAACTAGAAATGCTTTATTAATATATAAAGAGGAAAGTTTAGGCAAGTATATGTCTATGGTAATCTCAGAATCTATTGGATCGATTTTTATGAATTTTTGTTTTTGCATTATTTATAAACCTAGGGAGGTTCGAGGCTTGGTTTTACTATTTTATTACTTTGGAAAACTTACTTAATTATAAAGGAAAATCGACAAAGGCTAGATTAATAGCTCTGCGTGCATAAGGTGAACAGAGGAAAAACATTATCCAAACTTATTAGTGCTGCATTCAGTGGTCCTTTCCTGATGCATAAATTTATATCATTGGACATGTTTTTTGAGGCACTGAATTCGAATTTGATGTTAATTTCATCATTAGACCTATTCTTCGACCTTCATTGGGCCTAAAATGGGAGAATATTTTATTTTCATATCTTATATATCATCTGACATATTTTTTGAGGCGCGGAATTCGAATTTGATGTTCATTTTATAAGTTTCTCAGCTATATTTCTGAACTAAACTAAGTATTGTTCATAGCTTTGTAGCAGTTTGTCACACAGGAGCTACATTCCTCAACTAAAATATATTTTATTAATAGCTTCATTTTAGTTTGAAAACAGTCCATTAGGTTAGTGAATTCCTGGGTCAGGGTTAGGGTCAAAGATCCTAAGCATCTGTCAAGCGAAGCTGATGCCACAGGCAGCTAGTATAATCAATCAATCAATCAATCAATCAATCAATCAATATATATATAAAAAGCAGTGTCTGTTTGTGTGTGCCCACTTTTCTCCAAAACCACCGACTCTCTAACCGTGGTCTCCCATTGTTGATAAGAGAGTTTTGTAGTGGCGGATTTTTGTGGGGGGAGCAATAAGACAAAAACAAAAATTACGTCAAAACAGTTGCATAACCTTCAGGTATTAGGGGTTCGGAAAATGAAACAGAAAGTATGTCAAAATAGTTGCATAACCATCATGGATTAGGAATCTTGAAAATTTATACACTGCTACCCGAGCAATGTCGGTTTTAACAGCTGGTGTGTGTGTGTATATATAATGTGTATATATCATCTTTGTTTACTACTTTTAACCGGTATGTTTTTTAATCATTGTTATATATTATGTACTTATTGTGGAATACTTGCTGTTAAAATGCAATTCGTTTTCATTCCTTTTTAGTTATACAATTTTTTTGGTAGGCTTTTCAAATATTTTGTTGGTCCTACCTAAAGGGTTGAGTTTGATTTCACTGTATTGCTGCTGCTGGAGGAATTACATGAATATAGATAAATGGGCTAAATAATATCATTTCACAATAGAACAGGTGCAAGGAATTACAGGAAATAAATATCCAAACATCGAAAAATTTCAAATTTTTGAAAGTAAGATAGCTAAAACTGAGACAAAGATAAATTTTTGAAGAATGCGAGAATTATTTAGGAAAGAATGATTGAATATCAAGGCGTTTGGAATATAATTTGAGGGACTATGCTCGAGAAGGTATATTGTACTTAAAATTGAAATTCATTTAGTAAAATACAATTATTACGTGCATACGTAAATAATGCACTGCTGTCTGTAAGAAGTGGGTGTACAATAACGTCTGTTATTGTCATTGTTCTAAGAGTTTAAGATTTACAATTGTTCGAAAATGTTTGTTCAAAATGAACGAAACAGTTGATAATTTGTCCATTCACGAACAGCAATTTCTCATCCTCCTCATTAACAAAACGTTTACTCTATTGAAACTTCCCTTAATTAAATAATGTCATGAAGTTATTTGAGATCTGAGTAGCGTGGCAGATGTTCAATGGCATTCGAGTTGAAAGACATGAGTATGGATTGTGTTAGTGTTGTATTGTGAGGTCTTACATTGGGATTGCTCAAGTTAGATGTAACTTTTAAAGAGAAATTTTGTTGATAGGCCACGTAAATATTGTGCTTTCCAGAGAGATGACTGTGTGGAACTTTTAGAATAAAGTTCGAATTTCATTTTACGACATTTCGCGTTTTCCTTTTTAAGGGTTACATTTTCAAAGTCGCACATTATTCTTCTCCTGAGAGGTACTTGACAAATAGGTCAACGTCGTTATGCGGTTACTGTCTCAGAAACACTGAACCGATCGTGATGATTGATGAAACTCATCGAATTATGAATATACCAGTGTTACCACTCCGTCCATGTTTTCAAGCTTATTTTGTTTTCTAGCAGTAGCACATAGGGATCATTAATGCTTATGGATCCGCGTTGGTATTATTATGCTTTAAAAATTTTGATGAGAAAAACATCGGTTTATGTATGAGCTACTAATCGTGAAGGCAAACATGAAATACTATATTGCTTTTCTTCTTTTGTATGAATTACTGCCAAAGAAGAAAATAAACCTAATATTCAGTGAAAATTTACCGATATTATTTAATGGACAATAACTTGTTACCGGTAAGGTATGTCTATTTTTTTCAGTTAAGATTTAAAGAGCGAAAAAATCTTGTGAATTATATACTTTTTGCCACAGGGTTCCTAACCTTCGTGTTTCTTTGTCAGAGAAAGGGGTAAATTTTTTGTTGTTGAGTAGACTGAACACTTCCTTGTCAATGATTGACGAAGGGTGGACGTAGAAGAACCTTCAGATTTTCAGTCTCTTGCGTGTAGAGCTGATCTGTGTGGTGTGCTATTATTACGCAAGCAACGCGTGTAAAAATCATTAAAAATTCTGTCCAGTTTGCAGGAAGGGTGCGAGAAGGAGAAGAAGAAAAATGAGCGATTTGGAAAAGGGATTGCGTGGTTAAAGAGGAAGGCAATCGACGTGTGTCTATGCTTAAAAAGCGTTAGCTCGAATGATGAATGATTTCACGCTGTATACGTGGTAATTTGTTGGTATTTTCCGATATAATTCATGATAGGGGTGAAATCTTTTAAACCGTTTTGAAAAGTTGTAAAAGTTTTTGGGTCGAGAAAAGACGTCGATGAATTATTTTGGAAAATTGTTTCTCTTCTTCGTTGTCGATACTGCGAATAGAATCGTCGGAAAAGATTCTTTCTCGTCCATCGAATCGTTTAATATACGTTTTCTTCCAAAAAAAAGGCGTTCTCAGTGCATTTTTTTTTCTCATGTCTTCTGTTTTTTCGGTTGTTGTAGTTATTCGCCTGGTTATGATGACAGTCGTCGAAGAAGATCTGTTAGTGATAGCGACAGCGTGCAGATGAAGAATACGAATAACTGTGACAACCAGGTAATCAATCTTGTATTTTGTTGTTTTTTTTCATTTCTCAATATTATTTGTTGGGACGAGCACGATTCGTGAGAGTTGAAGCTATTATTTTCAAGAGACGTAGGCTGTCTTTTAAATTAGATATCTTTTTGAAATAATTGCTGGTTGCATTGAAGGGACGGGTTTGGTAATGGTTACTGAAATAATTTAATCAAATTTAGACTCGATTTAGATTTGTTTGCGTACTTGATCAATTTGCAATTTTTTCTTGAAAATATGGCTTGGGAAATTTTTTTTTTTTTAAATGTGACGCTACTCTGCCCAGTCAGAACTCTAGAAAAATATTTGTTACAGTTGTGTCTTTATCATACACGAACTAAAAACGTCATTTATGTTGCAAAATGATGATACCTTTATAATATTATTAAATAAGTTTAGGTTAAAAACGGATTTTTAAAAAATACGCTTTTAATAATTATTGTTTGAAAAACTAAAATAAAAACAATAACAGAAACAAAAACTCTCGTCCCTAATGGGACTTGAACATGGGATACTTTGTGTGGAAGTCACATCCTTAACGATGAGCGATCATATTCTTACAATGACGCCATAGAGATGAATCAAATTTTAAGAAGAAACTTATGTTAAGAAAGCAGGAAAGCGGATGTACAGAAAAATTTGTTCGGTACAATGATTTCATGTACTGGCTTTTTTTTTTTTTTTTTTTTTTAATTCCACTAGATATGACGAAAAATCCGGAAAAATGATGAAAGACCCCACCCAGAATTCCAATAAACGAAAATATTATAGTTGACCTAAAGAAAATTCAAAAATAATTGTCTAACTGTAGATTCAAACCTACAATTCCAGCATGCCATACCTTACTTAACCACTAAGCCACAGTGGCAGATACTGAAACTGGTTTGTCACAGACATATAATCACTTTTCATTTACGTTTTAATCTAATGATTTATGACATCATTGTGTCAAACTAATTTTGCTGTCCGTCCACTTTCCTGAAAAAGCATGAGAGCTTCAATACTAAGTGTTTTCTTAGGAACCATGGTTTGTGACGTCCTTATTTTCTGGATTTTTTTGTCTTTATTGTTTCACACTAATGGGTGATGTTGACTGTTGATGCACTGAGCTATTTTACAAAATTTTAATTTAATGTCATACGTCTGAAAAATTTCATCATTGAAACTAATGGTTCTAATTTGTGGATAACTTTGGTTTTTTTTGACAGAATTTGACTTATTTATTGTATGATTCATCAACTTCATTAAATTCACAAAATGCAGTATTCCTTTACTTTAAATGAGATATTGAAAATTTAAATATGTTAAATGAATATTTTTGTTGTGAATTCAAAGCACTCATCTGTGAAAATAACAGGGTATATATGAAAAAAAACATTATTCATAGTTCTCAGGACTTCATGCATACAGAACTAAGTTTCTATTCTTTCCATATTTGATTAAAGTTATGGAAAAGAAATGCGAAAGAACTGTTGGTTATAGAGAGCTACAATTTAGTAAGACATCTAAGTATGTTAGTTGAAGATTCTGTGAAAATTTGGTTGAAATCATTCGGATGGCTTTTGAGATGTTTCTGAAGTTCCTCAATTAAGTTGAATTCATTTTAACATCATTTAAATTGCTCAGTCTGAACAGAATTCTTTAACTAACATACTTCATTGTCTCTGCAAAATTTCAGTTCATCACAATCAATAGTTCTCTCACAGTTACTTTCGATAACTTTGAATTTGCCGAAAGTTTTCTCAATTTCAGTGGATTTAACACTTAGACCATATACTAGATAGACACACCCTGTACAGTCTTGTATAATGCTTCCCATTAAAGCACTGATACATATGGAGTGTGACATCACATTGGGGCAAGAATTTATTCTACCCAGTAGAGCCTAAAACCAAAACATTTTTGGGGTTATTGGTTATTGGGAACTAAAAAAAATCTATATTGGTTTCTGGTTACTGTTTATTGGTTGAAAGTGTAATTATTTGGTTACTAGTTTTTGTTTTGGTTTACCAAAACAACTTTTCTGGTTATTATTTGTGGTTACTGGTTATTGGTTAAGACAAAATTTGGGGTAAAATAGATAAAAAATATTTTCTCCAGGTCAAATTATCTATAATTAATAATTTTTCAGGAAATAATTAGTAATTTTTGAAAATAATAATCCATAATATTGCTATTTCATGAAAATCAATAAAAACTGATTCTATCTGGTTATCGTTCTGGTTAAAGGTTTCAACATTTTATGGCAATTGGTTATTGATTTTTGGTTAGGTGAAAGTTTTTTGTTTTGGTTATCAGTTCCCAAATCATTGTTGTCAGTGTGTTCCAGTTTTTAATGGTTATTGTTCTGGTTATGGTTGTGGTTACAAGTCCTACTACCCAAGTTATACTGCTGTTATTTCCAGGTTTTTGAAGTTGATTTTACCCAGGCTGGAGTTTTTTTTGTTGAAAAATTGTACATAATTATTTCTTTTTTTTTTATATTAAAAAATTCATTTTAGAAGAAAAAGTAAACTTTTTTGGATTTTTTCTTCAAAAAAACTTTATGGGATTTAACATGCATTTGCCCTATTGTGACGTCATTTATGTGTGCTTCAATTTTCCATTGACATGACGTGTCTATCTAGTATATGGTTGAAGATTTAACACCAAAAATACTAAAATCATGTTTTTGCTTAGCAGCAATAAGTTGGTGATATAAATAAATCAGTATATTAAATTTATCTAATTCTTGTATCTTTTTGGTTTCAAAATAATGTAATTTTTGTACAAGGGTGAAGATTCCCCTACAAAATGCCATGAGGACAGACAAAAATTAAACGATGAAAAATTGATAATAAAAATAATGACGTCACAGACCACGTGTCCTAAGAAATGACTCAGTATTGAAGCTGATTGAAGCTTTTGTGAAAAGCAAGCGCGTTGAATCGGGATAACTGATAACTACAAAATCTGATTTTAGCTCTCCTGGATCTAGATTTTAGTACAAGAACTATGTCAGATTTTGTTGCATTAAGCCGGTCCCACACGATGCGCGTATTTGGCGAATGTTATTCGGCAAATATTTGGCTGAAACATTTGCCTCGCTGCTTTACAGCTCCTACATTACACCATGAATATACGAACTTATTCACACGCGTCATGTAGGAGCCATCTGCAAGCATTCAAATATTTGTCATCCCTTTGATTCGCGAATTATTTACCGACAACTGCCGGAACCTAGATGAATGTTCGCCGAATGTTCGGCAATGCCGAACATTTGCATTGGCATTTCTCCCACACGATGCGCGAATGTAGACGAATGCCGAATGTTTGCCAAATATGCGCATTGTGTGGGAGCGGCTTTAGTAACTGCAATAAAAGCGTACCTTAAATACTTTTATGACGCATTCTATTTAATTCAATAGTAGCATTTTTATGGTAGTAACTGTTGCATGTTCCATTTACTAACTTGCAGGAAGTACACTTGTTATGGTAATGCTTGTAATTAAAGTTCCATGTTCAAGGCACACATGCGTGGCTAACTTATATCACAATTTCTCGATCATGCCATTTTACTGATATAAGTATAACCTATTTTTTCATTATTTTCCTACTATGTGACGTTGTTTTATCAATTTTATACATTCGTCTACCTCATTCATTGGCTATATATGACACGTCATTTCTTTGTGTCATTTTCATGGTATCAATGAGACCCGTATGTGTCCTATTTATAATACAGAAGTGACAATAATTTGATGATCGAGTCCAATTTGTGATGCGATTCAGCAGTAGGTATCACGCTTGCAACATCCACTTAACCCATACCCGTCATTGCTATGATATTGACTTGTTACATTAGTATTATTGGTCTTCCTATTTTAACTGAGAATTTTAAACACAAGTGACGCTGACTTTTGTTCCACAACAGGGTTATAGATGACGCCTATGTAACTACAGTGATTAAGTTGTGACCGTCATGGTACATTCTGTCTGACCGTAGTTGTAGCCCCAATGTGACATTTATTGTAACGAACGAGTGATGTAGATTTGGATCCGGAATATTATTTCACATCACTTATGTAACATTATGACAAGGAGGTCTTAATTAAATGACACGTTATGAATGAATCATTATTATCATCTACGACTTACGTGGCATTTGCGTCGGAATTTTCTACTCTTTTTTCATACGTTGTAATTTTTTTACGAATTTATTGTTGAAATACTTACCTATAGGTATTTTGAATTTTCTTCTTTCTGCAGTAATTTTAATCTTCTTCATTCCTTTTATCAAAAATATTCCCATGATTAGAAGTAAACGCATTCATCCTGCATGAACATTAGATTTTTGGCAATGTTTATGTTTGATGCAGCTCTGACACAGATGTTGGAGCTTTAAAGATTTTCCTTGTAGATTTTAATGACCGTAGTACAGAAATGCAAGCATTATAAAATACCTATAGGTTAGTACACTGCCCTCACTACTTAATGGGAAAATTGAAGAAGAGTGTGTATTAAATTGGGAAGTTAACCGAAAGCTATAAAGGTGGACAAAAACTGTTAAATCTGGTTGGATAAATGTATTTCACGAAGAAGTTGTGTAAATAAGCAGAATATCTATCCAAAAATACAAAATATAGTCAAATGTAACCAAAAATAAACATGACAGTAGCTTAATGATAAAAAAAATTGATGTTGGTTTTGCGGTCTTTTGTGTTACATTCTCCCACTTTTTGACTTTTTGCAACACCTAGACAAAAATCTACATATAAGAACAAGACCAAAATCTTTCGACTCCGTAAGACCATTAAAATTAAACGCAAAATTTTTTGGGAAAAAATGAACGAACCGTAAAATGTTTGACGCCTTCTGCTCAATTAATTTTCAATATGTAGGGTTTAATTTTATTTTTGTTTCTAATTTGCAAAGAACTGAATGGTTGGTTTAATTTTGTAAATCTTGTGAATAAAATCGAGATTAACGCTAAAATTGTACCGTGCAAGGTCTAAAGTTTGGACGAAGTCTTGGCTGTGCAAGACTAAGGCCAAGGCTTGATTATTTCTAATCAAGACCGAAACTACCATGATTTTGGTCTTCGTCTTGCTTTTGCTCATCACTTTGACAGACCTAATTCAAAATTATTGACATACCTTCTTATTTACCTGCCTCAAAAAGTTATTGAAATTTTAATTAATCTTTGAATACAGTCCCCAATTCAAGATATTTTTTGTTTCGTACGTACCTACTACGTACTAGCTAAGGTGTAGGTACTTATTTTAGTCGACGTCTTAATATGAACTTCAGGGTTTGTATAATGAGGAAGGGAAAATAAAGAGAAAGGAAAATAACGTAAATCGATAAAGAAAGAAGAAACTTCGAAGAAAATGCATAAAACGTGTTTTCGTGTGAGAAGGGAAAGGATAGGGGTCTATTTACACGCGATGTTATACTTTTTTGTTCCGCCATTAGCTAGACAAACGATTTCGTGCCTCTTTTCTCTGTTGGCTTGATGAGAATTGACATATTTAACGAATGACCGAGCGTTTTATCAAAACGTGGAAACATTGGCTATGTTGATTGGGTGAACGGTGGCGATGAAGAAATTTTTATTCACTCCTGCAGATGTGGGATTAAATTACTTGCGTAGCAAGCAAATAGTTGATTTAGTTTCCTCGA
The DNA here is from genome assembly GCA_011428145.1 of Ericerus pela. Classification (NCBI taxonomy): domain Eukaryota; kingdom Metazoa; phylum Arthropoda; class Insecta; order Hemiptera; family Coccidae; genus Ericerus; species Ericerus pela. The sequence continues at coordinate 346,180 of WOFM01000304.1, read as the reverse complement.
CAAGTTAGGTGTTGATATTGTAACGCAGAACATGAAAAATAAAACACAAGTCCATGTTCAGGATGTTCTAATGAAGATGTTGGATATAAACTGTAGGCAGGGGTATGCCAAGTATGGAAAATGCATAGATCAATGGTAACGATAGGTGATCTTTTTCCTTTCGATATTTAAGCTAATAAAATGTTGAAAATAGAAGTTAAACGTTTGAGTAGGTCTAATAAAAAAAGAGAACTGATCAAAGAATATTCTGGTATTGTGTCGAGTACACTCTGTACAGTCGGAAGTTAGAAGCACCGAAATCTGTTGGAAATTTCGAAGGAAATAAATTTCAAACTCTATCTAAATAAATAATAATACAGGATGAAGCAGAAAAATTTGATACATTTCGATTTCAGTTAATTTACTGGGCATCTTTGTATCTCAGTTATCTAGGATTCGGCTATATACCCGTAAAAGCCGGATTCGAATCTCAGCGCCAACTACCTTCTCTACCCGAAAACAATGGTCAGCGAGTCTCTGGTCGGTATTTATAGTTGGCTTTTTGGTATTTACTAACTTAAGTGTCAGTAAAACTTGCAGTTCTCAGCTGTATTTCTCACTGAAACTAAATTGTTTTCATAGCGTTTATGTAGTTTGTCACATGGAAGTCACGTTTCTCATTATTTTCAGCTAAACTGTTTTTTTGACAGCTTCACTGTAATTTAAAAACAGACCCTTAGGTTAATGAACACATAGTGTCAACTATGAGTACCAGCCACTGTCTGCAACGATGATATTCGGCCAGTTGAGTGCAGCGGTACCCGATCAACTTTCCCAGTACTGACATCTACTATCCATCAGTGTGTTATACCATCCATTGTTGCTCACCCTGGTCCCTTGTTCAGACTTATGTAGTCTTAAGCAGTCGAACGGCACATGTAGACGTATACAAATAAAACAATCATCAATGAATAGATGGTGGAATGGGTTAAATAGACACGTATGTAGATATAGTTGTATATTGTATAAGATTTTATTTGACGACACAAAATTAGTAATTCAATGCTTTCTTTTTATTTCGGTAGTGGTATCTGTTAAACAGTGAGTTTCGAAATAAGCAAGGGGAAGTATGGAGACATTCATTCGAATCGTTCAGGATTTGTTGCTTTCACATTGTGGGTAAATTGTATGAGTTTTGGTCAGTTAGGTTGTTGATCTGCTAAAGGAGACAGTTTGTTAGGAATTTAGGATTTGCTAGCTAATGGTCTTTGAACATGTATTTTCCAATCACAGGTGGCAGCACCAAATGGACCATCGTAATTTTGGATCGAAATGTATTAGCACCTTAAATTTTCTTCTGTATAATAAATTTCTCGTCTATTGGGATTAGCCATTAACAGTACCATTGCCTGAATTTCCTCGAAGGGAAAGAAAGAAAACTTATGTAAATGTGTTTGAAAAAAGTTTGTAGGATGCACGGCTTCAAGCGATTAGGGGTAATGATTCCAATTCAAAATCTTACTCCAGTCATCAGCTGTAATCTTGTCTATTGAATGCCATATTACGAATGAGAGCTCCCAGAACTGATTGTCGTAAAAGTTGGCATCGCTATTGGCCGATTGAATCCGTTGAACTAGATATCTGAGGTACAACTGCACCACACACAACCCTCGCATCTATATTGTAAAGAAACATTATATGCCTTAAAAATGTGTATTTTTACCCTCCCCTCGTTCTAGGAAAAGTTTTTACACTCGCAATCCTTTCTACACTTGAAACATTTTCACAATTTTTTTTATTTTTTCTTTGACTCTTAATATGTAGACATACATGAATATGGATAGAAACTACTACAGCACCACCTTAGACGATCAACAAGTGTTCAAGTCAATCCAGCAAGCCAATGCCAACAACTACGAGAATCGCGATCATCAATTTTTTTCTGAAGAATCGTATAACTCTTCGTCGTTGAACGCGAATGCGAATAACTTCAGCTTAGATAATCTTGCTCAATTTAGTCATATTAGTAATAATAATACTAACACTAGTAATAATAATAATAATAATTACAATAAGAGTAATAATATTAATACTAATACTAATAATAATAATAATAATAATAATAATAATAATAATAATAATAATAATAATAATAATAATAATACGAATCCATCGTGGCTAACTGCCACTGGCGGTGGCTCTTACTCGGAGCAGCTATGGAAAAACGACGATATTTCATTCAGCAGAATCGCCAACATGGATGGTAAAACTTTTAACGATCACGAAAAATTGTTACCACTGTCACCGACGTTGGATGACGAGGCGAAAAATTCCAGTCGTTCCGAATCGGAATCCAGTGACGAGATTAGTTTTGGTGAGGCACTTGCCACCGGCCTCATACCACCTCATATCACTCCTGAAATTGCGGCTCGAATGAACATCGAACTGATTAACCATCCTAAGGCGGTCATAGAGTCGATTTATGGTCATAGTCCGGGTGAAGTGTACACCATACCAGAAGAAGAGGATGAAATTTGCAGTCCAACTGGCGCCGATGGAGTTACCAGCTTACGTAAGCAACGAATGGCGTCTGGTAGGTTTAACCTTTTCGGACAGTAGAGAATACCCAGCTTCGTTAATTTTTGCCTTGTCGTTCTCAGCTGAAGATAATGGCATACCTTAAGATCAGTATACTCTGTAGTTTATTTGCCAGTCGCAAAGGGTGGTCGTTTGTTTTATTAATGTCAAAATTTTTCACCATAAACTATGGCGTATATTTTATCCGGCTAATCCGTCAAAATCGCCGCGAAAGGTGCAACGGAAGAAGCGTAATATTAGGTTAGAACCCCCGACGAAGCGCAGAGAGTTCTAAAGTTGAAGGAATTTTCGACTTAAAAACGAATTTAGTGTTATGACGTGGTTCTCAAACAGCCGCTGATTTTTTTTTAAAATATTTTTTGGTAATTATATCAGTTATTACACTTGACATTGTTTTAAAGTATTTATATTTCAGAAAATCTTTTCTGTTTCTGTGGAATGTTAGATTGAAGGGAGTTGTAAAGGACATGAGAAATTCAGAATTTTTTGCGAAATGAGGGTTTTTTGATCATTGCGTCATTCCATGAAACAGATTTGTTACATATTGTGAAACCTAACATGGTGTAGTCAGGTGTAATACAACATGTAGGGAACATAAAACATCTCACTTTCTTGGAAAACAATAGAAAATTTTTTTTTACTCGGTAATTTAATTGGAAATTTATTTTTTAGTAATTTTACTGTCCAATACACCCTATTGCTATTAGAAGTACGATATTCTTCTTCATAATGTGCAACATGAAGATACGTCATATGTTTTCACATTGTAATCGTTCCTAAAGAAAACATCTTCTCATGAACTCAAAATTAGTTTGGCTACCTCCGAATGGAATGTCTTCAAAAATATGGGCATTTCAGAAAGTGAAAAATTGACCAAAGCTTATTTTGGAATTCATTGGTATTTTTTTTCGTTTACGAAATTTTAATTCCCGCGATGAAAATAAGAATGAAGTATTTTTGAGTACCTTAAGGAAATTCCATCGTGAAGAAACATAGAAAAAAGACGTTTAGAAATTTGTTCAGTCACTACACTACTTCCCTTGGTATAGATACCAATCCAGAAATTTTAATTCGTCTCAATTACCATCTGTTTTATTTCGGGCAATAATTTGGAAGTAATTAAGTCAATCGTTGAAATTCTTATACCTGTTCTTAATTGAACAATTTTTATAACCTTCTTATTTTAGTCCTTTCGAGTTTTTCGTTCGGTTTCAGCATATTCTGTTTCAGTTTAAGTTTGATAAGTATAATCTACATATGCTGGGTTTCTCTCAAGTCTCAAAGGAATGGATTCAGAAAATGGACGAAATAACTAATATTGAATTTCTTGTTTCTAAATTGCAGCACGTGTTGAAACATCTAGTAATATGCCACAAGATTTACTGAACAAAAGGCGGATGTTACCGATTAATCAATCTGAACAGAAATCAAAGTGAGTTACACTGACGATATTTATATGCCAGGCCTGTTTACATGGATTTATTCCTGATAGAGAGAATATACCTTACTTTAAATTTTAGCATAAACTTGATTGCCACGAAAAATATTTGAGGCCACTCTCTTCTAATTCAGCACTCCATTCTCTATTCTTCTAAAGAAATAATGAAGGTATAGTCTGTGAAATTAAAAACTTCATAGGTACCTATGTTACATTCTCCTCTACATGGTTTTACATTCTTTCATGCAATAATGCAAAACAAAAATTCACAGAATTGTTGATACAATATATTAATACAGATGTAACTTGACGTGGTGTGAATCGACGTTCGTCATATTGCTCTTCCAAAATTTAAGGAAAGTTATAAAGCTTAGAGAAATTGCTTCAATTTTTTCCTGGTATCGATTTAGAGAACTAGAATCATATTTCTTTTGGGTGAATGATACTGAAATTTTGAATTTTTTGAACTAAATTTTGGAATTTACAATGAATTTGAAGAATAAATGTCAAAGATATGGTTTTCTTAATGGCATTATCGACTGAAAAAAAACAAATGCTTGGTTCTGTTATCTCCATATTTTTATTTTATATCTATGCTTTCATTTATCTCCATTTGGGAACAGAATTCAGATTTTGTTTTCGGTTTTTGTGTGTGTAGACCTGTGAATAGTTACCGAGTTTGCTGCTAGATCATTATAAAGTGGTAAGATCGCAATTGCGGGTTACATTATGTGTTACTGTGTGAGTGAAATAGTTTGCTATGTTTTACTTTCACACGTTTTCCACTTTTAAGCTTATTTTTAAAAATTCATTTTTAGCATATTATTTATGATTAAATCATGTCGAAACCTCAGAGTATTAAATATAGTAGAAGACGCACGTGAAACGAAAAATGGTACCATTTTTAAGATAAAGTATCTTCACTCCTAAGGAACCATTCAATTTTCCGTCTCGTTTTAATCTACAAAATTCGTGTTTGTTGTGGTTTCTGAATTATTACTTATACTTATTTATTCATTAATTTAATTTACTTATTTGAAGAAAAACAATTATCATTATTGTTAATGGGACCAAATACGGACGAACAGATACGAATTATGATACTGTAAGGATGGAGACAACAACTTCGTAAGTGGTGCCATTTTTCGGAGCAGCGTTTAGATGGGTGTGAGTTTTCCTATTATATTTAATACTCTTTGGTCAAAACAACCAAACTGATACCTAAGAAAACCAATTTTTTTTAATATTTGAAGTGGATGCAAGCATTTAAGGAAGTGCTGGTGTATCATTTGAAACCTTTGGCTATATTATACAACTATATGGACTGAGTATAGTGATAAGAACGTGAAGGCAAGATATCCATCATTATAATAAATGTAAATGTAAGAAATTTTTGGGCCAAAAATTTTCCTTTATTATTTTGGGAAATTAAATACACATGCGCCAGTTATCGAAAATTTTCATTATTTCGAACAAATAACAAATTGAACAGTGTTACCGTATCAGTGCCAGAAAAAGTCTTGGATTGGTACAAACCAAAGTGTCGCGAAGTGGTGCTTCAGGGCTTGCGTAAATAAGTATGATTGGAATAAGGTCCTCCCGCTTTTACTTTTTACCGAAAATTTTTGACATCGTTCATACTTAACAGATCGCTAACAACTGAAAAATAAAGTAATTTTAATCAAAATGGAAAATTTCGAGTATTGAATTAATAGTAAAATTGCCACACTTTTCTTAATAAAAATCACCTTCAGCCAATGATACCTATTATTGTTTTCAAAAGCAATTCACTCATCACCACACATGGTTAGCTCAAACAATATCATTATAATAAACAAAAAGCTGATAAATTTGTTTGCCTAAAATTCAGCCCTTATTATTCCGTTAAATTCAATGTGCATGCGTCAACTATTCAACTTTTTCGTTGTTTTTACCTATATTTACAAATTGGAGTGTTACTAGGCCGGCACAAGCCAAAGCGACGCTTTAAGGCTTGAAGCAAATTTCTACCTGCTGTCTTACACGTTTTCTACCTGAAAAAGAATTTCCTGTATCTTCCACGTGTTAAAAATTTGTGAAGATTATTTGCTTGTTACTCATATAATAATATAATCTGGTTTGGGACTACGTATGTTTTTAGAAATTAATTTGAAAGTGTGGTCGTGATCTATAGAAAGGTACCTGAAGGTATCATTTTAAGCAATATACAGATTTCTTTATCTCCAAAAAAGTGACTTCAGCTATTACAGGGAGTCAGAGATGTCTAAAATAACAGCCTCAAAATGGTAAGATAACATGAATACTGTTCAATAAAATAGAATGTATTACGCGAATAAAACAACGACAGCTTTTCGGAATTGCACGAACTTGTGAAAAACTGTAAATACATTTTTCCCAAGAATTCTTAGAAATACACGTCGACGTGTGAAAAAATTGTGAATTTTCCATAAATTTTAAGCAAAAGTACTTTTTTTTCCTTCAGGAATGTTTGAAAATTTACCTTGTCTCCTATTCTTTGGATTCAGGCCTGGCTCCTGCTACTATTTTAAAAATTAGCCTTATGGTTACACTTAAATTTAATTCACAACAGATATGGTGTTACCAGTTTTGAATCCGCTGACAAATCGGATCAACGCTTTACTGCCGACGAATTAAAAGGAACACGACTGGTAATTATTGTTCTTTAATTTTTTTTTTTTACTTTTTGAAAATTGTTTTGTTACATGATACACTTTTGGCGTGCAGATGAAAAATGATAATGAAAGTTTAAACATAGTACAAAAACTGCAGCCAAATTTAAACGTGAAATTTCACCCAGACCAAAGCAGTAACAAACAACTGTACAGAACTCAACCTTTTGAAATGATACAAAAGCAAGATTTCCAACAGGCCCAGCCGCAGCAGCCGAATTCACGTTTACCATCGCGAAACAAAGATAACCTTAATCATCAGTTCAAACAAGATGCTTGTCAGAATCCGGTATTCTATCAAAATAGCCAACAGCCGCCAGAATATGGAGATAATCGACAGCCCCAGGGTTATGTGATGAATGATCGACCACCACAGTTGTATTCTCCGGATAATATTCGATTTCCTCCACCCAATCATTCAGATAATAGAGTACCACAACCAAACTACATTAGTACTAGACCTCAACAGCCTACCCCTCATCAAATGATTCCCGTTGATAATAGAATGAATCAGCAGCATCCAGAGATGCAGTCTTCCCAATTTGGCTTCCAACAACACCCCATCAATCCAGCTAATCGACCTCCTCAAAATTATACTGATGGTCGTTTGTCCCAGCATGCAAATTTTGGAGACAACAGAATGCCAAATCCTCCCCCTTCGCAGTATCAGCCAGCCCCTTACCAGGCAACTCAAATCCCAAATAACCAGCAGCTACTCCAAAATGTTTACTGTGGAGAAAATCGTCCAGCTGTATATGCGACTGATAGTAGAGTGTCACGTCAGCCAGGGTACTCAGAGAATCGGCAGTTGCAGCCTATGTACCCCAGTGATAATCATCCTCCTCAAGGATACGTACCAGATAGTCGACAACAGTTCCACCCATATCCCAATGAACAAGTTTCCCAGCAGGGATATGTGTCGGATAGTAGGCCACCTTCACAGCAAATTTATCCAACTGACAATAGACCACCTCAACCACCAATAGCCCAAGGATATCCGCAGAATGATAATCGACTGCAGCCAGGTCAACAATGTCCACCAGACAATCGTCAATACCAGCAAGACTACTTCCCGGATGGTAGGCAACCAGCACAGCATGGGCACTTTGACAACCGACAGCCGCAGCAAACTCACCCGCCTGACAGACCTAGCCAACCCTACTACCAGGATGATAGACCAGCTCAACAAGGGTTTGCCGAAAATCAACCGCCTCTTGGTTACCCTAGACCGTATCCTGCTGCAGAGAATAGAAGACTGAATCAGCCATCGCAACCATGTTCTAATCAGAATTCGTCGCAAAGACAACTACCAAATGTTGGCTATCAACAAGAGCAGCAACGCTCCAGCTACAGAGAGTCGTCCGACAGTCAAGATAGGCGGCCACAGATTATTTCGCAAGCGGAATTTTCCAAACCGAATAGTCACCCAGTACGCCGACAACTGCCCCCTGACAGACAGGACAGTTTGCAGACAAATCGCAAACGATTTGCTCTGCGTAAGTACAATTCGGAAGAACGATATGGGAGTCTCCAAGAGGAGTACGAAAAACAACATTATGGTGGTGCAACTCCCAACGAACAGGATCCTGAATGTTCTGCTGGAGTAAGACATCAACGTGTCAAATTCAGAGGTCCACGCCAACGTTCTATATCGTTGGACTCGTACGAGCGTGAAGATAATCATTCCAAATCGAGAACGTCGTCGTTGGAACGTTCTCGCAATGAAGATGAGTTCGATAGTCCACCGAGTGGACGTGGCACCGAGTCCAAAAGGTCGACAGCGCAACAACGTAACTCTGGTGGTCCAAGTGTATCTTCGAAAGCGAGTCAACGAAGCCCAGTCACCTCTGGTGGAAGAGCTTCGATGGCGAATCGATCACGTAAGACAAGCACGTGGTCAGAGGGGGAAAATGGGGAGGAAACTCGATTGGTAGAGCGTCGACATGTAGCAGCCAGTAAGGAGTCAAAGAAAAATGCCGATTCTCTGCAAAGATCTCGACCAGCTGCTGAAATGAGAAGAGCAGAGAACTACTGCCCGCAACACAAGAAGTTCACCTCGAGCACGACCAGCTCTAGTCGACCAGTTAGGCGGTTGTTACCGAAAGAACCAACTCCGTCATTGACGTTGAAGAAAAACATTAGAACGCAGGTGAGTAATTCAAATGTTTCGAAATTATTAGTTACTTCGATTAGTACTGAAGATAAATGTTTAGAAAAAATTCCTTATGTAGAGGTTATAGGTTTTTTTTTTGTTAGAATATGAATAACTATCGTATGGGTGTCGAGGAATTTTTAAAGACCCTTGGCTGTACCAACGATTTCATTGCAAATTGTTTGATTCTATACGTTGATACCTAATATTTTCTTAAGCTATTTACTTTTCTCAGCTCATTGTTTTTCATATTACCATGAATTGACTGGAAAATTTCGGCGACAAAAGTTGTTTTCCTTCTTATAACAGTATTTATCCACGTTTGTTTTTTTATTGATACTTATTTCTACAGAAATGGCCCCCCAAGAGCACAAAGTCAATTTAGTTGAAGATATTGAGAAATTTCTGCGAAAAAACGAAAACAAAAACCCACACCAATTCTGGTGGTGTTTATAGTATCTTGAAAAACAGTTACACCATTGGTGAGCTTACTTACAATTTCATTAAGGATGGGATAAAACTTGAAAAGGAAAAAAAAATGGAATAAAAAATTTGCATTTTTAAGAGTTTGGATACAGAAAAAATGAAAATAATAAACTATCCAAACTAGAGTAAAATGCAAAATTTTAAACGTGAACTGTGCACATTTTCGTGACGTTGCTTATTTATTTTATAAGTGGACTATCTGAAATCCGAGGGGATGTTAAAAATCTTGACCAATACAATTCTAACCAATGCGATTCGTAGCTTTAAAAATGGTTAACATAAGAAATGCCAAACGAAAAAATGAAAATCGTACTTTTTTTTTGTGAATGGCTTTAGCGGTCAAACTCAGGAATAATTATAACAGAATTGAAATTTTTGCATTCAGAATTTTTAGACCCAAGAGTCCACTCACTAACGCGACAATAAAGTTTACGGTCAATTGTTCGACTACAGTTCTTTTAAAATAAGAAGGTAATTTTTTTTTTAAAGGAGCGTACAGGCGGCCTCTAATAAATGTAAGTGAAGTTAAATTAAAATATTGCTACGCAAAATAAAAATTGAATGCGAACAGCTGTGCTTAGTTTCGCGTCCAGTGTATATCCTAACTTTTTCCTCTCAACTCTGTTATCGACAATGCCAGCAAACTCCGTGTATTGCGGTTAGAAAATTTCTTTTTTATTTGGAACAGACCATATGTAGATTTTGATTTTTCTTATAATATTCCACTGAAGATTTGGGAAGGTATTTTGTAAGGAGTAAATAGGCAACTTATTTTACACACGTACTTTCACAGCGTTATTTCGATATGCGGAGTATCTCCTAATTGTTTTTAATGTCGACGTTTGACAGTTTCAATTAATGTGGATTTTTTGTGGTTTCTGATGAGTTTTTTTTTTTCCTATCCACTGAAATGAGTTGACCTACAAATTTTACGTAGCTTTCTCCTGCCTCGCAGAATTTAATCAGATAAATTCTTGTGCATTACTCTCCAAATTACAATATTTAATTTTGTAGAATATTTTTCTATTTAATATCTTGCGAAAAATTCTACCAATGGGTTTCCGCAAAAATTTAAGAAGGTGAAATTTCATTTGTACATTGGATGATATGTAATACCGCTCATCATAATTTACCGAATGTATTCAAAATCGTTTTTTCATGTAGTTTTGTGAATAACTAGAGCGGTACCTAGTTATTTCAAAATAACCGATAATTCTTGAAATTCAATTGTAGAAATTTTCCAGTTTATTTATTTATTTTATTCACGGTGAGTGAAAGAAGAGCATAGCAAAATTTTAGCCCTATCCTTTTCGTAATTTTCCCAAAACGGTGAACACAAAATTTTTTTCAACAATTTTTCTTCTCCAGTTTTTATCAGAAACTATCAGATTAGTAGTCATCAAACTTCTATCAGACTTGCACCTACGTAAGGATAACCTGTTATAGACGTTTCAGTTCTATCACTTTTTTTCGTTTTCTCAGAATCCTGGAAAAACAACTTTTTCAGGAATTTTTTATTTTCCAGTTCTCTCAAAAACTACCTAACCGATGAGCACCAAACTTCTTTCAGATCTGCTCCCATATGATAACTATCTTCCGTAAACATTTTAACCCTATCTGTTCGATAGTTTTCTCCAAACCATGAACAAAAATTTTTACCAGAAATTTTTCTTCTTCACGGTAACTATTGAATTAATAGGCACCAAACTTCCATTAGACTTGCAGCAACATAAGAAAAATCTATCGTAAAAATTTCAACGGATTACTTTTGTCATTTTTTCAGAATCCCGGAAAAACGATTTTTCGAGGAATTTTTTGTTTTTTAATTTTCTCAGAAAATAATTAATCGATAGGCACCAAACTTCTTTCAGACCTGCTCCAATGTAAAAACAATTTCTCGTGAAAATTTCAGCCCTATCCATCCTACAATTTTCTCAAAACTATGAACCCAAAATTTTAGGCAATATCTACATATATACATATATCATTGCATGTATATATTTATACATATATCTACATTAAAAAAAATTAGGTTTTAACGGGAAAGTGGTACAAATCGTTTTATTTTCTTATGAAACGGATAATTTTTGTCATCCTCATCTCTAACCCTTTTGTGAGGTCAATTTCAATGCCCCATTTGCAGGCTGGGTAAAAAAAACGTCATCCATCTTCGCCTAATCCACCTTCATTTGCAGAGTATTACAAACAATTGAGACTTATAATTTTTAACTAGAGAAATGCCTTTTAGCGCATTTTTTTTTAAATTCGGTTCAATTACTGCTATACATCTGCGCGAAGGAAGATTTTTTTCGACGTCAACTATAGTTTTGACCAGTCAAAAGAAGTTAGTATAGGTATTGATGAAATTGATTTTTCAGTACTAGTTTTAACTGTAACATTTCCATCAATTTTATTTTAAGTATTTTTAGAATAATCAAACTATAGTTATTGTGAATCATTTTAATTAACATCGCAGATCGGATAAATCGTTATATCAAACAAAATAAACGTATATTTCAAAAATAAAAAGTCGCTTAAAGTGTCGCAAACTGTACCCTCGTAGGTAAGTCCAGATAAGGTTGGCTTAGCACGTACATTGATTAGACATACGGGGATAGACATGAAATAGCGATTTTCACTCAGGTGTGGTTGGTGGTTCGATGCCATTTTTCATTTTTAAAGAACAGTCGAAAATGATTTAGGTCGAGATACGCCGTTTTGAAACTAAGCCTTAATTTCTCGTCGTATGAAATCTTGACCCAAAATTAAGGACATGAATGGCATGAATGGATCGTTTTTTCGTTGGCTAAAGGGAAATAGAAGGGTCTGTTCGTTCGAAACGGATGATTCGGATAAGCTGCAATCTCCTCGAATACCGACACCGAGTAAGTATATAGCAAGAGCCAATAAATGAAATGGCGTATTATTTTTTTGTGGTAAAAAGTATATAATTATGTGTTTCACTCCCGTAAAATGAACGTATTAATAATATCATGGTATGCAAATTTGTTCATTGTAGTAGACACGTCGGAAGGGTGAGGGGAAATAAATCAGTTTTATGTCCAAGAATTTTTCAATGAAACGCGATTCGTATTTTCGTACTTTTTAATAACGTTTATTTTCTGTTTCCTGACGACTGAGAGTGAGAAAAAGAGGTAAATACTTTCTACTTTTATTTTAGATTTGGTTTCATAATGCTTCCACGAATAAACACTCTGAATCGGTAGAGAAATTAGTTTGAGTCCAATTTAACATTTTATATAATTGACCTCGGGTGAGTATATAGTGCTAGGGCCTGGAAGATTATATTCGTGTGAATGCTCGAAGTTTCGATACTTCAGTAAACGTATGTATTTGAAATGGGAAGAGAAGGGCTTACAAAATGGTGCAATTTTTCAGATCTTCTTCAGCTAATGCACCTTTTTCGAGTATTTTAAGCAACTTCCGATCGTTATACTTTCTGCATGGAACGTGTTGTTCTTTTCTTGAGGACGATGGTGGCGCAGGCTGAGAACTACCTGGACTAAAAGTCAGCGTATCTCTTCCTCTTCTCTTCATAAAAAAAAACCGTTGTACGTGCATAATAATTTTACAGATAACCTAATAGATGAGAAAGAGAGATGGAGATTCAGGGAGCAAAATTATGCGATCTATAGTTTTTGTAATAGACTAGGAAACATTTTTTGATTGCAGAGAGAAGTTAAAAACGAGATTGCGTTAATGCATTTGCAGTATTAACGATTCTTAGTTGAGGAGCTAAAGTGAAACTTTTTGTCTTCATAATCAAAGTATTCATTCAAATATAAATTTCATAATTCACAAAAGGAAAGGAAGGTATAGTTCTTTCAATGTTATGTATAGCTACATCGAAATTTTTAAATGAGAAGTGCAATATTTGGACACTTTAAAAGCTGACCTTGAATTATAGAAATTTCATGATGAGCATGCTAGTGTAGTGATTTACTAAAGTTCTGAAGAAAGTTCTTCCTTTACCTATCTATTCTTATCTTATAAATTTTGATTAAAAAGTTTTAAGTTCATTTTTTTATGTCTGTTTTTTTTTTGTGGTTACATCAATATAGACTCAAGATAGAAATGCTATGACGTCTAAATTGGAAGACTCAGCCCATCACAGAGCTGGTATTCTCTCAACTGCGGCGCGCAAAGTGGAGAGAAGTGGCAATTTGAAAATAACATTTTCGGAGCCCATTAGCCATCTATTAAAGCCGAGTAAAGGAATCACCTTCACACGATCAGGTAAGGCCAACAGGAAAAAAAAGTTTCAACGTTAATTTTCTTTGTTTTTACATGAATCTCAGAATTTTCGTTGATGTGGAGAGATTAAATTTTGAAAGTCATTAGCGAGCAGTAATTAATATACAAACAAAATATTTATTGAGAAATTAAAAATTTCATATATCTGTTCAACTTGTACTATATTTTGTTTTTTGCATTCATTTCTCCCGTGCCTGTGTTCAGATTCTGATTCACAGTAAGAATGGGGAAATTCCGCCCAAACACCAAAAAAAAAGAAAAAAGACGAAAATAAAGAAAAAAAATTAATGTATGAATCAGAATCCAGATAAAAACCGACCAAAGTTCCTAATATCGTCATGAAGAAATTTAAATAAAATAATACAGAAATCAAAAAACGTGACAGGACTTAATCTCTACCACTTGCATGACCAGCAAGAGATGTTGACCGTGCCATTAGAACTTTTGAAGTCTAAACAAGAGGTTCACCATACGAACATTACTTTTGAAGTGAAGAAGGTGGCAAAATAAATTTACTATGTCGACTGACTTCACAAAAGATCGTCTCCCTTTTACAATGATAATAAAAGAAAAGGAGTTCACTGCCAACAGATACGCATAGTATGATGACTAATAGAACAGAAAAAATTTTAAAAGTACGAAAAGATAGAAAGAGCTGTTGCCGCTAGTTCATTATCTCTCGGATTTTTTTCTGGGTGGATCAGTGGAAATGTAACATAATATACCTTGTTTTTCTGTCGTCAATAATTTATTCTCGTATGTTTTCTAAATTAAATAAAAAATATATTGGTCAATATAACCTAGAGTACAGGATAGATTTTTTACATGTTTAGTGATGTCAGAAAATTGGGTACCTACAGAGTTAAAAAATACGAAAATGAAGAAAAAAAATTAATGTATGAATCAGAATCCAGATAAAAACCGACCAAAGTTCCTAATAGTCGTCATGAAGAAATTTAAATAAAATAATACATTGTATATTTAAAGAAATCAAAAAACGTGACAGGACTTAATCCCTACCACTTGCATGACCAGCAAAAGATGTATAGGTATAGCCAAAAAATTCAGCTATTTTTAGCTAGACATCTCGGAACATACAACCCCTTTTTTTAAGTCTAATGTTCTAAACTGTAGTCTCATTCACACCACATTAGTTTTTTAGCTACTAGCCAGCCAATTAGAGCACTATATATTCTGCAAATAATTGAAGTCATTATAATTATGCCATTTTAGCCATTTAAAGTCAACTTTAACTAGGCGGATAGTCTTATAAGAATCTCATTAAAGTTATTAGTTAGTACAAGCTCGCAACTGCAAAGTTTAAGTTGATTTTAATTGGTTGAAACGACTTAGTGAATTCAATTGTTAACGGAATAATACCGCAAATAGCCGGATAGTAGCATAAAAACTATCCAAATAGGAATCAAGATTATACGAAAATTATTTGAAAAGTCCTGTGCATTCGCCAACTATTTTGTTGTTCCGTCGAAATAACGAATTGAACAGTATTACCAGACCAGTAAAAGCCAAGGGGCGCTTCAGGGCTTGTATCAAAATATACTTGCTGCTGATTCACAGTGTTAAAATTCTAATGACATGGACACGCCTCCCTATTTCGAAAGATATGAATGGTAAGTCTGATTTAATCATCAGTAGACTATAATAGTGGAGTCAATTGGTCTTTGTTTTTTCTCATCACTACTACTTTACCTGTTGGCCGCAAAAATTTTCATTCATTGAAACAAAAATAAACTCTGTTCAACTCGTTAGATAGAATCGGTACGTTAGTCTCTTTAAAAATTTTCACGTTGATTAAAACAATATGTGGTGCTACTCTCAATTTCTTAAAGAACTAGAGCCAATCTGAAATTAAAGAACACAAAAATATGCTTTTGAATGTCAATGGTAGTGTGTCAGAAACGAATACTTACAGTCGTTTGTAACGTGGAAAGACCATTGAAATTACTGTTCGATGAGAGACGAAAAAAGTGATGATGAAGAAAAGATGGTGAGGAAAAGAGGAAGGGAAATAGAATTGACGAGCTGATATAATTATATACACTACATTCTTGACCTGTGTTTTTGTGAAAATGAATTTATGTGCGAAATGAAAAAAAAAGCTGCTCGTATTATTTCGTGTGGATGACTAATCAAACAAATTTTTCTTTGGCTGCTGCTCGACCGAGCGGTGATCACCGTGGCAATTCGCATTTGGACTTGAACTATACATTTATATGAATGAGCTCTCAGGAATTGTGTAATTTAGCGGTTAGAGTTATTTTTCTATTCGGTGTGTTCCTATATAGGGTGCCTCCCCGCCCCCGTAAAAACTTTTCTACGTTGATCAATCATTTTAGAAAAATATACTTGATATATTGTATTTTTTCCTCATAAAATGCTCAAGAATGAAAAACTAATTTATCATTTTAGTTTGTACGATGAAAATTTTCGGAATTTTAAGGCTATATCAGAACATACCTATGATTTTTCAGAAACACTACGTTGAGTTTCTCCCTTTTTTTCTTCTTATATTAAGTTGAATATAGAAACACTGTGTTGGAATTGGAATTTTTCTGGTATTTAGTTGTTTGCCAAGAATACTAGAATTGTGTGTTACGGGTTGCATGTATTCGTCGAGTAATTCAACGGGTTAAGGTTCGATAATTCTGATATTTTAGTTCAATAGAGGACATTTATTCGGAGGCCTCAATTCTCCTCTTCATGAGTGAGTGGGAAAAAACTCTTCGAGAGGGGAAAAACGTGGGCGGCACTGCCCCATTTGCTACTTCGTTTGTATTTTTAATAAAACTTTAAAACCTGCCATTCAAAATTAAGCTTATGAAGGAAGTTTGAGTTCAAACTTGGAAGGCCGAACTGTGGCGTAGCGAAGTTTGTAGCGCCCTAGAAAGAACATAACCATGGTGACCTCCTGTTCATTTCAATTTTTGATTTTTTTATTTTACGCCCAATTTATTAACTAAATTATGGTTTTCTTTGGAAACTTGGTGCCCCCTTTAGCCAAACGATCTTTAACGGCTGCTCCACTGTAGCTACGCTACTGGACCTGGATAGTTTTTCTTTTCTTATTGTCAAAATATACCCAATGGCATCATCAAGTTAGAATTTTAATTTGTTTTTATTATATATACGTTTTTCAATTTCACAAAGTATTCTGTGTGACGACTTTAGGTGAAGCTAAGGGTTTTCTTGGCTCCTCAAAGATATTATTGAGTGACACATCATCACATTTGTTTCGTAAGGTGCGGAATTCAAATTGTTGGTTCAATATAAGATTAAACCAATTTTTTGGCCCCCTGGGGTCCAAAAATGAGAGTTAGAATCAATTTTTCATATTTTATTAAGTGATACGCTGTATGAGATGCGGAATTCAAATTTTTGATCCAGTATTGGATTGAATCAATTCTTAGGAATGATATGTCGTTGGATATGTTTTTTGCTGAAGTGGAATTCAAATTTATTCTCCAATTTTAGATTAAACCAAATTTTTCTTCCCCTATGAACTCGAAAGGTTGATCAACGGTTCATATATTATTTCAAAAGTTGTTTTAGGATTGGGTTTTGAAGGAGTTTCATGTTTATATGGATGTATGTGGCTATGTACAAAACCGTTTTAGGCTAACATGATGCATGAAAAAATTTTTATTCGATCATTTTGAAATTTAGTTCCTACGTAATTATAACAATAGTGGTTTCATGGTATGGAAGTGAACTCTAATGATTTTGAGTCCAATCAAATCCGGGGATATATTCCGTAAATTCACTAAATACTTGAAAGAACTCTGGTCCAGTATCGAATGTCCCCAGTTTTATTGCTTCAGTTACAAATACTAAAGTGTACATATGAAAAAGTGGTAAGTTGAAATTCGTTTTAGTCCAGTTAACGAAGTTCAGATTTTGGCATATGACGGAACCAAATCATAAAATTTCGATATTTGAAATAGCTGTTTATTGATGGTTCAAAATAAATATCAAAAGTTCTGAATTTTTAGAGAGGAGCTATGGCTGCCATCTTGGAAAATAAGTCCCAGTTTTCTTTTTTTCGTAAATATATCGAAAAGGATCAGATAGAGTAAGAAAAGTTTATACTATATAAAATAAAAGCTCATAAAATTTCATACAAAAAAGTACTCATAACACTTTCCTTAATTCTGATAGTTTTCGATATATTCGCAGTTAAAATAGAAGTATTTTCCCCAAAGATCAGCCCATTGGTAGTGTATTGCTAATATCTCAAAAACTGTTGGGTTCAGGGAAAAAGTAATTTCAAGAAAAAATAAAGAGCATACATTTTTCTACAAAATGAGTCGTTATTGATGTTTCTACATAAATTTAGTAGCGTCTGAGACTACTAGCGGCTAAATGTGAGAACTATACTTAAGTCATTAACATTTTCCTCATTACCAATTTAATTTTAACCTAGGTAACAAGGCTCAATTGTAAGGGAGGTCCAAATCTTCACAACTTTCTCTTCCACCCCCACCATGCAGCATCAGTATCATTGAAACCTAGAAAAACACTTCTTTTTTAGCTCAAAATTATTTTCGGACCTTAAAGGGTCCAGACCACCAGGACCCCTAATACACTCCCTTGATACATAAATATGAATGTGTATAACCATATTAAGGTAAGTAATTTTTCAGAAATGGTTGTCATCTAAGTATCGTTTTTGCATACAGGTCTAAGAGTGGAATTTCCTCTACTACCTTGATACTAATTTGAAAGTTGCATGCACAGCGGAATCAGACTTGTGGCTTTTACTTATATTTTTAATTTATATGGAGAAAGATATAATATTAGGACAGGCAATAAAAATTTTGAATAACAGTTTAATTCATAGAGAAAAAAAAATTTTTTTTTATTATGAGGTATTACAAAATGGTCAATTGTTGCTTTCATTGAGCAGTGACTCCTGTTGTTCTTCATCAGCAATGAGTGGGACGCCATTAAAATAATCGCCGTGACATTGCAAATTTTGTTATACTTCATGGAACCTTTCTTGCAACACCTAGCTCCACAACCAGAAGTGCGCTTACAAAAAATCATGTGAAAATACGCAGATTCGCTCTCTTCTTATTGCTTAAGCACATTGAACGGGAAGAAAACAGCTATAACTTTATGTAGGAAGGTAATGAATAGCAGAATAGGCAGGGAGGAGACTCAAGGCCGTGAAGTGGTCCCTCTTCTCTTCCTTTCTTGTGGCGGAGATAGAAGGTGAGCTTGTTTTATTCAGAAAATCCCCTGGCCTAAAGCCAGCCCACCTAGTTATTCCAAGTAGACCTCTGTAGATCTGCACTAATTGAAAAAGTGTCCACTCAGAAATTTTCAGCCCCTTAATTGGCCTACCAAGTGAAAAGTTCACCTCGCTCTACTTTATTTTTATGACATCAAAATTTGAAATGTTTGCACTCCAAGCCAATTTACCATTTCAATTGAACACATTTCAGTTTTGAAAAAAACGTCTCCTAGTTCACTCCATGATTCTTCAGCCTCTATTTGAGCTGGAGAACTGGGATTGGTATTGCTTGAAAGCAGGTACAATATAAAAAATTATTTTTAATCTTCTAATCATCTTTAGCCATTTGAAAATAAATAAATGAAAAAATTCAAATTAATGAAAAATTTGCCCTTTTTTTGAGTCCAGAAACCTCTTCTCTTACACTCAATGAATCCTTAACCCCTATTTAAGAAAGAGAGCTGGGATTGGTATCGCTGGAAAGAGGAGAAAATTTACTTTAATATAATTTACACTTAATTTTTTTATTGTCTTCAGCTAATTGAAAATAAATTTGCCAAAAAACGCAAATTAATGGAAAATTTAACTGTTTTTGGAATTAAGAAACTTCTCTTTTCTCCCTCAATCATCCCTCAGCTACTATTTAAACTGTAAAGCTGGTATTGATGTTGCTGGAAAGAGGAGAAAATTTATTTAAATCTAATTTTCATAAAATTTTCTTATTATTTTCAGATATTTAAAAGTAAATGAACGAATAAAATTAAAAATAATTAAAAATTTTCATTGTGATTTTGTTTAGATACAACTTCAAAAAATTGTTTCGTTGGTGAAATTTTTTTTTCTTTTGATTAGGTGAAAAATATGATGTGTGACAAGTGCTAATGAGCTATTTTAACTTGTTTGAAGTCTTCAGCCCTCGCCTTGGGCTTATCTGCTATTTTTTTACCTTCGAAAAAAAATTAGCTTACTTGTTCACAATATACCTACTTAATACATTTCTGTTAACAAATAATAATTATTACAAAATAGATGGGTATTTTTTTTTACTTCGGATTGACTATCAAATTGTAGTTAATATCGGCTGACTTACTTAATAATTTTCTCATTTTTTTCCCAACAGTTGATTTTTTTTTAAATTGACCACGCTAGAACACCCTTGAAAATTTTTTCCCCTGTGATAATGGCCCCTTCAGCCCACCTAAATTCGATCCACAAAACATCAGGTTCATTATAAATTTATAATACAACAAAAAGTAAACTGGTATAGCATATTTGCTCCCACGAGTAGTCTGACATATTCCAATATGGTGTATGCGATTATGTATTTTTCATTATATTCAGGAATTTGTTTTGGATTGGTACATGTTCACGAACATTTATGCACTGTTGGCAGATATTTTGGAGAGGGTTACTAATTTTTTTTCCAACACGAAATTTAAAATTTTTCGCCTGAGATACACCAAAAAAATCTAATTTATTTTATCTATTAAGGAGGGAATTGTCCCGCTGGAGCTTTTATTTTATACATATCAAATTTTTTGCTCAAATTGGTTTTTTTCGATATATTTTCGGAAAACCGTAAAATGGGAACTATTTTCCAAGGTGGCGGCCGTAGTTCTCCTCCGAACTTTCAGGACTTTCGATATGTTCATTTTGAAGCATCAGTGAACAATTATATGTCAAATATCGAAACTTTTTGGTTTAGTTACGTAATTTTTCGTTCGTTGACTGGACTATTTGAAAAACTTACTAGTGATGACATAAAGATACGAGCAAAATAATTACAGCTATCTCGAACAACTCCGTACCAAGTAGTTTATCCTTTCTGACACTTCCCTGGATTAGACGTTCTTTAAAACTGAAGGAGTCGTGCATCCTTTAGCGATCGATAGGTATTCCATTTTGTATGCGAAAGTCTTTGCGAAAATTTAATTTGTGACTCGATTTCGACGAATAAGTCAAAACAATCTGACAAAAATCAACAAACTCCTTGTCTTCTCGTGTATTCTTGAAATTGAGCTAATTATCCGAACAACAGTTCTTGGCAATTCAATTACTTCGTAATTTTCTCTTGTCTCTCCGCTGTTCTGAATTTCGACGAGAAAAAGGGGAAAATTTTGTTCATATATGAAATATTTACCAGCGTATTGTGCGTGAAGGCGTCAATCAACTTTTAAAAAATTTTTAAATTTATAGAAGTAACTATACATCTCCAGTATCGTAATTTCCTGTCAAATTTACCAGTCATAAATTTTTAAATTGAGTGCATGAGTGTATAAGAATTATAACATTTGTGAACCGGAACATTTTTCAATTAGATACCAAATAAATGGATCGTCGTTTGAGAATCGTTCATCACGTTTATTATTTACGAAGAAGACCTGAAAGACGATGAAACAAAGAAAACCCTTCCAAAATAGAAACTGTGAATGATACTTTTGTAGACAGTTGCCTCCTCTTGCTTTTTTCAGTCTCCATATCATATGGATGAATCATCTAAAAATTGAATCGTGTGTATCATTTTTCGAATTTTGAATTAAGTAATTTTTAAAGTTTCATTCCATTTTTCACTTAGTTGTGAATTGAGTCTTAATGGAATTGATTGCACTGTGTTACTTTCTATGGCCCTGTTTTCAGTGAAATTTGTTAGACTGCAAAAGAAAATAACCAAAGGTGCTTAATTTTCGTTGTTTCATTCAGTTTTTCCCTTGAAATAGACTATAGGTCATCTATATGATCTATTTAACAACTAAGATTATGGTCGAAAGCTTGGCTCACAGTAAAATAACCATTAGAAAAGTGATGACTGTCTTCAAGTGTTAAGTGGAGATAATTCAGTATTGTCAGTACTCAGTACATCAGTTGCCTAATAATGAAGAAACTGGAGGAAATTCGTTTTTGATATTTTTTTATACAGGTGTGTTATCATGTCTGCATAATATTATTGATGTATTCGTACAACATTTTATTGGTTTATACAGAATAAAGTTAAATCTCATGTAGATCGCTGATGGTGTTCAGATTAATGCGAAGTGATACTTTATGATTTACTAGACCAGTGGTTCCCAGCCTGTGGTTTCCGGAATCCGGGTGTAGGCGGTCCATGACCATTTGTTGTGTTGATAAATTTTTTTTATTAATGTTCAAATTTTTCATGTTATGAATGTACTGGGGGGTCCACAAACTGATGATCTCTGCGCTAAGTAATGGGTTCATGAGTGAAAAAGGTTGGGAACGACTTACTAGACAACTATAGGCTCATATGACATTTATGGGGTTCCGCTATATTTTGTACGTGACGCATGTGAATGTGATCACCTCTGAAATTTGATAGTTCTTCAGAAATTAACTCTTCTCATAAACATTTTATCATATAAATTAAGTGTTTGGAAAGTGTTATCATGAAAAAATATGTTCTTAACCGCGGTGTGATCTAAATACTAAGATGTTATTAGTGTCTGATTTAATTTGTCATAAGAAGAGAAAAAACAAAGAAATCATTATTTCGTTTTCAATCGATTTCAACCATAAGTACCGGTAATTATCTAACTTTTCGCTTAATCAATATTTTAAAAGGCCAATAAAAAGTAGAGATCAAAACAAAAATATTCCGAAGACAAAAATCAAAATAATCTTATTTATAATTTCCACTTCTTTAACTCTTATCACATGAGCAGCTTTATAGTTATATTATTTTGGCTATGTATATATTTTAGTCTAACTCAAAATCATTTTTGATGTGTAAACATCTTAGTGCTCAGTCTACGATAGGGGAGAATTACAATTGTAACTTGTACGAGTTATGTCGTGGTTGTGTGCGTGCACAACATGCACCCTCACAACCACATTATTATGATTACACATCAAGCATAAGTGTAGCCCGAGGGGAACTCATGCCTTTTTTTTTCTTCATAATATCATATCAATGTACCTGGTTAAAAGCCTGACGAAGAGAGAAGAAAAAAGGGGCATTCCCCTGGGTCTGAGATTTTTAGGGACCTCGAATTTAAAAAAAAAAAATGGAAAAACAAGTATATTTTTGTGGAGAATTTACTAAAAAACCTTTAAAAACATTTTTTTGCGAGCAGAGTGAGTGAAATATACTTTCCCAGTGTTATACAACCCCTTTGAAAGATGACAGTTTTCAATTTTTCGAGGCCCCATGAATTTTTTCTCCTCCTTGGTTCGAATTTCTTCTCTATCCCCATGCCTGGTTGACTGATAATTGTGACATGTTCGTGTATAGGTCTTTGTGAATTATTATTTATTGATGTGTAACAGCACTGGGGGCTCTCTAGTTTATAATAATAGTTATCAAAAATTATTAGTTTGGTAAATAAGTATTTCGAATGAAAAATTGAAAAAATGGTTTACAAAATAGATCTTTAGAAGTGGGCGACTTTAACATTTAAGTTAGTACATCGTTTGAGATTTTTTTTAGAATATATAGGCAAAAGTGTTTTCAACTTATTTCCGCATACCACCAAATAAACAAATTAATAATTTAGTCTCGACAAATTAGCTTTTAAAATATACCTTAAAAATGAAAATATTGGAAGAAAGTTGAATGTTTGGTATATACTTAGGCTTCGCCATCCTTAACAACCACCTAAAAGTCCCAGTGCAAATGACTTAAGCTTCCTCTCCAGGGGGTTAAAATGGTAGGGTAAAGCCGTTGTTCGCGTTTATATCACTTAATTTTCATTTGAACGAAAAATTGTTCTAACAAAATTAAAAGAAGACTAAAGATTCTATAAAAAAATATTTCACTATTTTTTCGTCAAACGCACAGTTTTTGCATAAATCACCATTGAAAATACTTATTTTTCTGTTAATGCATATTCAACACATTAAACACATACAGCATAATGCTTATGTATTAAATACAGTGTATGAGTTCAGTTCGCCAATAATTTTATTCACAGTATATAGACCCACGTGTAAAGTAGAATTCTCTACCTTACTGCATTTCAGAATCCCCTCTCCAGCTGATTTTTCATTAGATTTTGTATAATATACAGGCTATGTACTCGTAGTCTGTATTAATTAGGGAGGTGGTGGGAAATGCAGTAACGGATAAAATTTCACATCACACGTCGGTCGATACACTGAGAATAAAATTATTGGTGAACTGAACTCATTACTTTATTTAGAATACATGCATTACGCTTCATATATTTACTGTGTTGAATAGGCATTAACAAAAAAGTAGGTATTTTTAATAGTGATTTATGCAAAAACGATGCGCCCGACAAAAAAATAATGATTTTGTTTTATAGATTCTTTAGTCCTCTTTCAACTTTTTTTAAACAATTTTTCGCTCGAATGAAAATTAAGAGATATAAACGTGGAACACGGTTGTGCGTCACCATTTTAACCCCTCTAGGGTAGGCCGAAGTCCTTTTTATTGGGACTTTTAGGTGGGGTTGTTGAGGATGGTGAAGTTAACGAATATACCAAAATTTAGCTTTCTTCCAATTATGTTAAATTGTTGAAAAAAAATTCCACCCCTGTCAACTCAATTTTGCAACAACTTCTTCATCTCCTAAGACAGACTGATTTTTTCGTTTTTATGGTATGAACTAAATAAATATTTCGAATAAATAAATACTTAACGACAAAGGCCTACAAATTGAAAAAATTCGAGAAAAAAATTCAGTGGTGGGTTAATGTACGAGAAATGGAAGGCAGAAAAATCAATTTCTTTCCTTAATTCAAACTAACTGAAAATTTTTCACAAGAAATAGAGTAACTGTTTATTCTGTAGGGAAAAAAAAAAGGAATGAACGAACGAAAAACGAGTACGTGTTGAAATGCGCCTCTTCGCCAACAATTTTGTAAAACTGCTAAATCCGTTTGGAAA
The DNA here is from genome assembly GCA_011428145.1 of Ericerus pela. NCBI lineage: Eukaryota > Metazoa > Arthropoda > Insecta > Hemiptera > Coccidae > Ericerus > Ericerus pela. Next base: position 321,445 of record WOFM01000304.1, on the reverse strand, counting down.
AACTATATAGATCGTGCCTATAGCATTTACCTATTCTTACATCAATCGTTTAGAACGGTACTTCAGTCCTATGCATTTACTGTTAGAAAAATATAAAATTTCAACGAATAGTTTTAATATCTGATTCATGCGAAACGTTCGATTAACGTAAACTTGCGATAATTTTGAGAAAATTAATTTTCTCGACTCTGGAATGAAAAAATATAAAGATGAGGAAGAGAAGGAAAACTTAGCTTAACTCCCATGATTTTATACGCAAAACAAGACGTTAACTTCTTATACAAGAGCATTCGCTTTTGAGTGATAAGATCGAAAGGTTATGAAAGTTTTTGTTTTTCTTTCTCTCGTTGAAAACTTGAAACATCAAATGAGAACCAACACGTGTGTTGAATCTTGGCGTCGGATTATACAATAGGTAATCTATACCTTTGCGCTAATATTAGAAAATTGTGGTGTACCTACTTGTAGTTTGTTCGTTCGTTTTATAAACCTAAAATTAAACATTAGAAGATTATTCTGAGGCGAAATCTATCGAAATTTTATCAGTCTGTATAGGTACCGATCTAATTAACCTGTTAAGTTGGCGTGAATACGGCTAAACACTTTTCTCCGCGAAATTTTAATGTGTGCAAATAATGGCGTCAAAAATTTTTTGCCCTTTGTTTCATCTAGATCAGTCAAGTAAAAGCTTGAAAAAACAATAGCGTAGCAAGCCTCCCTAGAAAAAGCAGGTTTTCGAGAGAAAGAATTATGAATTTTGATGGTTACATTAATTATCTATAAGTTCATATGCGTTAATGGTATGTTATGATTGTATGAAAAGAGTTAGCTGCTGACAAAATATTACATGATGTGAAATATAAAAGAATTTTTTCTTTAAAAAATGAAAAATAAATTAAGCCGATAAAGTATGGTACATCATCATATAATTTAAAATAAAACCAATGAAATATAATAAAGTTATGAAATAAAAAAGAAAAAAAAAAGAAAAGAAAATATATGCATATGGTTAACCTCTAAGTAGCCACAAAATGGAAAGTGAAGGTGGATGAATTCATTTCATATATTTAGTTGTACTAATATAAGGACTAAATCTTCAGACTATGAAAAAATTTGTTGGGGAAAAACGTGAATTTGCGACAATTTAACGACCAACCAGCCAAAGTGGTTGGAGCTCGTCCACTTTTTCTCTAATCCCCTTTTTTGAAAATGGGCCAAATTTAATGACTTTGTAAAATGGTGATTGATTTATTCGCGGCCTGCGTGACTCGATTATTACTATATTCGATGAAACGGCAATATGAGTTTTTAACATGCATTTTACGAGTATCCGTGTTTTTCTCGGATGACATAATTTTCGAATCAGGTCATTAATTTTTCACCAGTTACGATAAATTTGTTTTTTTCTTTTTTTTTCGAAGAACTAAAGATAAAAACGAGGTAGAAGCTGAAGTATTTTCTAATAAACAGATACGTATATTGTCCTCTGGGTCTTTCTTATCGAACTTAAGGTATTGAATATAAGCCGGCACGAAATGGAAATAAAAAGTCCGCATTTGCTAATAAGAGAGCAAAGAAATTCTAAACACGAAAAAGGTAAAATTCGTGACTCTAAAATAGGTCTACGTCTCCACTATCGAGTAAATTCGGAAATTTAATTTAAGAAAAAGTATTCGCCCTGGTGTTTCTTTATTTATGTTTTATTTTTGTGAGGGTGGCTTGCAAATTTCATGTTCGATGCAATTTTGGGAAAGGAAATTCCTTTTGCTCGTTATGTAAAGCTCGAAATCGTCACTAAGAAGATTTGTTGCGTGAGAGAACCTCTATAGTGGTGATTTCAGATGAGTTGGATCAATTTGAATATACATAATTATAACATATTGTAAAGGTATACAATTTTCAAAAGTCCTACTATTTTCTCAATATTATTTGAATAGCTTTATGTATTCGCATTCATAAATTAATCCCGCCACTATCCACTATTCGAATGCGTTTGGACGACATAATTGAAGTATACAAAATAGTACGCAGAATACTATTTCTAAAAAAATTCGTTTTTAATGTTCATTCTTTCTTATTGATTCTGTGACGATTTTTACAAATCAAGCCTAGTTTATCGGTGGAGAAGTGAATTATTAGGTGCAACTTGGTTCATTATTGTGTGGAAAAGTATACATATTCGAGTACCCTCAATACAAAGTAGACGAATATTTCACATATTTGGAGATTAAAAATTTATAAATATAAAAATGGACTATCAATACCATTCTTCTGGTTGAAGGTGTAAGACCAGGACCAACAACTCTAGTCCAAGACCAAAGGCCTAATGTACGAAACCAAAACTTGAATGTTCCTGACCAAGGCTATACCTAAAACTTGAGACAAAATGCGAACAAAGCGTAAAATTTTCACCCATATCTCGTTACTTGCATAATTATTTTATGTATGAAAATAACTAAAAATTTTTTTTGCCTTTACTCATTTCAAAATAACCTGAGCAGTTCAAAATAATTAAATCATCGTGTAATTTCTATATATTAAAAACTGTACTCTTCTTTTTGGTAAACGCCATCGACGTGGTTATTCAAGATAATTACCTACCAATTAACTGATCGCTTATATAATTTTTGTCGAGAAAGTTCGTGACTTTTTATCAGTTTTGGCTGCCATAAGTTTTTCTAAAAATTGCTTTTTCCGATAATCGTTTCATCGTTGAAATACCAAAGTATGTAATTAACGTTTTTTCGAGAAAAAAATTTTCCATCAAAACCTTTTTCTATTAAAATTCGGCTTTCCTTCGGCCATTTTTTTTTTCATCGTCTATTTTTAAATACCTGACACGATAAGTGATCTCTTAACGATCTTGTGATTTTTTATTTTTTATTTTAATTCCGTGAAAGGCGGACGTACGGTATCACATTTTTCTTCATTTTCAGCCTCTGCACTGAATAAATTTTATTAACGAGCCGTTGTCTTTCAATTCAGCTCCTCAACTCCGATTACCGGAAGTATTAAAATTATAATAAGCTGACACCCCAGCACTCGACTAGATTCTCACTACAATTATACGAGATTTAAATAAAATTTTGTTTCCTGTTTGTTAATCGCATCAATTGTCTATTACAGTCGTTCATTTACGATTAATCATGTCGATGAGATAATTTTTCTACGTTATAGTTCTATTCATTTATTTATTTCATCTCCTCCTTTGCTGCAGCAAGGTATTGCTCTTAAAATCGTATCAAATACAAACTAGTGAAAGTTTTAAAGAAAATTCGACTACATATGATGCTCGATTCTCTTCTTTTTCATCTGCAGATACTGGTTTTACTGTGATTCCGACTAATTTGACTGGGTAGAATGGAAACGTGGATAAGAAATGAACGGTTTTGGCAAAGTTTTGTCGATTTTCTGGTTCTAACTGCCCCAAAGTAAAAAAAAAAAAATCATTAATTTTAAATTTGTCTTCGTGCCACAGTTTTATCGTTCGATATTTTTGTAAAGAATTGTTGACTAATATTTTGTAGTTTTTTAGTTATTGAAGTACTCATTCAAATATGGAATGTTGACTTAATCCAATTTGTAATGAATAAAATTACTTTTGACGCAAAACTATAAAAATATGAAAAATCTGAAATACTGGGAATCTTGATGCCTCAATATGAAAGCCATTGAAACAAAATGAAATATTGTCTTTTGTGCACCACAAGGGCCAAATTCAAGAACAGTTGCGATGAAATTTTTTTTTTTATAATGTGTAACATGATTAGAAATTCTTATTATGAGTGATTTTTACCCCTGTATATGCTGATTGCGAAAACGATTCTTACAGAAGAAATGTTTAGAAAATGGTCTGATGAGAAATTAATTTTTCTGATTCCTAAACTACTAGTATGAGTATCTGCTGGTCTCACTAGTACTTATAGTCTGCTACGAAGAGATGGTTGTCCTAAACTGACCTTGAACGAGAATTCGTGGCGAATGGAGGGGGTCCACAAATGTCAAATAATTTAAAAATTGTTTCGGGTTAAAATAAACGGTAGAATAAGATGGATTGACTATTGATAGCATTAAAAACGGATGCTGGAATAAACTTTTGAAAAAAAAAATTATTTCCTCCTTTTTTCTATTTTCTAAAGTCCATTAAAAAATCAGAACTTCTCATCAATTTGAGATAGATAGGCGGGACAAATTTGTATATTTTTGTTTGGGATAGAATAATTTTATTTTTGAGTGAAAAATCTCGTGCAGAATGTTCCTCCAAAAAAAAGCATGGTCCTTCCAACTGTCCATCTGCTTAATGAACGTTAAGATGGACCATTAGTGGTTTATAGTGTTAGCCATTAGGTTTAATTTATTTATTGTATGCAGGTTGTTTCTCAACTCATGCAGTTAAATCATTAAATATGTTCTTCAGTTGGGTGCCAAAAATTGAATTTACTTTTTTTTTTACGACAAAGTTCTAACTGCAAAACCAAATCAGTATGTTTACTTGGTAGTAAAATTAAAAAGTCAATAAACTGTACATTAGGTACTTTTTCCAAATCATAAATGAATTGTTCCTGTAGGGTACGTAGCTAATATCACTTACACATTCTTAGTCTGCGGTATCAACCCTTGAAATTTGATGGTCTACTCTAGGGGACATTATGTGCCTTAAAACATTTCCAATTGCACCTGTAGATACGATTGATTACGTCATTTAAGTAAATTCGAACCATTCTTTTCTGCTGTCAAATTTAGTCATGTACCTGCTTGTTCGTATTCTTTGAATTTTTACCCGTATCCTCTTGAAAAGCGTTACTCAAATCTTTGTTAATATTGACGTTTAATGTTTTTCAAGCTGTCGTTGTCAAAATTGTGAAATTTCAGGGAATTTTCACATCGCTTGGCTCTTTTGAAATTCTTTTTTTTTAGCTTTTGTACGCTCGCATATTAAAATAAGCAAAAATAGATACATATACCTACCTTCAGATAAAAATATGTTGGAAAAAATGATAATAAATAAAAGCTAAACCTTTTTGTAAGGTGAATAGTTCTTTTCATCAATCAAACCTTTCATGTTGAGTTTTTCCGTTTTATTTTCATTTTTTACATGCCGAAAGAAAATATCTGTACTTATCGAGCTCAATACTTTCTATAATCGTATAGCTCTCTCTCGTAAATTAAATCATGAAAATTTCAAAACTTTTTCTTTTCGTCGCCAAAGTTTTTAGCAAATGCTGCTGCTATTGATTCTTGCAGATTGATAAAATCTGTCGCATACTTGGCATTCTGCGAACGATTCTAAAGGTTAAAACCTTTTTTTTTCTTCTACGAACTTCGTAAAAGTTTGTTTTTTTTTTCTCCTTTTTCGTATATAAATTGACATTAGGTCTTGTTTGTTGGTCTTAACTTTGCGAGGATAGGAAAGGAAGAAGGCGATTTGTGAGAAAATTAACGTATTTCACCAACAAGATGGAACCACGTTAGAATTGGAAATGCGATGGTTACGCCAGAGACCACTGTGAACGTTGCTAACACAAAACCGGTATTTTAAAAGCCAAATAAACGCATTTGATGTGGCTCATCGATTATGTTCTTAGATCGAAAAAATTGTTGTAATTTTTTGTTTTGAATTTCTCTTTTGCTGCGAGGGTAGTGTTGAATCGGTGATCCCGAATCAAAGGGGTAATCTCTTGGGGAGGCGTGAGGTCAGTCTGAGAAGGCGATGGACTTTCGAAAAATATGTTGTCAAGGTGCTGTTTCGTATTCAACATACTATGCATATTATGTGTAATGTATTGAAAGAAATAGTGATATCTTCAACACATGAAGGAGTCATAGGGGTATATTGAGTGGCTAGTGCGGGCTCAAAGATATTAAATGATGGATAAGAGCGGCGCCATTCTAACAAGGTTGAAAATCACTGCCCGAAATCATAGTGAGAGTATTCAATCATTATTCATTTAAATGGTGAATGATGAATAATTTACTTTCTATTCATACTGACGGTAATTGCGACTAATATATTTATATGTATGTTTGATTTCTTATTAATCATTTATACTGAAATTCGAATTGATTTTTGTATATCGGCGAAATATGAATCGCTATGGATAACATTTTCTCTGTGTTATAGCTTTTATTAGTCGATTGAGTCTTGAAAGTGACATTAAACTGAGGTACTGGGTGCTATCTTCTCAGTCCTCGATTCAGAAAGTGTCCCGGAAGCAGTAGAATCGGGCCTTCGCCACAAAAGAGAAAATATGACTGTCTATTAATAGAATAGAACCCGATATAACTGAACATTCTGTCTCTGTAGATTACTCTCATTCCTATGAGTGGTCAAGCAAAAAGCTTTCAGAAATTCGCATGTATTTCGTCCATCAAATTGAGCAACAAATCTGAGGCGAAACACTTCAAGCCCCTAAATTTAGCGTGCGTTTAATAGAACTTCCGATTCGAAATTTTACGTGAAACATTTGTACAAAATAAATTAATTAAATATCCATCAGTGTAATAAACACCTAAATAAAATGGAAATGTAGAATTGGATACTGTCAAAATTTTTTTACTATTCTTTTACGTGGATTTCTATTTTTTAATCAAGGTTTCTGCATAAATTTGAATATTTTATTCCTTTTGATTTTGGAGGAGTTGCCTCAAGACATGGAATGCGGCTTACACAAACCTAAATCTGTCCATGTACCTTTTTGTAATTTAGTCCAGGCCTGCAGAAGGGTCACTTCATATTTGGCGCGGTGAAGAAGGAAAGTTTCATTTTTCCACCGATGAAACACAGCAAGTTGTACTCTTTTTGAAATTCAAGCATTCTGTTGTCAAATATTTTGCTGGTTTTAAAGGTCATGCTCTTACTTATTAACTCTTATAGGGAATAATTTATTTTACGAAGATTCTAAGTGGCCTGCCTTCGTCTCCAAAACAATTTACCGCCACTACTGTGGAATTCTGTAAGTTATTACTGTCTCAAAGTCAAGTTATTATTTTTTGAACAAGTTTCTAATGGAATAATGTGCAAACATTAGTCATTATTAAAGACGTACAGCTAATGAGATGTCCAATGCTCTATATATACTATGTGGTTTAAAAACACCTAAATGATAGAAAAGAAGCAATTCGTGTTATACGTTCTGCTCAGCCAAAACTGCGCATATTTCATTGAAAAAATAGACATCTTCATACCAGTACATACACACTATCAAGCTATAACACATGCGCAGTAAGAAATATTCAAATTTGAAATGTTCTATCAAGGTTCTATGTTTGATATGTTTTTGAACTGGTGTTTGATATCTTCTTAGCTGAATGTCTCTGGTCATTGTAGACTGGTCATAAGTTACAGAATTCTACCTCGGAAGTGTACAGTATGATCCATGTGACAAACGTTTTGTGGTAGTAATAAAATCCTAGTTTTTTTGCTGTCTTATATCAAGTTCAGCTTATTTCAGGGATTTAGTTCTTTAAATGTGAAGTATCTGGAAGCAATACACCGAAATTTTGTTTTTCATTTTATTTCATGCAGAGAGAGAAATTAGTGAGGAAGAATGACATTTACGAATGGCTGTAAGATATTTTATCAGTCAAATTTTCATCGTGAAAAAAACGAAAAAAAAAATGCCAAATTTTTTTGTTTATACTTCGAAATTTAATCGTCATCTCATATCATTTTGAAATCTTGGAAATTTTAGTTCTTTATACTGGTAAATGTAGCGAAAATCTGTTGAAAAAATAAATTTAAGATGTCAAAATAAATGTTTCTAACCGGAACGAAAGCCCTTAATTTTTTCTTAATAGTTTTCGAGTTCGCAGAATTCTTCCCTTATTCATGTGGAGCTGGTCTTTATGGGCAACCCAGAATAAACCTGCACGCTACATTTTTCATTTTAGTTTATTTGAAGAAGGCCTCGTCGTGACTTCTTATGTGGATATTTTATTTTATTTTTAGCTCCAACAGCGAAGACTGAATCGCTAAAAAGTGATAAATCTGTGATCTCATCGAGTGCTGTAGCTCAGCCTAAAAATCTTGTGTACCCAATGTCGAGAGACAAGGCATCCGCTACCCTCGACATAAACGTCTCTCCAGTGTCCGTTACCTCCCCTCTTACCAGGTAATCCCATTTCGATTATGTTGATTTAGATAATTGATGTCGTAAATTTATTTATTAAACATTTGTCATCGCGTCCTCCTTTAGAAATCAATTAATCGATTGTGCCCTCAAAGATGGTCGATTAGTGAATTCTCCAGGCGCACGAAGTTTGCCAGTGCCGATTGTGAATCGAACACGTAGTCTGGACAGATACAGCAGTAGTGAAACGAATTTGAATTGCTCTCCTTATTATCAAGATCAATTTTCAAGGCCTGGATCAGCACCAGGATTAATGTATGGTAAGTGAAAACTTATCTTTTGTAGTTGTCAACTTGTCTCCAATGTCGTAGAATAAAAATTTGGGTCCGAGTGAAAAAAAAATTTATGAGGGCCTAAAAAATTGAAAATTTCAACTACATTGAGGTGCAGTATCTGAGATTTATTTATGGGAGGAGTTTTACAACACTGGGGAAGCCAATTTCGCGAGAAAAAAATTTCTTCAAGTATTTTTCGGAAAATTTTCATTAAAATCTGCTTATTTTTCTTTTTTTTGTTTTAAAAATGCCAGACACCTTAAAAATCCCAGGTGTAGAGAAATCCTCCTTCCCCCGCTCTCATCAGGTCTGGTTGTCTTTGATTTCACCTGTGATACGGTCCAAATTGCATGTTAGTCTGAAAATGGTTTTAGTTTTTTTAATTGAAATAAAATGTAGGCTTATTCTATTTGTCCTTTCCACCAACTTCTCTATCCAGTGGTTCGAATCTTGAAACAGATAAAAAATTATAACATTGATTGGTCGTTATGAATTCTGCTGTATGTGGCTGGAGGAAGTAATAATTTTATCAAAAAGTAGCCGCCCGTGATTGCAAGCTCACTTGGGTTAGGTACTCGTTTCGAATAAGGATACAGTCATCTATCTATATTTTTATTTACTTATTTAAAATTGTAGAAACCATTCTTACCAAATAGGATGCTAAGTTTTTTTTTTTTTTTTTTTTTTTTTTTTAATTTTAGAAAATGGTGTTAATTTGTGCCCCTGATAAATATAAAAATGATGAAAAATCCAAGTTACCTATAATGCTAAGAAACTAAACGTTAATTTAGTTAGAATGAGGAGGTTCACCCATGTAACCGTGGGCGTGTTTAGGTATAGTTAGTAATTTGTATGAATCATGTGTGTGAATCCGGTGAACATTCACATTTTAGCATCTGCTGTTATGAAAGCATTGTAGATGGTACGCTTGTTATATCAGTGGTGCCGGGTTCGATTCCCATCCGGGCCAAGTTTTTATTTTTTATTTTTTATTTTTTTAATACCTTGAATTTTGATGTCCATGGTTCACTCAGGTGGTAAGATCTTTTGAGCTGATGCGGATGGTGGTTCATGGCGTGCCTTGACCAAGGCCCTCGGATCGTCTGAAAGATCCCTCCACCACTACTATGCTTTTTTTTCTACATACCAACGAAACATACAATAAAAAATTTAAAAAAAAACCTTATTATAAGTGTAAGTTTCGTCCAATTATCAAATTATCCAATTTGCACCAAAAAATAATTAGACACAAATTATGCACTAATTTCACGAAATTTATTGTGAAATAAAATCAAAATTATTCATCAAGTGAATTAAAAGTTCACGAAAATAAAATAAAATAAAATTCGACCAATTTATGAAATTTCCAATGAAATTGGTAATAAAAAATAAAATGTACATTGAACGAACTCAAATAAATGCACAGCAGACAACTGGCTGGCAGAGAAAACGAGAATGAATCAAGTGAAATAAAAATCATGTACAACGGTGGCGAATTTCTGATAAAACGGTAATAACATGCAAAAAGATAAGGAATTGTGGAATTGGATAAAAGGAATGGATTCTAGGCGAATAAAAACAGGATTTAAACAGAAAAGGTGGTCATTAGAAAAATGAAGTGAAGTATAACGATGTACGAGCAAAAGCAATGAAAATTCAAGAAAATAAGATTATGGTCGACGAGCTTCATTTTTACATCCCCCTTCCCCAGACAGTCGGTCAAACCCTGGGAAACGAGGGTATAATTTTGAAATATGAAAAATATTACTCTCTCTACGTCGAAAACCAGTATCTACTTTAAAAATTACGTTACTAATTTTCTCCAAAATGCGAAAAGGCCCTATACGAATCTCGTCTAATTTATTTCTATTTAGTGAGTTGCCATGGGCTACATACACTAAATCGTTTACATTAAATTCATGACTTTTTCTTTTTCGATCAACTCTTTTTTTGTTTTGGAAATGATTTTTTTGCGAATTTTGAAAAGCTATTTTTCTGTCATTTTCTAAATCATTATTTATTTTATTATTCAGAAACGAAAATGGTGACCTTATACCATTCAACAAATAATTTGGTGAAAACTTAGTGACAGTGTGTACTGTATTATTATATTGATTTACGCAATCATCCAAAAGAGTTGACCAAGATTTCCCTTGATTCTGACTATTTTCATTAATTCTACATCTCAATTTATTTACCAATGTTTGATTCAATCTCTCATTCAAACCATTGGATGAAGGAGAATCAACAGAGGTGAAAATTAAATTTACTTTATTATTCTTAAGAAAAGTTTTGAAATCTGACGAATTTAGACCAGTTGACATTTATTAATGACAAGTTGAATTAGTTTAATAAAGTCTGAGGCTTGTTGAGTTTTAGACGACAGTACAAAGGCGTAGCGAGTAAAATGATCGACCAATAAATGTAAATAGCGTTTTGGGGAATTATTCCCTGCAAAACCACCTATAGTGTCAATTGACATTATCTCGAAAGGTTCCTTTGCAGGGCCTAACTGTGACATGTGACCATACACAGCTGGTATGCGCGATTTATTTTTGATACAAACTGAGCAGTTCCTGCAATATTCTTGAGTAAATTTTATTAAATTTGAGTTATAAAAATATGGAGACAAAATTAGCTCAATTTGTTTTGGCCCAATATGACCATATTTAAAATGAGTTTTTCTAATTAATTCCTTTATGAATTCATCAGATACAATTACTTTATCAGAATTCCGTAATTTCGTCCAAAGAACATTGTTTTTATTTATTACGTTAATTTTTTTAGAAAGTTGAGCAAAATGTTTCTTTTGATCTTCCTTAATTTCTTCCATTTGTACAAGGTTGACGACTTTTAGTTCCGAATTGGCTTCATGTGGTTCCAAAACCGGGTTTCGAGACAGACAATCAGCCTCCTGGTTTGATACACCAGGAAGGTACTTAATTTCAAAATTAAAATGCGAAATTTGAAGCATTAATTCCCTAAGTTCGTCATCAACTTTGGTGTTTACGTTAAAATTTTCCAAAGGTTTGTGATCAGTGAAAATTTTAAATTTCATTGGCAATAGATGATGTCTCCAATACATCAAAGCCTCTTTCACTGCTAAACATTCCAAAAACAAAGCCTTCTTCTTTTTTTGAGCTTCATTTAGTTTTTTCGAGAAGTAAGCAACAGGTTTGAAGGTACCATCTTCTTGTTTTTGTTTTAGAATCGCGCCAATACCTTCGAGACTCGCATCCGTATAAACTACTGTCTCCTTCAAAGGATCATAAATCGCTAGACATGGTTCAGAACATAAACAGGTCTTGATTACGTTAAAACTTTCCTCACAAGCCCTACTCCAAACAAATTTAACATTTTTCTTCAATAAATCATGCAAAGGAGCCAAAACCTTTGATACGTTAGGGATGTAAGATCTATAAAAATTAATTTTGCCAAGAAATTGACGAACATTTGTCTGGCTTTTCGGAGTAGGGAAATTTTTTATTGGAATTACGTTATCATAAACTGGCTTAATGCAATTGTTTTGGACAGTATGTCCCAAATATTTTACTTTATTTTGTGCAAAGTTGCACTTAGACAAGCTGAGGCGAAAACCTTCTTTTTCAATTGCTGCCAAAAGTAATTTTAAATGTTGAAGATGTTCAGCAAAAGTCTTAGAAAAGACTAAGATGTCATCAATATAATTCACGCAAAAGGCGTCTAAACTATTACGTTTTAAAACGTTTCTTAAAATGCGCTGGAAAATCGCAGGTGAGGTTTTCAAACCAAAAGGCAGACATTTCCAGTTATAGTGACCGGTCTGAGTCACGAAAGCGGTCTTATAACGATCTTTCTGTCTTAAAGGAATAGACCAGAAAGCACTATTTATGTCCAAAACGCTGAACCACTGACAGTCTCTAGCTTTGATTATTAAGTCCTCAATTAGAGGAAAGGGTTGGCTCTCTGGCACAACAATCTTATTCAATGCCGAAAAATCGATACAGAGTCTGTCTTTACGGCGAGAACCGTCTGAATACCTCTTATAAGCCAAGGTTACCGGTGCCGCAAAAGGGGAGGTAGACTCCTCTATGAGCTCAGCTTCCAAAAGCCTATTAATTTGAGATTCAATCTCCTGCTGATCAAGGATATTACACCTATACGGCTTCCTATAGACATATTTATGTTCAGACAGTCTAACAGATGCTTCATGATCAGCAACTTGACCTACATCAAACTTATCCTTTGCAAAGGCTCTGTTGAAATCAAAGATGACTGACTGAAGATTTCTCGCTTTAAACTCGTCTAAATGACCTAAATCTGCCTTCAACTCAATATTATTGACGATTAAAGGATTGCTCTTCATGATTCGATGTTCAGAAAAATTTCGAGTTTGAAAACTCTGGAAAATTGACAAATCTGAATCCTGGCATAAGCCAAATTCTTTAATTAAATCCAAGCCAATGAGAAAAGGATAAGAGAATTGTGGGCTATCCAACACAAAAACCACAACTTTCTTAATTACGTTAAATATTTTTATTTTTAATTTGATAATACCGCAAATATTGCCATAGCCACTGATCATTTTGAATTTTTTTTCTTTAAATTTGAAAATTTTTAATTTTAAAAATTTGGCCACACTTTTATTAATAATGGAAATATTTGAGCCTGAATCATACAGACCCTTGCAGAAATAGTTATCATTTATGGTCAGATTAGTAGTGATCAGTGGCAAAGTTATGCGTTTTTTGATTCCTCATCAGAGGTTACCTCAACATTGTGGACAGCTTTTGCAGGCTCCTTGTCCTTGAACCAACAGTTCGACTCAGAGTGCAAACGACCAGGAAAACCGTTTTTAGTACAAATGGGACAGGTTTTCCTTTCATTTCCAGAAATTTTAGATTTTTGCTCAACATTAGAGTTGGAAAAAGTTCGGCCGTTTTTTGAATTATTTCCAAAATTACGTTTTTGAGAAGGTGGGGACGAAATTTTATTTTTAACATTATCAAAAATCTTATCATCGGCCTCAAACTTTTTTAATTTTGAATGGAGAATTTTCACAGATGTGACGACATTCCGATTCAAAGAATTTTGCACATGATTAGGCAATCCGACTACAATTAAATCTAAAATCACTAAATCTGGCAGATTCCTATCTAAATCCAACAACATCCTTTCTTTTCTTATGGCGTAATCAATATACGAACCAGATAAATACTTAAAGTTGAAAGCATAACGGATTGGTTTCCAAGACAAGTCACCAAAAGTAGAAATCAAGTCAGCTTTCCAATCTGACCACTCGGCAGTTAAGCCTAAACGTTTTTGATTTATAGAAAACCAATCCGATAAAGACACATCAATACAGGATTTGAATACCTCAATTTGTCTTTGACCGGACAAAGAAAACCGCTCAGACTCTTTTTCGAAGGATTGGCACCAGGCCTCCACATTCCGATTCTTTGCAGAAAATTTTTCAACTAAAAAATGCTTCAAAATCGCCTTGACAGATTCCTCCTTGCCTTCAGACAGTCGATTCAAAGATGTGACCAACTCAGACATGGCCGGATCAGACGATTTAGCAGTGCCAGAAGGACAATACTCGGGCAACAAAAAACCCTTGTAAACAAAATTTTCATCTGTATCCATATACAGCTTCTCAATCTCCGTAGGAAGAGTGACATTAACATTTCTGTATTGACCACGGGCCTTAAGAGAAGTTATAGCAGACTTGACTGGTCCCAAAGTGAGCAACTCAGCATGAGAAGACAATCTCTGAGCATCATCAGGAAAAACATACCAGTCGTCAGCATCGAAAACACGAATCCGCCGAATAAAAACTGCATTTGACTTTTTTTCAGCATCGACAACATCAACAACCAAGAAAAGTTGAAAACGATTTCCCGACATAGCGCAAAGAAAGACGCACAGCTAAAGAAAAATTTTTTTATTACCGATTTGTAAGTTTCGTCCAATTATCAAATTATCCAATTTGCACCAAAAAATAATTAGACACAAATTATGCACTAATTTCACGAAATTTATTGTGAAATAAAATCAAAATTATTCATCAAGTGAATTAAAAGTTCACGAAAATAAAATAAAATAAAATTCGACCAATTTATGAAATTTCCAATGAAATTGGTAATAAAAAATAAAATGTACATTGAACGAACTCAAATAAATGCACAGCAGACAACTGGCTGGCAGAGAAAACGAGAATGAATCAAGTGAAATAAAAATCATGTACAACGGTGGCGAATTTCTGATAAAACGGTAATAACATGCAAAAAGATAAGGAATTGTGGAATTGGATAAAAGGAATGGATTCTAGGCGAATAAAAACAGGATTTAAACAGAAAAGGTGGTCATTAGAAAAATGAAGTGAAGTATAACGATGTACGAGCAAAAGCAATGAAAATTCAAGAAAATAAGATTATGGTCGACGAGCTTCATTTTTACATAAGTAAATATGAGAGACATATAACTAGTCAATGTCTCATCAATCGCTTTTGGCATGTTGCAGTAAGATTTACATAGTATCCTCCGATCAACTATAAGTTTCTCTGAAGATTCTGTAATTCTGTAATTTGTAGAAATTTTTCTAGACAACATTCTGTAAGTTCTGTAACTTGCCTTAACATTCTGAATTTATAGAATTTGCAAATTCTACACCTGTTCACACAAATCGAAAATGAATATGATAAAAACTGAAAATTTATAACTTTCTTGGCCCCATAACTGCGAATTATTGTTTTTTCCTTTCCTCTGTGCCTACAACCATCCATCATCTGAAACGCACAGTGAGGTGTGAGGTGTGGGTGAAAAGGGGAGAATGCTCTTACAATGAATGACATGCCGCAATTAATGAATACACCATCAAATGATTTCTGATTGGAGCATTTTATCTTTATGATTGTCAACTAGTAGATGTGTTCGATCGCCTGATTATTTGTACTGATTATCTGTACTGATTCTGTACAGGTACAGTGAAATTTGCAGAAAAATTAGAGAAAATCATTTGGGCAAGTGCAGATTCTATACAAAATTATGTTTGAGCCTTTCTTGTAAAAATTACAGATTTCCCAATTTTATTGTAATGTTACAGTTGATCAAGTGCAAATGGAATTTTACAGATTGGTTGGACTTGTTGTTTATTTGGTAGTCTGGTTGCTCTTATCAGTTTCATTTCTAACTTCTTGTTGAATTTGATTTATTTTTAATATCAGGGTATTTGATTTTGATTTATTCAGTCATCAGTGATTTTGTCATTTTATTTCTTATTTTTATTTGCTTTTTTCAATTTATTAATAACTTGATGCAATGGCTGAAAGTTTGATGGAAAGTCAGTAGAAATTGACTTAAAATAATTGTAGTTTGTGAAAGTGATGATAATACTGAAACTTTTACATTTTTGATGAGATGCACACGAATTAGGGATTGGATATATGTCGATAGTTATCAACAGTTATTGATAAGAAGGACTATCGTTAGTTATCGATAAGCGATGCTATTAATAATAACTATTAATAGTTCCCAAATTTCAGGTTTTTACAGTTAAAATTGTCTCTTTAAATATGAAAAATAAAAAATTGTATTCATCATTGATTGAAAATACTTCTCAAAATATTTTTCACCATCACTTTCTCTGGCAACTAAGGCTTGTAACCATAACCATTAAAAATCTAAACAAATTGACTACATTGATTTGGGAACCAATAACCAAAACAAAAAAATTTCCCATAACCAATAACTAATTCCCATAAAATGATGAAACCATTAACCAGAATGATAAGCTGAAAGAATATATTTTTATTGGTTTTCATGAAATATCAGTATTATTAATTTTTTTCAAAAATTACCAATTATTTCCTGGAAAATTTTTGGCGGTGTAAATACTGGGTGATGGATATCCTTTAGATATGTGTAAAAAAGTGAAAGTCCCGTAAAACTAAGACGTATTATGCTGATAAATTAAGGAACCCATCTACAGATGGAGTAAAATAGGAAAGTCCGATGTTTCCATAAACTGGATTCTTTGTAATTTTATGTTATAAACTACTGCTTCGTTATACTATGAAATGATGAAAAAATAATGATCACTGATTTTTCGCGCGTTTTAAGACAAAAAATTGGCACGATAAGTTGTTCTGACCAGGAAGATGTCATTGCACCTTCAATAAAAGGTTAAAATTCTCACAGACTATTTTTTACCTCTCTACAGTATCTAAATGTCTTCTCTGTTAGCAGTTAATAGCAATTAATATTTAGAGTTTTTTGGTTTGGTTGCCCCTCAGAGCCTATTCAACAACCTTCGAATTCGGCTCTACAGTTATCGCTGTACGAGATGCACGCCTTGAAGAAAGAGGAAAAATTTTGGTCAGATATTTACTCCGCACTGCCGGCAGACATGAAACATTTGGTTGTCAACCGTGGAATCGTTTCGGGGCCCCGTAGTAAAATTTCCAACAGCAATGCGAGCTTCTCTACAATTACTTCGTCACCGGCTAATGCCACTGGCGTTAGTCATTCAGCTGACAGAGCATCGTTAGAAAATCGGCTATTGGTAAGTAATTGAATTATAATTTTGAATTTCTCCCCGTATAATTTTAATTGAAAGTCGTTATTTTCTTGTGTGAGAACTTTTTACTAGTTCTTTCGAGCTGGAGTCGAATCGAAAGAATTTTTTTCTTGGCCATTAATAAGCACGAGAAACTTATGCTTTAATTTTTAGTGAGAGCCCACTTAACCCAAGTGAAGTTGTTTTGAATACGATTGTGTGAGTTTAAAATCTCTTAAATTCGTGTTAATTCTTTGACAAATTAAGGATTTCCTGGTGAGAACTACTTGCAATGATTCCCGACTTTCGTAGAAACGAGTCAGACTCGAGAATCTAACAGAATAACCGAATAAAATACATACATTCCTTTAGAAGTGTGACGTTGAAATGGAAGGAAAGTAACCCTGATCACATTTTTCATTGATAAATTTTTTCATTTTTTTAAATTCTACCAAACGTTGTTAGGTTTACTGCAGTCTCAAAAAAAGTATTGAACTGTCTGTAAATTTTATCATAATTACGTATAAAAAATTAATATAATACGATTTTGAGTTTTATTTTATTTTATTTATTAAAAAAAAAAGTAGCTATACGTTAGCTTGGTTGCACATTTCCAATTTCATCAAAAACCCGCTTTAGGTTGAATAATGAGGATCAAATTACGAAACTGACTCAGAACTACTGTGTGACTGTGAAAGTTTAAATCTTTAATGCATATCAGTTCTACCTAGACTATGATAAAATTTTTCAAAAAGTAGAAGTATTTTGAAAATTTGATGTAATTTCGGCTCTCAGATCCACAATGAAATAGCCCACAAGCACTTGTCGCACCCCTTACTTTTTGCGACTAATGAACAAAAAATGTGTGTAGCAACAACTCCCAATCCCAATAAAAAAAACTCATAAAGGAAATAAATTTTTGAAATTATAGCTAAAAAAAACACAAAAACATCAAGTTTTCCATTATTTTGCTTTTTTTTGTTCGCTTATTTTCAAGCAGGTAAGAACGATTAACAGATTATAAGGAAAGTAGTTTTAAGTAAATTTTTTCCTCTTTCTAGCAGTACTAATCCCAGATTTCTAGCTTAAACAGGGGCCTGAGGAATCATTGAGTGAAAGAAAAGAGGTTTCTGGATTTCAAAAAAAAAGTTTTTTCCATTAATTTGCGTTTTTTTTCGTTCGTTTGTTTTCAAACAGTTAAAGATGATTAAAAAATAAAACTAAAAGTGAGTTCAGGTAAATTTTCTCGTCTTTTCAGAGGTACCATTTCCAGCTATCTGGCTTAAATAGCGACTGATGAATCATTGAGGGAAAGAGGAGAAGTTTATAGATTCCAAAAAACAGAAAATCTCCCATTAATTTACGTTTTTTTTTTGTTTTTTTTGTTGTCAAATGGCTAAAGATAATTATAAAATCATATGGAAATTTTGTAAATTTTATCCACTTTCGGCCATTACAAACCCCTGCTCTGTAGGTCAATTAGAGGCTGAGGAATGATTTGAAACTTTTTTTTTTTTTTAATTCAAATGTGTTCGGTTGGAGTGGCAACTTTACGTATAGTTTTTCACGAAATAACATATATTAAAATTTTCAAATATTTTACACCCTGTCGCGCAGGATTAGGATGTGCAAGAGTATGTGAAGACTTTATATCCCCCGCGCAGGATTGGGATGCCCGAAAGATTGTAAAATTGTCATCTACTTCACAGTCCAAAAATTCTTTCTTTTACATTCGCTATACACGCATGTAAAACTCGTTTTTTTACGTATGTGTTGCAAAAATATATTTTATCGCACTATTTATTCTAAGTAGAATAATTAAACAGATGTATACTCTAGGCTACCTACCTATATTCTATATTCATGTTTTGGCTTACGATTTAAATCCTAAATCCAGTAGACATTCCTTACGTTCAGTGCCTCTTTTCTGAATTCCGAAAGCTGCTGCAGTTTATAAAAAGAGATGTTTACTGGAGTTCTACTTCAATTTTTACCTGCAATTAAGCGTAAAACATTCCAGAGAAAATGTAATTTGGATTATCGTCCGCTTTTCTTGTTTAATACGACGTATACAAATGCGAATGGTAAAACGTAAATATCGTTTACGTGGAGTTGGATAAAATTATACCTACTTGGTATACATGCACCATTCATCAAGATAGTCTTAATAAAATCATACTTAGCTTAGAGCATGCATTTTGTGCATAGCCGCGATGAAAAATGTTTCGTGAAGCTAAGAAAAATATAAGCTTAGACTTTATTTTTTGCAAATTCCAAAATATACTACCTCATACGAATATTTCATGTGTAGATATTTGCTTATGCCGTACAAAAAATGTTCATTCTTCGACCTGATTTTTCTGGTTTCTCTCTATCTGAACATATTAAATTTTGGAATTCTTGAATTCGATGTTTCAAAACCTCCTGATTCCTTCAATTTTAACAACATAAAATTCTTTTTAAATTACGATTGGAACTTATTTTTATCTGTTGAAAAGTTAATAAGCGATTTTTGATGCATCTTTCAGTATATTTCGGGTTGAATAATCGATAACAGTTTTTTTTTCCGAAGAGGTAAGTGCAAAGAGAACCGTTAACTCATTTTAGAGTTAGGTTATGTGCTGTGAGGAAACAAAAAAAAAAGAGTAAAAGTGTTAATTCTTGATGCGAAAATAGTAACGGTGTATCATGAAACCTTATTTGTCACTTCCTACTTCAGAATAAACTTCTTTATTTTTTTCCCACGTGCAATTTTTTTTATTAATTAATTACTACGCTTTTGATACCCTTGTATGTTGAAAATTCATACCTTCACTGTCCTCTCCTAAGTTTACATCGCAGACTGCGCAAACTGGATTAAATGATTGGCGTTGAGGTCGACGATATTTGTTCCGTCACAGAGCAATTTAATTCACTTGGTCGTCATTTCATTTTTGTTATTGTTTTTAGAAATATTTAAAAAATAATAATTTTTGCGTTTTTTCTTTGTTTTTAATTAGTTTCTTTGTTTTTTTCATTCATTGAATGAACTGTTAATGAATTTATTAACTCGCTTTACTTCGATATCGTCCGAGTACCTATATTATTAATGTGAAAGTGTTTGGATGTTTGGGAATCAATCACGAAATAACCAATGCACCAACTAATTTTAAATTTGACGTGAAGAAAGTTCACGTGCTAAACTAAAAAACAGGCTTATTTAGTTCATCTCAAAAACTTAAGCGGTTCTTTAGCAATAAGCAAAAGTTCAGAGTCGGTGTATTTAACAGATCTGTGTGTGGGTGCGTGTGTGTGTGTGCGTGCGCGCGCGCTACGTTCACACAAAATTTCACATTTTTCCACAAAGTTTTGAATAATTGTATCTGTGTTCTTACTTTACTCAAGTATGTGTGTATTGTATGTGTGTGGCCAATTGTAACTCTTTAAGAACAGAAAAAAAGGGTCAAGATAAATTTTCTAAATGACATATAAGGATATATCGTGGGATATGTTTTTTGGAGAGCTATATTAGAATTTAGGTCCAATTTTCGTTTGAATTGTTGTTCGTCCCTTTTGGGTTACAAAAGGGGGTTAAGAAAATTTTTTCATTGCAGAATATGTTTTTTGCGGCGCTAAATTCGAATTTTGGTTTCAATTTTTGATTGAATCAATTGTTCGCCCCATGTTAGGCCACAAAAAGGTGCATTAATAAAATGTTTTCAGATATTATCAAGTGATATATCGCGGGATATGATAGGTCCGATTTTCAGTTGAATCAATAATTGTTTGCCTATTTGGGATCACAGAAGGGGGTTCAGAAAATTATTTTAAATAAACAGTGTTTTTTTTTGTTTTTTTTTTACAATAAACGTTCCTTTTTACACCATTTATTGTTGTTTTATTGAAAAATATTTGCGTAATGTGTATGTTCCTTGTAGTTCAAAAACACCTGTCAAAAAATAAATGAATAAACCAAATTCCGACCTAATTTCAACTTTTAGATTAAATTACTAACATTCCAGATTTCTCGTTCAGTAGCTCACGCAAAAACGCCTATGCGATAATAGGGGATGTATTATTAGCTGTATATTTTTTTTTATCGAATTGCCTCGCCATTTAGAAATGTAAATTTATTTATTGATAATCTTCCAGTTATATCGAAATTTTTTTTTAAATTTTTGCTGAAAATTAATTTCGTGATTTTATTTTACAGCAACGTGGAATGATCTCGAGAGGAGCCGGTCGAGGAAGTCCTGTTGTTCGTGACAATGTGGTCTCATCGTTGGGGGAGAGAATCGGAAATCGACTGAGAATTCTACATGAAATGAAAGAACAAGCTAGTGGAATTGGAAATCGAAGAAAATTAGCGGATTCATTGTAAGTGAAGAAAATTTATTCTTTCAAGTTTTAAACTTTTCGAAAAGAGAAGTAAAGAGAATACATCGGAATTTTCTACTGAGCGTGATTATAGTGACTATTTGTATTTAACGTTTTCAATGATTTTATAGAAAACCAGGCCAAATATTCTCTCTTTGGTAGCAATTTATCATGCGGTCAAAATGAAAAGTAAAAGTGCCGTAAAAATTTTGTATGAAAGCTGTTAGAATAATATCGGTTATTTCTGCTGTCTCTTGAGTTAACGAGTGTCGAAAGTTTTCAAGTTGTAATCCTGAAACTTATTAATATTTACAGATCGAGGAGATCAGCTTCTGATGGTGATTACAGCTTCTCATCTTCCACTAATTTTCCGCTATATTGGAATTTGGCGAAAAGACCTCACTCCGATTCCGCCATTGATTTGCTCGACCGCTTAGAAGTACAAAATCATCCAACGGTAGGACATTTTTCTCTAAATTCGATGATGGAAGGGTGTAAGGCGATGCATCCAACGCACCTTATGGCTGGAATCATCCTTTTTGGGTCTGCGTCAGAAAATGAGGGAACATCTAAGAGCAGGCAATCCGGTGCCCCTATTTTCCCCATCTCTTTCCCGATATTCCTCTTTTACTGATTTGGAACTAAATGTTACGGGTTGGTGTCATTGATGGTCAGCCCTCGTCGGCTGTGGCTAACACCTCATCAGCAACATGGGCGATGGCAGTTGTCGCCCCCTCCCGCTGCCTTCCCCCCACCCTTTGCCGCTCCTATTTCACTATCATTTTCTGCATCAGGATACTGGCGGCAAAGGAAGACATATGGGCTGCATATCATAAGCTCAATCAGGTTGTTCCGAACAACGCACTCTTCACGTATATCTTCCAGGGACTTCTGCGCCTCCTCCCGCTCCCTGTTCCAGGCTCGGCACTTGCACAGAGCGCGTCAGGTTTCATCATCATCTCGCTCTTGACGATTCAATTATCTGAAACTTTCTCTGATACCCATACAGCTTCAGTTCGTTCCCAAAATCCCATAGCAATTGAGTATCTGGGTGAGATGGACTTTCAGCTCTCCATCGGATCTGTTCAGCCACTCTTCAAAGCCTCATATTAGTATGTGGGTCCATTCTTCCTGATTTTGCTGGGAAATTTTCTTATACAAGTTGCGAAGCTGGGACCACCTTATGTCCTGCTTTGGCCGCAGTTCTTCGTACTTGGAGCCCGCGGTCTTCAATCCACTGTACACTGCTTTTCTTTCTTCTGCAAGCTTGTCGACTGGCGGTATACCCGCTATTAAGCAGACTGCGTCCGTTCAGACTGCGAGAGGCGCTGACACAATTATTGCTAATGCTAGTTATTCGAAGCTCCATTTTAACCGTTTTACCTGAGGGAAAATAATGAGATTGTTACAATATTTTACTAATTAGTTTTTTCTACTATATTGATGATGAATCCGAACAACCAGCAGTATTATTATTTTTATTTGAAAACTTATTTCTGAAAAACCTTGTTTTTTCCTCGATGAATCCATACGGATAAATCAGTTACCCCACTTATAAGAATATATATATATATATTTTTTTTTTCAGAGAGTGAGCGGCTCGGAATATAATTCTAGTGAATTCCTACCTCTGGGGTCGACGTGCTTTAAAGTTGTCGATAGATCCCAATCCTATCTCACATCTCCTTCTACCAATGTGCCGCCATCTCCAGCTCCAGCCCATCCGATTAGGTTGCGAGATACGGCATTACGAGGGGATCACATAGAAATTTCGCATCCTGGTAGAAACTTTCATCCTGGGGCGGACAATAGATCAGGGTTTTTCAGGTAAGAGAAATATAGTAATTTCACCGTACCTAACTTATTTAATGCGGAGAAGAAAAGAAATTTAAATGAAACTATCAAAACGTGGAATTTTCCTGAAGCATTTTCCTTGAGAAAGTTCTTTTCCAGTGGAGTTGAATAGCAACAGTAGCCATTTAATTTACTATGGAAAATGATTGGTGAGCGTTGTTTTTAAAGTTCACAAAATAATTTCTTTCAAAACACTCTTCACCTCTGTCCACCCTCAAATTCAGTTTGCTATTTCGGTATGAGTAACACGATAAAATATACTTTTTACTGTATCTTGCTTGTCAACATTTTCCATTCGCAAGCGACAATAAAATTTTACATAATTTAAAATGTCTGAAAAAAAGATTAAACTACCTGCAGATTTTGAGTTGCTAGTTATAGGTTACTTGTCTTGTACCGAGTGTATGTGCATAGAGGCAGTTTCATACAAACGGAATAATTACCGCAATTGTTGTGTTCTATATTTTTCAAATTTTGTTCCCGTTTATGTTACATCAGTTGCTTGCAAAACATCGAGTCGCTGACCAAGCAGTATGAAGAAGAGGATCGCATACGATCAGAGCTGGATCTGTACGAAGATGAAATTTATTCGGATTCAGGTGTTCCAGATTCGGAATGCGGTCGTTTCGAGATGCACGCTAGCCGTAGAAAGCATTTTAATCAACATCCAAATCGTCGACGAAATAATCAACAGTTCTAAGTGACGAAGGAAAAATTTTTGCTCAACTCTCGAAACATAACCCATCGTTTCATAAGCGCGTACAGTCTATGCATAAGACAACCATAAGGTCAGTGTTGTTATCGTTTTTTTTCTCTTCTCTTTTTTTCGTGCAAAATTGTCTTCCTTTTCTATCTTGTCTACTTCTCTCTTTTACTTTCTCCCTCTTAAACTTATTCTTTCTATAAGACATACCTACTTATATCGTTTAACTAGTGTTCGCCTTAAACTTAGGCCGAGATTTTCATCAAATATCCCTTTTCTCATTTTTCTTTCGTTTTTACGTCACCGAGCTTATATAATGCACTACCCATGAGTCACGCAAATTTGTAATGCCCCACCACCTTCTCCTCCTATCCGCCACGTATTTCGTACCGGAATAAACGTAAATTCCTGTCTCCTGGAATTGTAATTTGGCTGTTTTTTATTTGTTTGGTTTTTTTTTTTTGTTTCGTTTCCTTATCATCTTCCCGAGCGCTTCTTTCTTGATCACCGCGAAAAAAAAAGCAATAAATTTTGTTAAATTTACGATCTCTTTACAAATCTAATTTTTTGTCGACCTATTCATGTATGCTATGTATATGCACTTATGTATACAGAGTGTCCTAAAGGTAATATATATCACCAATTTCTCTGCGTTATGGTGAGAAAATAAAAAAGTTCAGTACGTTGACCGCCCTCCCTTTCATTTTTCGCGGAGAACTCAATTATTTGATTGGATTTTATGTTCGTGGTCATCTAAGTGCCTTTTCGTGGAGATATACTTTTTTTATTCGAATACTTAAAGTAAGTAGCGTATACATTTTTTTTTCTCAGCGAAAAAGTAGCACAGTCAGCAAAAGTGATTCTGTAGTTCCGAAACTATTAAGTTTAGATAATAGAAAATTCAGTTTTTAGAAACGAAAATTAGGTAAAATGGAAGTTGAAAATCGGCTCGCAAATTATTACATTTTCGCATGAAATTTAAAAAAAAAAAACCTTGATGAACTCGTATTCAAAACTAATTCAGAACATAAGGAACTTGCGGACAGCAAAACTGCAGTCGACATCCCCGAATGTAGTCGAATTTATACGATGTTAGGAAATTTATTAAGCTTTTAACTGGTCACCCTCCATTTTAGCTAATTTTTTACTCCTTTTCGTGATATTTGCGGTAGAAAATTGGCCTTTCGCTAACTTTAAAACTTCATTTCTTCGAAACTACTAAACTAATTTTGCTGGTTCAATGCTCATTTTTCATTTGTTCAAAATAAGATTTCAAAAATAAAATGTAATTGTTTACTAATATAAAAAAATGAAATTTAATCTCATCATAGTTGCATTTGGACCGTGAAACAAAAATTTAACCAAAGAATTGAATAATACGCGAAAAAATTAAGGGGTGTCCTGGTTCAAAACTTCTTTCTATTTAGTGCCGTGCGGCGAAAAATCGCTGACCCATTAAACATTGGACACCCTGCATATAGTATTAAATGCCACGTTGACCTTTCAAGTACTTTTTATATTTTGTAAATTAAATATTGTACATGTTTCGTATACGCGATTAGTTTTGTATCGAAAATTATAGCCGAGAAACCATATTTTTTTGTAACAAATTTGTTTTAACTCGTCGTTTTATAGCTTTAGAAAATTCACGGCATTTTGTTTCTACCTACATATTTACTCGTTGTATCGCTAATCTTTTCCATTATATTTTAGTGTCGAAAAAATTTAAGTATTGTAAATTTAACAGGTATGGACGATGAAAAAAGTTTCATAAGCAAATTCATTACAGAAGACTTTTTTTTTTTTTTAACGTATTAGACTGAAAAAAAATTGTAATGAAATTTGTAGACATCCGAAGAGAGAAGAATCGTACTTTTAATATGAATTCGTGCGATTCACTGACATCTAAATTTTTTGAAAGTTTTACACGAGATTTTAGGTTAAAAACTATGGTACATATCACATTTTTTGAGTGCGACTGATGTGACTCGATACCAATTTTTGTCGTTTTCCGAAAATCGTATGCTCTACAATGTGACGTATATTCGTTCAGTAATACGACATGCTTTCAAAAGAAACCATAGACGCAGTGGCTGTCTTGGACAAACTAGTTTTTGCAGTTAGCAACCAAATATGGCCCACTAATATTTACCCACTTTTTTTTATTTAAAATCCTTTCTGCTGGAAAGGGAAATGTTGAATGTACTTATATAATCTTTTATTTAAATTTTGAAAATAATACTATCAAATTACTGATTTGGTACAAATTTTTTTACTTTTTTTTTAGAAGAAAAATCAGTATTTATTATTTTTTGAAATAAATATAGCCTAGATCTCTCGTTTATCATTACGGAATACTATCTAATTGAACTCAACTGCCTTCAACTGTTCGAAGAAATTTTATACTTGTTAGCAACTTTTGCACCAGCGTTAAATCAGACGCAATGCAGACCCTCCTTCTATAGCAAGAAAGGTCTAGAAATCGCCGCCCTTCAGTGTTGCCATGTCTTGCTTGTTTCTGGAATATATCTTTATATTTTTATTTAATAGTGTTATTGTATGATGTAAGGGTCAAAAATAAACACGTAACCACAAACACTAAAGTGCAAATTAAATTTGGCCTGATTCAAGTCAGGACACCCAAATTACTAGTGTTTAGTGAAGTAGGAAAATTAAGGACCACAACGTCCTTGTGCACTGACAGCATATTGCCCCAAGAAAATAAGTACAAGGATTTGTTAATGACTAAATCTTTATGAAACAAAAACGTTGCGCACGTCAGAGACACAAAAATCAAATGAAATTAAATGAAACTTAAATCAAGATACCCGATGAACCCAGCGAAGCACATGGTGCACAAAGTACCAAAAAGGAGGGCAATGGTCAAAGAGCGTCTTATGGGTTTAAAAAGGAAAATACAGCCCAACATCATTAAGGGTGCAAATGTCTTTAAAAGAATCAAATTTGAAACACATTTTGAAAATATTAAAGAGAATAAATCAAACTTCAAATGTTGCTTCACGAGAACAAAAAATGAGATTACCGAAATTAAGAAGGCCAAAACGGAAAAGAACTGACCAGAAAATTTTGATGTCTTGCTGTTGATTGAGTGTCTTAGTTTGATTGCACGTAAAAATAATAAAAAGAAAGTGAAATAAAAACGGTGAAATATGGTTTTGAACAGTACAGTGTGCGTGTTGTAAAAATTGTGCGTATTTTCATTTATCTTTCTAGTCGACGAATGAATTATATAGTCGCTTTGAAATTGCATCACCGCCAATGTAAAATTAGTTGTTCCACACGCCTATGTGCTCAACTATTAACTGTAATCATCTGCCTTCGTAGGAGAACATCTGTTGAAATTATTGTTTTTGAACGTCGCTATTGTAAGGTTTTAGTGAACTATGTCACTTGAAGGTAGTTTTTGCTCGTTCAGTTGGTACAGAAAATGAAATTATGAACATTTTTTCTATTTGTGCAGTTTTTCCTTACATTAATTCAATTTTTATTTTATCACATTTTTTGCATAAAAGTCTTAAATTGCAATAAAAAAAAAAAAAATCCGAATGTCAGAGTATCATGTTTTTATATAAAATCTATGGATTTATTCTTTCAATTCAGATGGAAGATAATATATATATCCGTTGCTCTTAACATCTGTAAAGTTTGATTGTAAAAAATTATTATTTTTTCTTTCGTTTATTAAACATTTTCGAGGTGATAATACGAGTTTCAGCATCCCTTCCCAGCGGCATAATTGAAATTTAAATCTCATCTCTCGTATAGCGTGCTCTGCGTTATTTAACGAAATATAATTTTAAAGAACTTGTCTTTCTTTTTTTGTAACAACCTATAAAATAAATTTAACTACCGCTTTTAAATAATGGCTTTTAGCGCTATAATGGGATAGAGAAAGAAGTTCAAAGTGAAGGAGGTTAAACCATGAAAATTAGTGAGCATCATAACTTCAGTAGAACGGATTTGGAATTAAAATCTCTCCAGAAAGTGGTAATCTGAGGGATGCTTATAGCTATTCGAAATATTTTTCCAGTTTTATTGATTATGAAATAAAGAAAAATCGATTTAGGTACTGTATGAAAGATAAATAGAAAAAACTGATTCTATCCATGATTGATCAAAGCTATGGTTACTGTGTAATTTGGTCTTAAACTTTGAAAAAACAAATTGTTTCATTCGCTATTGCTATCTTCCAAATAACTTTGTCAGTCCCTCTCTTTTATGCATTTCCATTTTTAATTATTTTGCAAATTTTTTTTCTCTCACAAATACCTACATAATAATAATTTTCTTCGGAAACATTATTCGCTTTTAAAAATTATGAAGGCTAACCTTTACTGTCGATGATATCAAAAGTGTTTTACTTTACTCTTTATTTTTTACCTCCTGTTTCCGAATATGAGACTTGCTTCAAACAGTGCCTTTAAACACACGTAGTTAGCTCGCTTCAACTATTGATACTGATATAATTAATGAATTCGGATTTCACTGAAGTCTTAATGATCGATCTGTAATTATAGATATTATTTAAGACAATCGTCACTGCAATCAGCTTCTTGCAAAACTTTAATTGTAAATTTTCAAGCATTTTTATGTCTTGTGCGCATATCTTAACACCTTGCCTGCTGCATATGAAAAATGAATTATTATTATTATTAGTTTTTGGATTTTTACCGCTATCAATTTTGTTCTCAGCATACAGCAAACAGTTTTTGAATAACTTTTTCGATCAGATAAATGATTTGTTAAAATTTCAGCAGTGACATCAGATAAATTTTTAAAAGTAATATTGATGTACAGGTACCCCATTAATTTCATTGATATAATTTAATGATGGCTTGAATCGAAAAACCAACGTATCACATTGATAAGTATTCCCACCGTCTGTTTTGTGTATGCACTAATAGTAATTCCTTTTCACTGTGTACGTTCATTAAATTTTTCATCTATACTAATTCTCCTGTTAATTTCAGACATAAAATAGTGTAGGGGACATTATCAACCTTCCCTGGTGAAAATTTTGGCATCTTTGTTAGGGCACCAAAACAAGGAGACATTGTTCGCAGGTAACTTTATGGCTCCTCGTTGGTTGTGCGCATATGCCTGAACTTGTCTTCTTTCCATATAGTTTGTTATAAAACGTCGACAAATTAAGGGCGTTAAATGCACACGAATTAATGCCATTAAACGCATGTAAATTCCCTTTGATTCATTTGTTTAAGAACATTAATTCGCCAATAAATCAAAGGGAATTCATTGACAAATCAGTCATTGAATTACACACAAATCGAAAGGAATCAAATCCGACGAAGTAAGGCCGTTAAATACACCCAAATCCCCTTTAATCTGTGTGTGTTTATGGATATTAATTCGTTGACAAATCGAATAGAATTTGTCGTTGAATTGTGTGTAATTCAATGACTGATTTGTCGATGAATTCCCTTCGATTTATCGGCGAATTAATGTTCTTAAACAAATGAATCAAAGGGAATTTATATGCGTTTAATGGCATTAATTTGTGTGCATTTAACGCCCTTAATTTGTCAACAAATTAATGTTAATTCGTCGATGTTTTATAACAAACTATATGGAAAGAAGACAAATTCAGGCGCATGCGCACAACCAATGAGGAGCCATAAAGTTAATGGCGAACAACGTCTCCTCCAAAACAAGAACCAAATGCTGAATAGATCAGTCACGCGTTGATGTCATCACGTTATTATCAATTGAAACTGGGTCCAAACAAACAATTTGATCCATCTACTTTTTTGCAGTAAGAAAAGTGAAAGAACATTTTTAAAGCCTGAGGATCACCGAGAAAATATATTTTTTGTTATACCGATAGCTTATGATACTTACTCTGAATAGTACGATTAACTTTCTACTTCATCATTCTCCAAAAATTTGCTACTTCTTTTCACTTTTCTTAATCATTTGGGAATTTATCTAGGTAAAATCGTCTACCTGCAACTATTGATACATTTCAGACAGATTGTAGTCACAAGTAACTGATCTGTTCTGAATGTATTTTCTACAAAATATTGAACATCTACGTTGGTTTTCTTTATTCTGATTTCTTACTGAAAAACCTCAGTCTTGTCCTCCCCAAAAATATTTGTGGATTCGTTGGTGTATCGATTCCTTGTTAATTTTAATAACCTGTGATTGGTTATAATTTTCAATGAGTTCGAGTTGCATTCGCACAAAAAAATAAAAATAAATGAGAAAAAACAATAGCCTCCTCCGAAGTTCTGTTCCAGTTTATTGCCAATTTCAACCTTATCCCAACTTCTATTTTGAATATTTTAGAACATCGTTCTTTCAATAAAATTCTCTCAGTTTATTCCAGCGATATTGACGGAAGAGCTATTTTAATAAAAATTTACTATGTATTTCCCTTTTGTTTTTTACTTTGATAGATACATTTTTGGAGAATGCTTGTTGACAGAATGTTGAATACTTCAGCTGGATTCACATTAAACTGAAGTTTTATGTTAACGTGCATTATGATATGTTGTCACATCACAACATAACACAACACAATGCAAGTTAAAAATAGTTTGACAAAAATCTAAATAGTTGGATTTGCATCAGATGTGTG
Source organism: Ericerus pela (assembly GCA_011428145.1). NCBI lineage: Eukaryota > Metazoa > Arthropoda > Insecta > Hemiptera > Coccidae > Ericerus > Ericerus pela. The sequence goes on along the minus strand of WOFM01000304.1, from coordinate 290,973 downwards.
TTAACTGATGATAACATACATTAACACGTTATTACACATAATATGAGGTATTAACACGCATCATCAGCATAGTTTGAATTCAGCTTGGTCTCCAAATTTCGATTAATAATAAATAATAACGGTTTGACGAAAAAAGACGAAAGACTTGTTTTGTTTTTGTCTGCTTTCATCCGTATGACAGAGGAGGCCTTATGAAAGCTTGAATGGGCTTGCGAAATGACGAATTTCAATAATAGATCTACCTATTATGAGAGTTGGTCTTGTCAGTAGCAATACAGGAATTACCTTTTATCCCGCTTGGTCTGTCTGAGTTTTGTTATAGTATGTAGATACCACTTTCCTCTCCTCCACAAGCATGTCAGCCAACAATATACATGCCAATATGTAAACTACCTACGATAGGCTCTGAAACTCCTTAGTGTGGCTTCGCAATGAACTTTCTCCGTCTCAATCATTTGATATCTGATTAAAATGGCATGTTTAACTAGACCGGAACTCTCCGTATAGGAAAATCAGTGATAGCTTTTTTTTATAATTTATTCACTTGATACGAGTATTTTTTTTCTCTTTCTTATGAAAAAATCTTTGGGTGCGTTGTTCATCGTACCTTTTCGTAAATATTGTTTAATACCACCTCTTTTTGAAATTCTTCCAGAATGTTTATTATTTAACTTGAATGATAAAAATAGTTGATGATTAGAGCATTTTATGTATTTTCAGATTGCTAACCATTATTATTTCAAGGTAACCTACCAAAGTTTTCATTTTATTCACATAGCATTTCTTCTCCTACCCCTTCCATCATATTTAAAAAATTTTTATTTGTGATACATATGCAAAAAGTAGGTAATTGCTATGATTGTGATCACCTCGACTCCATCACCAGTTTCGTGTGTATATCATTGTTCATATAATCCCTCAAAATCGTAGCCTCGAGACCAAAAAAGGTGAAAAAAATTGTTTGTATTTGCTTGAAGTAGTGCAAAAAGTAGGTAAAATCAAAAGTGCGCTTGTGCAAATTCTTATTTTTCGCATCTGTATGAAATTTGTTTGTTTTAAACTCACAAAAACGTCTAATTTATGGTGGGTTTTGTGAAATTATTATTTTTATGTTTTTTATTAAACCAAAATTTTGATGGAAATATTACTTACGATTCGTTCAAACAGCTGAATATTTCACTATTTTCTTTGTACCCTCCTTTTTTTCTGCAAAGATCTAGATGATGCAAACACTGACCATATGAACATTTATATAATTACACTCTTTTCTCCTGTAATGGCATTTTTGGGTCTTTCTTTTGGTCCGATCACTTGAAATGTGAAATAGGTGTCATAGAAAGTATTTTACTCAACTAGTTAGCAAAACTAGTCGATTATCATGAGCGGTTAACTTGTGGAGTACGATTTTTTTTTCAACAAATCAACTAAATTCGATTAAATATTATGTCAACGACTTTAATTAACAGTATTTTATCAAATAATTAAATGATTAAGAAGAGGTAAAATATTTTGTTTATGAAGATCACCGTGTAAAAAAGCCCCTTTTTTGCTGACATTGCACCACTTGTGTCCGTGCAAACGGTGCGTAAAGAGATAACAAAAAACAGTGAAGACAAAACTCATTTTTACACTGATGAAGAAATGAAATTTTTTTTCAACTGTTCCGAATAAGTTTAGAAATTTCGAACTTTGCTGACAAAAATTGATTCAATAATAACCTGTTTTTAGTGTATAAGTTGAGAAAAACACATTTCAACATCTCTACAATTGAATAAAGGAACAGAAAAACAACATGATGTGATACGTATTTAGACTGAATACACTGATTCAATCAGAGTCCAGTGTTTCGAAGATAGTCATCATTGAATTTCAAAGCAAGCCTATTACGTTTTTTTTATTCTTGAGGAAATTTTTATTATTGCATGGTTTTCATGATTACTTTTGGCCCAATTATTATTGAAAAATGTTTACCTTCCACTTAACTATTCGAAAAATCGTTCCTGCATTTTTGATTAACTTGATTTTTCCCACGAGCTTTTCTTCGCCGTTTATAGGTATATATTTTTAATGGTGTAATGGCCGAAAAATTTTCGTCCGTATGTGTTTCATTTTCAATGGTCTGAATGTGTGAAATTTCAAGATCATCAAAGGCCTATTATGTAAAAAATTTTATTTTAACTTTTATTTTGTACATGTTATGCGCCTAAGTTATCTAAATTTAATATTGAAAGAAAAATTTAAAATAAATAAATACTTTTATGTACGATCGCATTATCATTTAGCGATGAATTATTTTTTTTTTTACTTGTTACGTTTTGAAAATTTTATTTGTCCCCTGAAATACGTTACTTTTCGTTATTTTAATTTTAAGGGAGTAACATTGTTTATTTATTTATTTATTTATTTATTTATTTATTTATTTTTTTGGATTATAGAACTGTTCAGTTACTTTTGATGGCTATGTATTAAAAAATATTTTTTCTAGAAAACTATATTTCTTTATCATAAATCATTCTGATGGAGAAGACTGTCACACCTTATAAATTTAAATTTTCGTTTAGTCACGAAAATATCTCTTCTATAATCTACTGCAGATATCAAAATTTCGTTTGTTCAAGGTTGTTCACAAAGAAATAGTGCCAATGAGTTCTGAAATGCGCTGGTATTTGATGTAGACTATCGTAAATTGAGGATATTTGAAAATTTCGAGCGACTATTAAAAAAAATTTTTTTGGATACAATACTTGAGAAGTATGACGACTCCAGACTTATTTACCTACTTTTGTACAATTAGCCCACTAGTTGGACCAGTTCCTCAGAATTTTTTAAGAAATAAACATCGTTCTGACATTCGGCCCTTACAGGGATCTAGCAAGCTCTAGTGGCCCAAAAAACAGTTAACAGTAGGTAAAAGGCTTAATTTAATATATTGTCTATAACTAGGCTTACCACATGTCCTGGTTTTAGGTGCCGGTCCCGTTGTCCCAGCCGGTTGAGCTTCATATCCCGGTTTCCAGTCTTACCCCAAATTTATCACAATAAAAAAATTGGAGAATTCGTTTAAGTGGTTCGGCTATCCTAGAGCCTAAACCGGAAATTTCTAAAACGTTTCTTACAGTTAAGTTAGATTTAGATACTCGTTTAACCCGCTTTATCCTACACTTATACATCGGAATCACAGTTTGAACATTACTTAAGTGACGAATCTTTACTTAAGTATCGTTCTAGAATACGGGTTTAAATGTACTACGCCCTCCTATTTGGTTTCTTGAGATCAGTTTTAAAAAGTACATTTTAACAGAAAACCTAGGTATCTACTTGAAAAATTTTTCTGGTGAACCTATGCCCATTCTGAACCCCTGTCCCAGCCTATCTATTACTATGAGTTATTATGACCATGAAAATTGTGCGATATATTATTAAAACTTTAATAAAATCTTTGGGTGAATTTAATATTTGTTCTCAAAATATTTAATATTGTGCAAGTGGTGAGAACTGTTGTAATTTTATGTAAACTTCGTGGGCTAGTTAAATCTTTGTGTTAGCATCAAAATATCTTGATTGCAATGAATGTTAGAAGCATTTTCTTCTAAATTACTTCGAAGCAACTGCAGTTTAATATTGTAGGGACAATACTCGTATGAGGTTTTAGGGGCTCACACCCCTTGACGACAGTCGCCGCCCAAAGGCTGGCAATTATTTGTCTCTATGACATTAAATGAATTAACACTTGTGCGTTTGTATGTTCGTACCTGTTCATACGTACAAATAAGATACATTGCACGGGCCATGATCAATTACCCGATAACAATCTCAGTGATGTCACAGACCAATACCAAATGCGTTGCGGCATTTCTTATCACCTCAACAAAGGCAAGAAATGACGCAACTGATGATATAACACCAAACGTATATGTACGTATGTGTGTCTGTGTACATGTGCCAAATTTGGTATATAAACTCTCAAAACTGGCTAAAAAATTACCAGTGTTTGCTGAGGATTTGGCTCTCCCATACTTTACAGGATGAAGTGGTAGAACACGCAAAACCTGTAGAAAACCTCCTACGTGTGAATATCTCTCACAACAAGGTATTCCACTAATATAAACATTTCTAAAAATTCCTAGAATTTTTTAAAATATTTTTGAAGGTTTTTAGTTTTTTTAGCACTATATAAGTATTGCAGCTACAGCCCTAAAATTTGGTATGTGATATTTAAGAACCTCTTCACCAGTGTCATTTAAAAAAAATTAAACTGAATCCGAAGGATGTGATAATCTCTATCTCTATGTATTATAATATACTACGGGCTAAAAATGGTTGGAAACATTATCACTTCAGAATCACTGAATGGATTTGCATGAGATTTTCCAGAAACAATTGTGTTATTCCAAGGAAGGTTTATTGCTATCAAGGAAGTCCGCAGCTCCCTGGGGATAAAGTTAACAATATTTACCATCTATGAAAACAACATTTCTTTAAGTAAATAAAAAGGAGTAGAAAAGAGAATTGAAAAAATTTCTCCCCCTCTCTTTTTTCATCATCTGATGACTACTGGTTTTTGAGGTTGAATTGATTTTCTCTGTCTCACTCTGTTACATTTTTTTGTCAAATTTCATTGAGATCTACAAAAAAGATTTTGAAACATAATTATTAAACACCACAAACACAAGTGAATTTGTGGGAAGCAGTTTGTAATCTATATATTAATTTCTATACTTTTTTTATACTGTGGCATTAAGTTAAAGATAAAATCTTGATTGATTTTCATGATTGAGGTGTTAAAAGTGTGGTATGCCAACCAGGGTGGTAACTTGCCACAAACAAAACCTCATTGGCTACACAATATCTTACCAAACACAACTTCATAAACTCACCTAAATTCACAAATCCTGGAATTCTGGAATAACCAAAGTCCAAATTTTGTAAAAAAAAAAATGGATTTCTTACTGTAAAAATTCTGCCCAGACAGCAGCCAGAGTTACCAAATTTCAATTTCTCCTCCATATTATTAATGGAGTTATACACATAAAAAGTCATATTTCCCAAACAGTCATAATCTTTTGCCCTAACATCATTGTTAATCTTTAAATCACTTGAAATACATGAATTTGCCTATAACATTACCACCTAGCCTAACATGTTGTTTTTATAATAAGAAAAACAATATGTACAAATACGAAATTATGTATTAATTAAATAAAAGATTTACATACCAAATCCAAATACGAGAAAACAAAGTCCAAACAAAGACAAAACATAATGTTCAACCGAACATATTAATAAAATGAAATAAATTGCAAGTACAAAATAACATATGAACATACAAGATACGATGCTCACACCAAGGAGAACAAGAGTAGAAAAAACATAGAAGTTAAGACGATCAACTGAGAAGCTATAAAGAATAAATCAGGTGATTGTGAAACTTTCTGATTGGCCTATATTTCTCTCTTTTTCAATAGAAAAATCTAAAGGGAAGGGAGGAAAATGTAGGTTAATCTGTGAGAAATAATTTGGAAATAGGTGAGTTCCAGAAACACTAGAATTTGTGTTATGTATGAGTAAAATCACACGTATACCTCAAAAGAAAGGTCCCACCATATAGGTGTGTTATCAGAAGAGAAAAAGTCCATAGTACCCAGGGGAAAAAGTTGTGGATTTTACTCTTACCCCTTCAAAAATATTTTTCACATTTTTTCCTCTCTTAAACATATTTCAGTTAATACCTAGGTATATTAATAAGTTCACAAAATTTCATGCTTCTGTGTCACCCTGTTTTTGAGATATGGAGCTCCACAAAGTTACAAAACTGATGTGTATGAATACCATAGCTGGGTGGTTTGAAAATGGAATGAGGGAGAATTAAGAAAACAGCGGAGTAGAGTGAGGGAGAGAAGAGAGCCATTTTATGTAAAAGAGTTAGTTACTCTTAGTTAATGGGTTGTCCCAAGGAAGGTTTTAAGCTTTACTGGAAGTCTGTATAGCTTCCCTGAGAGCAAATTTTTGAATTCTCCTTCAAGTACATACATCACTTCTTTATTGTTTGCAAACTGAAAAACAAAAATAGAAAAAGATTAAAAAAACAGCTCCATCTCTCTTTCTCTCTGGGGTCTTCTCTTAGGAGAATTAGAAGTCTCAAATCAAATTACTATGTGTAGGTGGAACCCGCGGGTAACAACTGGTACTTTCGTAATTCGAAGTCTCCTGATTTCAAAAAATTTCAATTTTATTTCGTCTATTTTTGCGTATTTAGGTACCTACATTTTTATACCACCTATTTTTGGTCAAGGCCTTTCAGAGGGAGGGGGAAAGGGTACCAAAGGTACGGACCCAGACATCTTCAGGGGGCCTGGAATGGCCTTAATTTAGAAATTAATTGTAATTTTTAAGTATAAATGGTGAGAAAGGGCGTCAGGACCAATTTATGATGAGTTTTTGGGAGTATATTTTCAGAAGGTTTGAAAAAAAACCACTAAAATACATGTTTTAGTACCCAAAATGTATTTTAAAAAAAGGCATGCGAAGGTCCCCCCTCACATATTTAATGTGTAAACATTCAGCTGAAACATGATAAATATGTATCTAGCTTGTATGTGTGCATGCATGTAACGCACCGCCAGCTTGCCACAGATGTCTGCTTGTGAGTGTGTGTATGTGTGTTATTAACAAACAGAATTCGAAACTGGACAGTGCGCCGTGCAGTTTTTTTATGCAATCTCAACTTTTTTATATCTAATATTTTTTTACACTTGAGAGGAAGCGGACTAGAGAGCAAGAATGTTTACACATTAAAAATTTATTGTGTAAGAAGAGCGAGCGAAATTATTTTCTGAATTTATAACCCCTTTCCAAAGACAAATCCTGCTACTGGAGCTAAGAGGGGCCCTTCAATTTATTTCTTCTGGGCCCGAAATTTCTCTATTAGGCTTTGTTTTTGGTATGGATGCATATTTTTTGACATATTTCAGTGAAAATGCTTTTTTTTCTTATTTTTGTGAAAACTCGTTTTCTAGCATGTTTTTCTAAATTAAATTTATTTTACTTAAACGTTTTTAAATAGAAAATTTTATAATTTCATCAACGTTTATTAGATTTTGTGGGGACCATGTCCTCCCTTCTTTCGGGGCTCGGCCCCAGTCGACAGACCGCGGACTTGGTCCATCACCAAGTCCGCATAATAAAGTCTACGGACGTTAAAAGAAATCAGGCGCTCGTAGCACTTAGGCTAAACAGACGAAATTCGTTCTCTGTTTAGCCGACGTGTTACGAACGTAGCCTAGCGCAGACGTGCATACGAATACGCACGTGCCGCGGTCTAGGCTAAACACGAAACGCGCGCCTATCTCTCGATACTCGCGGATGACGTACGTGTTTAGCCTAACTTATACACCGGCGATGTCTTTCGCTAGTCGCTGGTTCAGGATACTATAAAAGGTTGGCTGCCTTACCAAATTGGTAATATCCGAACACGCAAGTCCGCATCCATTCGCCTGTGGATTTTAGAGGTGAACCCACAGCCTGGTGACCCCGACGTGATATTTTACGTTGGGAATTTTTTTAGGAAGCAGGCGTGAAAACGCTAGCTGGCGGAATACCGCTGGCCTGCTAGTGCGAGCAATCGCGCTTGTCTAGCGGAATTTTTCGCTGGACTCTTCACTTGGAGACTGACTGTGGGAAATCAACCCCCCTCTTCCAAAATAAACGTTGTCCACTTGGAAGGGTAACGGAACACGCCTGAAAATAAGGAAACGTCTCACCAATCGTGGTAACCCACGATTCGTACATCTAGGATCCTCTAACGAGTTGAATCTATTCACAATGGTAGATGAAAATGTTGTTGAAACTGCTGATCAGCCAGCTCAAAATATAGCTAGGCAAGCAGCTGTTCGAACCATCGCTTCCAAAGAAGCTGAAAATCAAGAAAAATTAATTCACGATCTCATTAAAGCTAGTGTAGAAGAAGCCTTGGACAAACAACAGAAATTGTTTGGCAACCTCCAAAATAAGAAAAGGAGAGTTGAACTTCCTACGTTCTTACCCAAAGACGTAGAAACATGGCTCATGCAACTGACAGGCTGCTTCAGGGTTGAGCAAATTCCCCGTGAAGAGCGCTACCAGCAACTTTGCGGTAGTATGCCAGCCGAAATAATTCGGGCCTGCCCAGACATAATGGATTGTCTGGAAGATGAGGAAGACCCGTACGAATGGTTCATTCAGAAAATAAGAAGAACCTTTGGTACCACTCAACGCCAGGAAATAAGGCAATTATTGAGTGAGATGTCAATTGGAGACGACAAACCAACCGTTTTTATGACGAAACTGGTTAAAAAAGGTGATAACCATGTCTCTCCAATGGTAATTGCAGATAGATTCTGTGAGCAGCTACCAGCTTCAGTAGTACAATCGCTGGGTGCTCTAAATCTGACCAATGCAAGGACCGATGACGACCTTCTAGCACTAGCCAAAGCTGCAGAAACTGCAATGGAGTATACAGGGAAACCTGCCATCCAAGCAACAACAGCTCCAGCAGACGAACTGAGTAAGCTCCGAGCCGAAATAGCAGAGTTAAAAATGGAAACTCGCAAGGCTAGAGACTATACATCTGCTAGGAGTAATTTCAACAACAGATCCAAGAGCAGGGGACGTAACCCCAATAGAAATAAAAGCTATAATAACAGGCAGTCACGCTCTCGAGGACGGAGAGATGATAAAAATAGGAGTCCAACACCTCCAAGGAGATCCAAATCTCCCAAGAAACTAGATCCAAACTGGTCAGCAGCTCTTTGCTTCTATCACAATAGATATGGAGAAAAAGCAAAGGCTTGCAACACCCGCTGTAAACGATGGGCGGAGAGAATGGTCCAAGACGCGCAGGAGAAGAAAACTCTCCTCGCAGAGATCGAAAAGAGAGAACAAACTAGTAAGTCAAACTAGATCGAGGGGTCATATCGGTGGCTACCGATCCCTCGCCCAAATTCTCTCGCCGCCTGTTCATCACGGACAGGACAAAAAGGAGAAAATTCCTCATAGATTCTGGTGCTGATCTCAGCATCTTACCAGCTAAAAATAAACATAAGAAATTTTCTCCGAAATCCAAATTAAATGCAGTTGACGAACATACATTCGCTGCATATGGCAAAAAACATTGCAAAATAGACATTGGTCTCCATAGAGACATGTCTTGGGATTTCACAATAGCTGATATATCACAACCAATACTTGGAGCAGATTTTCTTGCTCACTATGAGTTGGTAGTCGATCTAAAAAATAAACGTTTAATCGACTTAACCACTGGCAAATATGTGGACGGTATAACAAAAAATTACAAACTACTAGATACTTCCATTGGAAGTTGTGCAACTGTAGATAAAAATTTCCTAAAAATACTGAATGAATATCCAGGTATTTTATTACCATCAATAAGGAAACATCCGACATACAAACATGACACAGTGCACGTAATAGAAACAAGGGGTCAGCCTTGCTCAGCAAGGGCACGTAGATTGCCACCCGACAAACTTGCTGAAGCCAAGAAGCAATTTTCTAAAATGATAGAAGAAGGTATTTGTCGACCTTCTAACAGCTCATGGTCTACACCAATACATATGACCAAAAAGGCTAATGGAACTTGGAGAATCGTCGGGGACTATAGAGCCCTGAACGCTAAAACCATTCCAGACAAATACCCCGTACCCAATATAATGGATTTCAATAACAATATGAAAGGTAAAACAATGTTTACTAAAATAGACATTAATTGGGGCTTCCACCACATACCAATGGCCGAAAAAGATATCTGCAAGACAGCACTCATCACTCCATTTGGCTTATTCGAATACTTGCGAATGCCATTTGGACTTAGAAATGCTGCTCAAACTTTCCAACGTTTCATGAATCAGCTATTGAGGGACTTACCATTCGCATATGCTTATCTAGACGACATATGCATATGCTCAGAAGGTGGAATTGATGAACACGAGAAAAACGTAAGAGCCGTATTACAGCGTATACACACTGCCGGCCTTACGGTCAATTTACCTAAAAGCGAATTTGCTAGAAACAGTATTGACTTTCTCGGGTACCAAATAACACCCGAAGGTATAGCCCCCCTGAAAATAAAGGTGGAGCCAATATTGAAATTTCCTAAACCCAAGAACATTGCAGAACTTCGAAGGTTCTTAGGAATGATCAACTTTTACAGACGTTGCATAAAAAACGCTGCTTCAGAACAAGGCAAACTGTTCGCCCTTATTAAAACCAATAAAAAGCGCGACAAAACGCCCATTGAATGGACTGAAGAGGCAGAACTAGCATTTGAAAATACAAAAAACATGCTAGCCAATGCAACGTTACTGGCCCACCCGGATGACAGTCTTCCACTCTGTATCTCAACAGACGCATCCGATTTTGCAATAGGTGCAACCTTATACCAAATAAAGGATAACACCAATCAACCACTTGCATTCTTCTCGAGGAAACTTTCCAAAACTGAGAAAAATTATAGTACTTACGACCGGGAGTTATTGGCAATAAATACAGCAATAAGGCATTTTAGACACCATGTAGAGGGTAGATGTTTCGCCGTGTATACGGACCATAAACCCATAACACATGCCTTTGAGCAAAGAAGTGAGCATGCCTCACCTCGCCAAATTAGACAGCTTGAATTCATTAGCCAATTCACCACTGACATAAGGTACATCAAAGGAGAGCTGAATGAACCAGCTGACGCCTTAAGTCGAATCGAAGCTATCACAACTCCATCTCAGTTACCATATGCCGAAATAGCAAAAGACCAACTGGAAGACGAAGAATTGCAAAAATTGCTATCTTCCAACACCACAGGCCTTAAACTAAAACTGAGAAAACTCCCTGACACAAAATTACTACTAATATGTGATGTGTCAACTGGTAAAGAACGTCCATTTATTCCATTAAAATACAGAAAAATGGCGTTTGACAGCGTGCATAACCTATCACACACTGGACCTCGTAGTACTACTAAACTCATGACCTCGAGATTCGTATGGCCCAAAATAAATTCAGATTGTAACAACTGGGCCCGTGCCTGTCTGAATTGTCAGACAGCCAAAATTGGCAGACATACGAGATCTGCATTTAAAAGATTTAGACCAACCGATCGGTTTAAACACCTTCACATAGATTTAGTGGGTCCATTACCCCCATCACAAGGACATAAATACCTCCTTACGATGATTGACCGTGCAACTAGATGGCCAGAAGCAATTCCATAATTGAGATGTCAGCACAAACGGTAGCTACTCAATTATATACAACCTGGATTGCTAGATTTGGAGTACCCCAAAGCATTACAACCGACCAAGGTAGGCAATTCGAAAGCCAATTATTCAGTGAACTAACAAAAACCTTGGGTGCTAAACATTGGGCTACTACAACCTACCACCCCCAATCAAACGGGAAGGTAGAAAGGTGGCATAGAGCTCTTAAAGCTTCTATAATGGCTGCCGACACAAAAAGATGGGTAGAGATCTTACCTACCATCTTGCTAGGCCTAAGATCAGCCTTACAAACCGACACTGGCCACTCCGCCGCTCAACTAGCATTAGGCGAAGAATTACGCTTGCCAGGGGATTTCTTTATCGAATCAAAAGAAACAAACCCCAAAACCTTAGTGCAAAACATAAAAGATGATGCAAATCAATTCCTTAAGCAAGCACCTACTCACGGTAAACAAAAACCTTATGTCTCAAGACACTTAGCTACAACATCGCATGTGTTCTTACGAGAGGAAGGAATGAAACGAGCTTTACAAAAACCCTATTCTGGACCATACAAAGTAATTGATCGAACAGAAAAAACGTTCACAATACTTGTATCAGGACAGGAAAAGAAGGTGTCGATAGATCGGGTCAAACCAGCATTCCTAATTAGTGAAAATGCAGAACTGGACAAAATGATAAATGAAAATAAAAATAAAAATCCACAAAATTCAGAGAATAAAGACGAAAAAACAAACATAAAATCTGACTCACAAACAAATAAAACACGAAAAACATATAGTGAAGTGGTAAAATCAAACACCAAAAATACGAAAAAAGTCAGATTTAATGAGGAAATAGTCACTCACACATATAATCCTAAAAGCCCAATTAAGCCTAAACAAAGAGGCAGGCCAAAAGGAACATATAAAAAACGCAATCAGAAACCAACAAGATCATCACCTCGATTTTGCAGAGAGTAAAAATATATAGATATAATAAAAATCCAATACATAGAAATCTCATATATAGATATAATAAAAATCTCATACTCTTATCGCACGTGCTTTTTCTAACACACTAGCACGTCGACCTCAAAATCGAAGGTTAGATAAAAACACATAAAACACTATAGACTGACGTCACAAACAGCTGATTGCAAAAGGAAAATCGAACCAAATCGTCGCAACAACTGACAAACACATTGCATTCGCCTGTCGACTGTTGCTCAAAGCACCACTCTTAGTTCAATTAGAACTGTTCGCTTTGATTTCACTCTCGAATTTCCTTGTACATATTTTTTCTCATTTTTTATTTTTGTTCACTATGTCCTCAACTACCAATATGGAAGTTGACCAACTTCTCGATTACGAGGAGGAGATGTTGCTTTCCGACGCAACTAAACCTCCTCAACCTGCCAAAAACTCTCAATCTTCAGGGAACGTTGCTAACATTGAGTCAATTCTCAATGAGATGACGCAACAAACCCCGAAAATCATTCCGTTCCCTGCGGACCAATCGGCGGCTTGTTCCTCTGTGGCTAACACCACAGAGCCACCTGACGCTAGGAAGGCGAGCATCCTCCTCACCTCCGAAAATCAGGCTCTTTCGACAATTCCGAAACCAGAGCCGAAATTTTCAAATTTCAAATTCTCCAACTCTGTCGTCCGTAACAACTTTCAGAACACTGGCATTTCCAAATCGCCACTTCTCCAAGGTTACACTCCTTTCCGTAAAAATACTCAGGCGGACGAACATGGACACCATCCTCGTAGAAATAGAAAACGTGGTATCCAATCCAGAGCTAACTATCAGCAACGTCGTAGACTATCCTACTACGACGGGACTATTGCGGGACATACCCTCGGCGTGGCCCTCCGAGACTTAATCTTCGGAGGAAATGCCAACCCTCGCAACAATGCGAGGCCACCCACTGGACACAAATGAGTCGTCCACGGGTTCCCCCAGACTTCGGAACATAAGTCGTTCCACCGACAGTGAAACTGGGGGGGAGTAGCTGTGGGGACCATGTCCTCCCTTCTTTCGGGGCTCGGCCCCAGTCGACAGACCGCGGACTTGGTCCATCACCAAGTCCGCATAATAAAGTCTACAAACGTTAAAAGAAATCAGGCGCTCGTAGCACTTAGGCTAAACAGACGAAATTCGTTCTCTGTTTAGCCGACGTGTTACGAACGTAGCCTAGCGCAGACGTGCATACGAATACGCACGTGCCGCGGTCTAGGCTAAACACGAAACGCGCGCCTATCTCTCGATACTCGCGGATGACGTACGTGTTTAGCCTAACTTATACACCGGCGATGTCTTTCGCTAGTCGCCGGTTCAGGATACTATAAAAGGTTGGCTGCCTTACCAAATTGGTAATATCCGAACACGCAAGTCCGCATCCATTCGCCTGTGGGTTTTAGAGGTGAACCCACAGATTTAAACTACCTATTAATTTTGTTTTTTTCTAGATTATGTATTTCAATGGTTAAAATGTAAATCGTGAGGTTTAAGGCGAGATTTAAGGCATTCTAATACGATTTTCCTAATTCTGAGGCATAAATTTCGAAATATTTTCTCATTTATTTTTTGCAAATATGAATACAAAAGTATACAAATTCATATTTTAGGCACTCTCAAAGAACATTTTTCGATTATAAACACCGAATAGTCCTTTGCTATATTCATCATGTAAAACCAAATTATATACATTACAGGTTAATGAACGAGTAAATTCCTCCAAGACACTGCCCACTCATACCTATTCGAGACCAGTGTTCGAAAAATAGAAAACAGTGTTAACGTGGTGTTATCATCGTGACGTAAATAAAACAAGACTGAAACACAGGTGTTGAAGTAGCAAATAAAAAGCCTATTTTCTGACACCAGTGTTTGCGTGTCGACACAGTGTCCACATTCCGTGACAAAAAACAAACAAAAAAAACTTTTATATTAATGTATTTTCCAAACTTTAATATTCTAATCTATAAGATTACAAGTAAAGAATCTGTAGTACGGCCAAAACGATTCTGCATTTCGATTCTGTTCAACACGTGTAAATAACTGATTAGCAAAACCATTACGCCCTTTTCATACAGCTCTGCACAAGCCAACCACATATCTAATAAACCCACGCATAGATCGTATAACTCCAGGTTCGTGTGTTACTGTTTGGAAAGGACTACACCATAACAATAAAACTAAATGTACGTCTGGCACAGCCGTATGGTCAAGCATGCCATGTTTCTATTAAATAACGATCGGTTACGAGAAATAGGTTTAATTCTTGATTGAGACTGGTATGTTCACTCTAATAAAAAATAGACTGGTTATTTGATGAAATGAACCTTCTAGGAGTTATCATAAAAAAAAAAGTCTACCTTAAAATCCTTGCCCTAGTGATGACTTTCCTTAAAGTATGAATCATTGTATTTCAAATTTGATGTTCATGAATTTGGTTCAATTAATAAATCTTTGGAGGGTGTTCTCTTTGAAAAATAATTCTTTGAATTGGTGTTTGGGTTCTACGCTGCTCCATTTTTCGTCCCAAAAAATTTGTGACTCCTTACCGCCGATAAAATGTTTTCCTTTTTAAAAATTATTTTCCTCAAATTTCAACATATCGTTATTTGAACGTAAATTTCAATTCGGTATAATTATATCCCCTATGTCTGCATGATGCTGAAAAGTGTACTTACCTACTATAGTCCTGGTTGCTTTTGGAAATTCCAATTCCTCCGTCGAGGATGTAGATTTTCGATTATTTGCTGCTTTTAAATATGAATTCACGGTTCTCTAGCTGACGCAGGTGATACATTAAATTCCATCTGAAAATCTCTTACTTAATGTAATAGGCTATTTTACTTTTCCGAATGAGAGAGGTATGGTATTACTGATAATTTATGTAAATATTCATTGAAATACGTATTTACCAGTGGTTTAGCGACAAACCAACGTTCGAATGATGCTTCCCAATTTGTTGTTATATTTTAATTTATTTTCTCTCGAGAAAACACAAACGAAAGGTAAAAGTAAACAGACTCGGGTTTGATTTCGATAGAAATTTTACTACAAAATGATTATGCAGCATTCTCCTGTTATTTATACCTACGTATTTTGTTGACAGATTCGATCTTTAGGGCATTGAAAGTTTCGAGCAAAGAGCTAATTCTCAGTAATTTACGGTTTAATTTCCTTTTGGGGTCGCCAAAATGGGTTAAATAATTATTGAAACGAATAGAATTTTATTCATTAAAAATTAAGATTATTCAAAGAAGTAAAAAAATAGTTATTTGTGATACAAGTGTATAAAGTTGGTGATTTTGATCACATGAGCATCAATCACTAATATACACACATTTGTCACACACTATTTTTTGTTACACCCCCTCCTCTTAAAATACAAAAAAATATTAGATAAATTTTTTTGCTATTGGGAAGGATGTAAGCGCAAACTATCACTCAACATTCAGCCAGACCTTGTGGGTAGTGGTTAATGTGCTAGCTCTCCAACAGGGATATCAGTAGTTTGAATCCCCGCAGCAGGGGAAACATATGAAAAAAAATATATATATAATCAAAGAAAACAACAACGTAGGCTATGTGCAATATGCCAGGACCAGTGTATAGAATGACGCATGAGTCAAAGATTATGTATAAAGTATAATTTTATACATCTGTCCTAAATGGTTCTAAAATCGCCTGCTTTTTTATACATTGTCAAGGTGCGTATAAATATGAAGTTTATAAACGGTGTTGCAAGAATGAATATACTCCATTTAAAATAAAAAGGTAATTGTTTTTGAGGCAGGCTGCTGTGCAATCACATGGTGCAGCAGAGTGTAGCATTAATTCCTCTCATCAATTTTAAAGAATATGTAGTTTATTCTTGCTCAAATATGTGAATCAAGCTATTTTTTTCATGTGTCGAAGTTGGTAGATTTATCTTCTTATTTTAAATAGGTATGGTATATGTTCCTATATTGTAATGAAATGAAATAAAATCCATAAAACTTTATGCAAAATAATGTACAAAAATGAAATATAAAGAATCCAGTTGATTAATAATCATATAGTAAGAAGGTACTAAGTCTTTTCATGAAAATTACCAAAATTGATAATTTTGATTTTTGAAATTTCAAATATTATTTTTCAATAGTTTTCTTAGGGGAATTGTTTGTAGGTATCGAATAAAATTAAAATATAATATTAGGCGCACATAAAACCAAGTTTGTTCCAGATTTCATGAGTCATAATTATAGTTGGTTGTGCAGGAATGAAATTATTGTAATGTAAATTCAGTGTTGTCAGTATATCATTTCCCTTAAATATAATAAATCATACCCTCCCACGCCATATATTCTTTTGTCATACCCAAGTTCTTCGTAATGTTTTTAAAAATTACCTATGACACGACTATTGGAAAAAAAATCCAAGAGGTCTACTGTACCTTCAGACTATTCTACACAACACTTTGGTTACACAAACCATAAATCAAATATATGTGTCAATGGCCAAAAAAGACAGACAAACTTAATCTTAATATATTTTCGGAATCAAGAATGTTGTCATAGTCGTGATAACGACTATTTTGCGAATCAATATTAATGCTCATACTATCTGTGACTATGCATACTCTTCTCAATTGTAGTAGAGTGGAGCTGTATCAAAGTTAGCAATCAGCAGTAAAAGGATGTCGGATTCAAAAAAAAAAAAAAAAAACTCTAAAAAGAGTAAGAGCCTCTCGGGACTTTGCACATCAGTAGCTATTTTACTAAACTTGAAGACAGACAATAATCCCCACTATACCTTCAGAATTAATGTCATTACTTGTAATATTTTAACGAATCTTACTATAAACCTTTAGAAACTTTATCACGTTAACAACTTAAAAATTCACTTTGGAAAGGATTAAAAAAAAACATGCTGAATAAGACTTTAATTAAAATTGCGAATTTAATAGAGTTTGAAAAACAGGACAGACTTCACAAAACATATTACTATTAAGCATTAGTACTAATGTAAAAGCATAATTGTCATGAAGAAGTCTTACAAGAAGACTACATATCATATATCTGACAGGACAGTGAGAGTATGAAACAAGTTGACTGTTTCAACTCTACTTTTAAAGTGAAGAAGGTGGCAAAATGGATTTACTAAGTCGACTAACTTCCCAAAAGATTGCCCTTCTCTTAAATGATAAATAAAAAAAAAAGTAAATGGAGTCTGTGGAATACCTTCCGTCGTGGAAAGTAAAACCAACAAAGAAGGTGTTCAACAGAACAATTTGCGTGTTTATGCCAAAATACCAGAAAGGTATGAGGGAGCCAAGCCCTCGGCAAACACTGGCAATTTAGTCCATGATTTTCTGGTCTTATATACCCGGCTCCCTACACGCACACATACACACCTATGTAACATTTACATAGGTATAGTGTAGATAATTTATTTGTACTTTACGGTTGTCATGGCAACGGTAAAGTACGGAGAATGCATCTTCCTATCGGTCCGTAACATCGCCGAGATCGTTATCTATCGATTCGTCACGGTCCAAGATTTGTAACTTGTCTATCTGCAAAAATAGACAAGTACAAACGAACATACATTTGTATTTGGTTTAACGTGCAAGGCACGAATAATTGTCACCAAAGGTGACAACTGTCGTCGATAGGCCGAGCCTATTTCCTCATACGAGTAATGGTCTAATCCCCACAGCTAATCCCTACCAGTTTTTGTGTTGTAAAAACGATTAATCGCATGCCTGGGGGATTAGAGGTTTTTTAAAGCTGTTTTTGCTCCCTCTCCCACTTGGCAAGGGCACTTCCGACAGCTGCTCCAACGCATTCGTAGGACTCCATGCATTGGGCTTGCCGCCGCAGGAAGTTATCCCTGCTCTTCTGTCCCCTTTGTCTAGGTGGTCGGTATTGGGGGCAATGATAAGGGTGATTACGGACAGGGAAGGTAGGGCAAGGATTAAATTGTCCGGAGGTGGTCAGCAGTGGCAAATTTGATTTGGGAGTTGCCGTGAACTGCTGAGTGAGGATAGGTTTTGGGGCTGAAGGAGGAGTTACTTGAAAAGCAGAGTTCTCATTGGCAAAAAGGAATTTGGCCCGCTCCCGCATCGTCGGTTTTGGGGTTGCCATTTTTGGGATTGCCAAAAATGGTGACTCTTTGATGGGCGTTTTGGGAGGGGAGATCAGGGATGGTAGTTCTTTCGTCATGTGAGTGACAATTTTCTCTACCGGTGACAAATCCATTTCCATCAAAAGTTTTTCCTCAATTCTGGCCAAATCTCTTTTGTGTTCTATAAGACACTGTTGTTGCATTTTGTCGATACGTTCAACATTGTCCTTTGAACACAAAGGAATTTGAGGGTCAGAATTGGCGGGTAATTTTTGATGGTTGATGGATGACATTGTAGGAAAAAAGGAATTTTAGAACACGAAAATATAGAAAGAATAAAAGAGCGAAGTTCGACAGTCGAGGCGACAGTAGAAAAAGCGAGTGAGGACTTGGTAAGATTTGTTTTTGTCCGTTGCATCGAATTGTCGTCTTTATTTGAACAAGTACGTCCGTGGAGAGGATAGATATAAAAATTCTCTATTGTTTGCAGCTTTTCCCGAAAAATTTTGTTCATTTTCTGCAAAGTTAGGCGTGTTTGAACATTCTGAAGCTATAGGTAATTCGAGATGAATAGAAATTCATCTCCGCTTCTGACGTCATCGGTAAGATGAACGTTTTTATTCTTTTTGTTTGCTTAACAACAGATACACGTTGCGATGTTTTGTTGTCATCGAGCGCACGTGGGTTTGTTGATACCTGTCGTTGTTTTATTGTTCACGCACTTTTTCTTCTCAAGGGATTCCACAGTCGTCATTTTTATCGGGTTTCACTTTTGTATGATATATTAATTTTTCGAGAGATTTTTATTTTCTTTGTGCTAATCGCTCAGATCTTCAGTTTGGATGCTGGTTTTTTGCTTTTTTACTTCCTAGGGGCCTGCCTCTTTTACGGGGGCTTATGGGGTCCGTAGGGTCATAGTTTATTGTATTGATGTCCTCTGAAAATTTTACTGTCTTTTTCTTTTTTGTGAATTTATTTGTTCGTGAATTTTCTTTTTGTATATTTTGTGTTTCGTTGTGAGTTTCAACTAGCTCTTCCGGTACTATTTGTGTATCAGTAATTTCGGAGGAATTTGTCTGTGTGTTTCCTTTTATTTTTCTAATTATTTTCTTGTCGTCTGTTACCAAATATGCAGGTTTCAATCTATCGATTGATATTCTTTTGTTTTCACCTGCTATGGATATCACAAAATTTTTGTTATTACGTGATATCACTTTATAAGGACCGGCGTAGGGTTTTTCTAGTGAAGATCTTATTTTTTCGTCTCTGACAAATACATGTGAAGTAGTGGCCAAATGTTTTGAGACATAGATCTTTGGCTGGCCTTGGCGAGCTGCCTGTGTTAGAAATTTATTGGCATCAGTTCGTATGTTCTGAACTAGGATTTTGAGGCTAGTTTCTGTCAGATTTGTGAAAAAGTCCCCTGGGAGGAGTAGCTCTTCGCCAAATGCTAATTGCGCTGCAGAATGTCCTGTGTCTGATTGGAGAGCTGATCGTAGGCCTAAGAGGATGGTTGGAAGTGCTTCCACCTATCTTCTTGTATCATGAGCTATTATTGAGGCTTTTAAAGCTCTGTGCCATCTCTCAACTTTTCCGTTTGCTTGAGGATGGTAGGCTGTGGTATGATTGTGTTGAATACCAAGCTTTTTTGATAACTCTTGAAAGAGTGAGCTTTCAAATTGGCGACCCTGGTCTGTTATTATGACTTCAGGTACGCCATATCGGGCAATCCAGTTTTCATATAGTTTGGCAGCTATTGTTGGTGCTGTCATTTCATATAATGGTATTGCCTCAGGCCATCGAGTTGCTCTGTCAATCATAGTGAGGAGATATCTGTGTCCTTGTGAAGGGGGCAATGGGCCCACTAAATCAATATGGATTGCTTTGAACTGCTCTGTTTGTTTAAAAGGTTTGAGTGGTGATCGAGTATGTCTTCCTACTTTGGACTCTTGGCAATTCAGGCAAGTGCGAGCCCAGTTGTTGCAGTTGGACTTAAGTCGAGGCCAGACAAATCTTGATGATATTAGATTAGCAGTACATTTGGGGCCAGAGTGCGATAAATTGTGCACGCTGTTAAATGCCAATTTGCGATATTTTTTCAGTAAGAATGGCTTATTCTTGCCTGTGCTGATGTCACATGTTAGTAAGACATCAGTACCGGGAATTTTTCGTTGCCTCAATTTGAGAGATGTGTTTTCATTTGACAATAACTCTTGTAATTCTGTATCCTTGAGCTGTTCTTTTGCAATCTCAGCATAAGGTAATTGGGCAGGGGCCGAGATAGCTTTGATTCTACTGAGTGCATCAGCTGGAGTGTTAAGTTCTCCACTTGTATACTGGATGTCAGTAGTTAATTGACCTATGTAATCTAACTGTCATGCTCTTCTTGGTGATGCTGGCTCTGCTTTCTGCATGAAGGCATGTATTAGGGGTTTATGATCTGTATATACAGTAAAGCATCTACCCTCTAGTTGGTGCCTGAAATGCTTCAGTGCAGCAAAGATTGCCAGTAATTCCCTATCGTAAGTACTGTAATTTCTTTCTGTTTTGGATAGCTTTCTGGAGAAGAAAGCGAGTGGAAATTTTTGGTCATTTTCCTTTTGGTACAGTGTTGCACCAATTACAAAGTCAGAGGCATCGGATGCGACACATAATGGTAGACTTTCATCTGGGTGAGCCAGGAAGGCTGCATTAGCCAGCGAGTTTTTTATATTCTCAAATGCTTTTTCAGCTTCTTTGTTCCATTCGAGTGGAGTTTTATCTCTTTTCTTTGATGTTTTGATTAAAGCAAACAGCTTACTTTGTTCAGCTGCTGCGTTTTTCATGCAGCGCCTGTAAAAATTTACCATCCCTAAGAAACGTCTGAGTTCAGCTACATTTGAGGGTTTTGGAAAATTTAATATTGGCTCAACTTTGGTCTTTAGTGGGGCTATGCCTTCGATGGAGACTTTGTAGCTGAGAAAGTCAATTTTGGTTTGTGCATATAAGCTTTTACCTACATTGATAGTAAGGCCGACAGGGTGTATACGTTGTATAACGGCTCTTACATTTTTCTCATGCTGTTACTCACCTCCTTCTGAGCATATGCAAATGTCATCCAGATATGCATATGCAAATGGCAAATCCCGAAACAATCCATTGATGAATCGTTGGAAGGTTTGAGCTGAATTGCGGAGTCCAAAAGGCATTCAAAGGTATTTGAATAGTCCAAAGGGCGTTATGAGTGCCATTTTTGGGATGTCCTGTTCGGCCATTCGTATTTGGTGGAATGCCCAGTTGATGTCTATTTTGGAGAACATCGTTTTACCCTTCATATTTGTGTTAAAATCCATTATGTTTGGAACTGGGTAACGATCAGGAACTGTTTTGGCATTTAAGGCTCTGTAGTCGCCAACAATTCGCCATTCTCCACTTGCTTTTTTGTCATGTGGATTGGGGAACTCCATGAACTATTTGAAGGTCTGCAAATACCTTCTTTAATAATTCGGTCATAGTATTCCTTGGCTGCTTTGAGACTGTCTGGCAGGAGCCTTCTTGCTCTAGCATGGCATGGTGGCCCTTTTGTTTCTATATAATGAACTGTGTCATGTTTATAGGTTGGGTGCCTGCAAATTGATGGTTGAGTGACTCCAGAATAGTCTGACCGAATCCGTAAGAATCGTTCGTCGACTTTACTACAACTGGAAATAGCTGTGTCCAGTTGAGGCACTAGTGTTTTGCCATCCACACAAAGTTTTGTTTCATTATCAATCAATTTGCCATTTTTTAGGTCAATGATTAGGCCATAGTGGGCTAAGAAGTCAGCACCCAGGATTGGGTTTGGGACATCCGCAATTTTAAAAGACCAAGTCATGTCTCTTCGTAGTCCGATGTTGACTTTGATTGTTTCAAGTCCGTAGGCTGGAAGGTTTTGACCATTCACAGTATGGAGATAGTATTTCAGAGTATGTATCTTATGTTTTTTATTTGCTGGCAATACGCTTAGGTCAGCACCTGAGTCTATTAGATACTTTCTCCGGCTTGTCCTGTCCTTTAAGAACAGGCAGCATGAGTAGTTTTCCAAGGGGTCTTCGGCCGCGTAGATGGGCCCTCTGGAGATGTGTCGGTTGACCAAGAACTAATTCATTTGAACTAATCTTTTGAAAGACCTAAATGAACGAGACCGAAAGATGAGGATGAACTAGTTCATTTTGAACTAAAAGATATTATCAAATCAAAGTTATATTGTATAGACCTACAAGCTAGTTCACTCTTATACGTCATAGCATTGTTGTTAATCACTGGATGAGTGGAATTTCTTATCAATCAACAAAAACCGAAACAAAATAGTAAACGTTTTTGGGGAATGAAAGCGCTTTCTATGTCTGAAAGTAACTACGTATAGAAAATGTATACGAATTGCTCTCCATATGAAATAATACATACTCAAAGGTTTGATTAATGCAGCTCATTTCGTTCATTTAGAACTAGTTCACTGAACTAGTTCATTCAAAAGACCGAGACCTGTTGAACTAAATCCCCCAAATGAACTAAAACGCACATCTCTAGGCCCCTTGTTTTAGTTTGACGCTTCGGACTTGTAGGTCCTGCCCCACCATTGACATTTGTTATTGCATTTGGTGGCGGCCTCGCCAAATCTATTATGGAAGAAGCAGTTCTTTTCATCCCAGTTTTGAGAAGGAGATTTGGATGAAGTTTTTTGGTTTTTAGGGGAAGTTGGACTCTGACCCCTGCGAGAATTTCTGTCTCTTCGGTCTGTTGACTGGCTTTGTCTTTTCTTGTCAGTTCTGCTTCTAGACCGGTTATTTCGCTGATTGTTGTTTTTGTTTTTATTATTGTTTTTGTTGTTATTTTGCACTTGTGTAGTAAGCTGGGCTATTTGTGCTCTCAGCTGTGCAATTTCTCCTGTCTCTACTGACACTGCACTAATCGAAGGTGAGTTCTTCGAGTATTGTAGTGCATTGTCAGCACTTTTGGCTAAGTAATCTAGGTCAGCGGATTTGTTTATTATTGTTGATCCTACTGCTGCCAATGCCTGTACAACATGTTGTGGAAGTTGTTTACAGAATTGGTTTCCAATTACTGAAGGGGCTACTATGTGGTCAGCCTTTTTTCGTAATTTAGCCATTAAGATGGAGGGTTTGTCGTCCCCTATCTTCATTCCACCCATTATTTCGTCAATTATTTCGTTTTTTGTTTTGCCAAATACGTTTCTAACTTGTTTTCAGAACCAAGCATATTTATCGGTTTCTGCCAGGGGGCAATCCATGATATTTGGAATTCCTCTTATTATTTGTGGGGGCATGCCTCCACAAATGTGTGTATATCGTTGGTTGGCTTGAATGTTCTCGGTTTTGAATCTACCGTCGAGAAGGGTCAGCCAGACATCGACTTCATTTGGGAGGAATTCTGGTATATCAATCCTCCGTCTATAGAATGCCGGATTTTGCTCAGTTCTTGTATTTAGTAATTGTACTATTTGAGCTATTAGTTCCAGGGTTAGCGTTTGTTGTGAGGATTTGGTTGCTGACATTGTGGGTGGGTTTTCGGTTGGCTGTGCCATTGAACCTGGTTGGCTAGTATTCTCGGAAGATCTCGATGATTTGCCAAAAGTTGGGGCAGATCGTGTTTGCTGATCTGTTGGAGGAGTTGGTATATTTCTACTCCTCAGAGATTTGGTGGACAATTCATGTTGGTCAATTGTCACACCTAGACGTTCGAGTTCTGGATGTCTGTTCCTCTTCTTATTTTCCGAGAGGTTGAGGTCTTCAAATTCTCTTTGGTGTGTCGAAGGTGGAGGAGTTGGTGGATGAGGCCAACTATGTCCTTCCAGGGTCTGCTGTTTCTCCTTCTGGTAAGTATACTCTAGAAGGGGGGTATAAATTCCCACTTAGTAGACATGTTCGAGAGCTCCTGGTGTCTTTGTAAAAATAAAATTTCTGGTTAAAAAATTTTTATTTTTACTTTAATTGGATAGCGAGTTGCTCGCCAGCGTACCACGCCACTTTAGTATAAGCACACCGCGCCAAAAGACACCACGACGTGGCCAAAGAATCACGTCGAGGTCACCACTGTGGAATACCTTACGTTGTGGAAAGTAAAACCAACAAAGAAGGTGTTCAACAGAACAATTTGCGTGTTTATGCCAAAATACCAGAAAGGTATGAGGGAGTCAAGACCTCGGCAAACACTGGCGATTTAGTCTATGATTTTCTGGTCTTATATACCCGGCTCCCTACATGCACACATACACACCTATGTAACATTTACATAGGTATGGTGTAGATAATTTATTCGTACTTTACGGTTGTCATGGCAATGGTAAAGTATGGAGAATGCATCTTCTTATCGGTCTGTGACATCGCCGAGATCATTATCTATCGATTTGTCATGGTCCGAGATTTGTAACTTGTCTATCTGTAAAAATAGACA
Organism: Ericerus pela; assembly: GCA_011428145.1. Lineage (NCBI taxonomy): Eukaryota > Metazoa > Arthropoda > Insecta > Hemiptera > Coccidae > Ericerus > Ericerus pela. The sequence continues at coordinate 266,173 of WOFM01000304.1, read as the reverse complement.
AGTACAAACGAACATACATTTGTATTTGGTTTAACGTGCAAGGCACGAATAATTGTCACCAAAGGTGACAACTGTCGTCGATAGGCCGAGCCTATTTCCTCATACGAGTAATGGTCTAATCCCCAAAGAGTCCATTGCCAACAGATACACAGTATGAAAAATAAAATAACAGGAAAAATAAAAGAGTACATAGAGATAAGCAAAAGCTGTTGCCTCTGGTAAATTACCTCTTGTGTTTTTTCTGATCGAATGGATGGAAATGAAACAGAATATTTAATTTTTCTGTCATGAATATGTTGTTCTCAAATGATTTCTGGGTTGAATGAAAAACATATTGATGAACATAGTCTAAAGTATAAAAGAAAAATCTTACATTTTTGATGACATCAGAAAACAGGGTTCAAAGTATTTTATCGGATAATAAGATGCTGATAAAATATAAAATAATAAATAAAGTTTGTTGGAGAATAAACAGCCGACATAGATAAAGCCAAGAAATTCAGCTATTTTTAGCCAGACATCTCAGTGTGTATGTATATATATGTATGTATGTCATGTGTTACCTAAATTTTGTATTCATGGTTCAGAGAAAACTACAAAAGTGATAGGGCTGCAATTTTTATGAAAGATAATCCTTATGTAAGACCTGGTCAGTTAGGAATTTGGTACATATTGGTTTAGTACTTTCCGAGAAAACTGAAGAACAAAACATTCCTGGAAAGGTGGTTTTTCCGGATAGACCATGGTTTATGTATGAATAATCGTATACTCGTATGTTTGATAATTGTAACAGTGATGCTATTGCTCGTGCTCAATGCTTGTTGGCTAATATAAACAGTATCCCTCCTATCTGTAAGTTTCAAAAACATAAGGGTTGAATGCAAGAACAATACTCAAATATTCTTGCATTTTTCCCATTATCAATATTTGTATAGGTACGTAAATACATAAACAGGTTCATGAAATCCAAAGAAAAAAAAACTCTAACGCAGCTACACTCCCTTAGAAAAAGTAGGTTTTCGAAGATAACAATTCAAATAATTAAAGCATTTTTACTGATTATTTGAAATTCTTCAGAACTTTAAAGTGACAACTGCGTATTAGAGAAATGAACTTCGTAACAAGCAAATTCGAATGACGCCAATTTTAATGAAGTTGAAAATCTTGGACACAATAGAAAAAAAAAACTGTGGGCCATTTGGTGAAACTCAAAAGTGAAAATCTAGTAATTCAGAGGTATTATGTTTGAATCTGCTAAAAAATTGGAACGGACATGAGGACAAAAATTGACTTTTTGAAGTAATAATGTCAAAGCAGTCAACATTGATATTAGTTCATATGCCTGTAACCTTGTCAAGATTTGTCTATCACGATATTTTAATACAATTAGGTAATATGAAAAATATGCTCACTAGATACCTGGTATAGCATAATATATTCACATAAAAATGAATGTCGTATAATTATTACTGTGTACATTGTAATGTAGACCAGAGAAGCTTCAAAACATAATCGTTAATTACTAGTCATAAAATAATTACATTTATATGTCAAATAAAATAAAAATAATGTTAAAATAAATATGCCAGAATAGAAAGTAAATTACGAACAAGCATAATCATTTCTTGCAAATTAAATTCATAGCGTTTGGCATATTTGAATTGTGTTTGCCACGATCAGCGCACAAACTGACTCAAATGCACCAAAAGTTTTTAAAAAAAAACTCTGTATTATTTATAGATTAGAGCAATTATAATTTCAATATGCTTGCTACGTTTTCCCTGTAAATTATAATCCAAAGAATATCTGATCTTTCCTATTCATAAAACGTGTTTCAGAACATAAGACATAATAAACTGAACATCACAGTGAAACAAATTTGAACAATGCCAGTTCTAATCACATTTAAACTCTGCGACCTAATCAAAACGAACTGTGGCCCAGTTTGTTAAACCCGAAAGGCAGAATTCTCGTACTTCTAGGGTATAGGGTTCGAATTTACAAAGCAACTTGAATAGGTAGGTTGACTTTTTGAAATAATTCTGCTTTTTTGAGGCAAAAAAAAAAATTTTTACGTTTCAAGCTTGAAAACTGGATTTTTTAGGGCTGTTATCTGAAGAGTAAAATAGAGAAAATCACACTGAATGACTTATAACTTGGGAACAAATTGACTAATTGAAACCAAGATTCGTAAAGCTTTCCCTAATGTCAAATGTACTGTTTGTACCGAATTTCGTAACTATTGGATAAGAATTGCAAGTTTTAGTGAGTCAACATCGAAAATTAGCCCCTCCAATAGCCTCAGGGCATGAACCATAAAACTAATGGCAAACAAACTTGGAAGGGAATTAGAATAGGTTTAAATCAATGTCTGTACCAAATTTATTGCTTCGAAATTACATTTTTTAGAGCCATAAAATTGCCAAAAGTACAACATAATCGCCAATTTTCCCCAAATTCAAATGGTCTCATCCTCGACTTAATGCAAATATTTAGTCCAAATTTTGTGACCATCGAACTAAAATTACGCCCTGTATCGGATTAACAAGAATTAGACATATATACATACGTACATATATAAATACGTGTGAATTTTCAAAAATGGAGCCAAAATGTTCCTTGGGTTACGAAATGAAAAACGTACTTACTTTCACCCCTGGGGTGCTTTCATGAGCACAAGATTAATAAATAGATTTTCGTAGAAACCTACTTGAAAATGCATAATTTTTTATTTCAAAGTAGGTATCTAACGCTTTTTGTTTTCAATGTGCATTTTTTCTTTTCTTTTCTTTTCTTTTTTTTTTTTTTTTACATTTTCATAGCGATAAACTTTTCGTGAATTCCCGAACAAATAAAAATGTAAATGGGAAAAAGTAAGTCGAATTTATTAAAATAAGAGAGAAAATAACAAATTTTTTCAAGTTTAGTTTAGTACTCTTCTCATTTGCAGTGTTCCAAATAAAATGATCATAAAATTTGGATTTTTCATTTCCTCTGCGAAGGGTCGGTCTTAACGAAGCGAAATCTGTTTTCACCGATCTAAAATAACAACGCAGGAAAGTGGAGAGAAAGTGAGAGATAGCGAGAGAGAGAACGAGAGAGAGAGAGAGAGAGTGAGTGAGTGAGTAAGAAAGAGTGAGTAATTGAGCAAGGGAGTAGAAAATATTGTGGAGGGGGTAAAGGGAGAAGGTATTCGTTATTGGGCGCTCAAATTTCTCCCACATGTTGGCAAAATTCTCCATTTTCGGATGCGCAGAAAAAATGACGACTTTTTAGTTACCGTAGCTGTTTCCGCAGATCGCTGGAAAACTGGAGATCAATACCGTACGTTCACACGTGCGGTACAGCTAAACATACGTACATACATATTATAAATGAGTTTTTAAGCTGTATTGCCTATCAACTAAACACAGTTACGAATATAATATCGGATAAGTTTAATTATTGTATCATTTTTCGTTTATTTGATTTAAACATCAACAATAATTTTTACGTCTTATGCAGTAGTGAAATTATCAAAGCTAAAGATAAACTAAATGATGGTAAGACATTAAATTGTGGATATGCTTTTAATTTTTGTCGTGCCTATTATAATTTTTTTTTTCGCCCGATTTATCAATAGATTGTAAAATTAA